>CM049867.1:8265381-8670381 GCA_027474115.1 Schizopygopsis malacanthus
TTTGGATTACTCGTTTCCGCCACGACTTACTACAATCTGACCAAAATTTCTGATCTCTCGCCACTTACAGTCTTTATGCCTGCACGTACTCAGTTTTAGGGTGGAATAATATAAATAATAATAATAATAATAATAATAAAAAAAATCCTAACAATTACAATAGGGATTCTGCACTTCGTGCAAGAACCCCTAATAATAATAATTAAAGCTGCAAGCAGCAATAAGCGGGCTTCTTGCTTTGAGGGCATCAGGGTGTGCTTTTATGGTTTAGGCCAACCTTGATTCATAGGTGACAGTGAAACACATCGAAAATGGACAACAGGCTCACAGAAACACACACACACACATGTTCAACTGTTTTTTTGATAATTATTGATCTAGAGAGTCTAGAGAATAGTACTGCATTGATTTGAGTTCATTTACCTTAGAAATACTGTGTTTTGAGGCCTTTTTCACTGTTATAGCGCCACCTATGGTCCGATCTCCATGAAACTATTCAGGCTTGTTAAGAGTCATCTGAAACATGTTTTCACCCAGTTTCGTAAAGTTTTGGATTTTCGTTCAGGTTTTATAGGCCTTTGGTTATATGTGGCCAGGCCCCATTTTTAAAGGAGCTAATTAAAGCTAACCAAAGGACAAATTTCCACTTTTTTTCAATAATTATTTATCTAGAGAGTCCATAGATTATTACTGCAGTAGTTTGATCGAGGTTGAGAAAAAAAACAGAGACTAGTTCGCAAAAGTAGGTTTTTGACATATTTATTAATATTTAATTAACGATTTGATTGACAGCATTAGTCCAAGAGGCAAAGTTGTTCAGAATGAGGAGATATAACATATGATATGAAGATCTAGTGTTTTATGTGAATTATGAACATGCTCAACAATGTGAGGTCATTTTCTATACAAATATAGTGTTTTTGAGAGCTTTTTTACTGTTATAGCGCCACCTATGGTCCGATCTCCATGAAACTTTGCATGGCTTGTTGAGGTTATCTGACACATGTTTTCACCAACTTTCATAAAAGTTTCAAGTTTTTGTTTAGGTTTTATAGGCCTTTGGTTATGTGTAACCAGGCTCCATTTTATAAATGAGCTAATTCTAGCTAACCAAAGGACAAAAATTCCACTTTTTTTCATATTATTGATCTAGAGAGTCCAGAGATTATTACTGCAGTGGTTTGATCGAGGTTGAGAAAAAAACCAGAGACTAGTTCGCAAAAGTAGGTTTTTGACATATTTATTAATAATTAATGAACGATTTGATTGACACTAATAGTTCTAGAGGCAAAGTTGCTCAATATGACGAGAGCTATCAAATGATTCATATTGTGTGGATAAGTTAAACGACACGTGATTACAGAGCCATAAAACTCGTTAGCGCCAACTAGTGGCCGATTTCTTTCAAAATTCTTACAGACCTTTAGGGCCATGAGTTGAACATGCCCACCGAGTTTTGTTCTGATTGACCTCTATTAACCTTGTCTAATAGGTGTTTAAATTAGTTTGGCCAATGGCGGCCATGTTTTTTGAGAAACGCAAATTTCCTCATAGTATTTTGTTCCCCTTTGGACTTATATACTGTACACTAAATTTCAAGTCGATCGGACTAACGGTTTACTCGTTACAGTTTTTCCAATCTTATAGCGCCACCAAGTGGCAAAGCTGCGCAATTTTTTTTATTTGACCAAAGAATTATGTCATAAATAAGTTTTCCAGAGTTTGGTGAAGATATCTCATTCCTTCAAGAGTTAGAGCTCTTTAGTAAAATTGGCCCCGCCTCTTTCGATTGTTTTACGCCCCCTTTTCAAACGTGAGTCGAATTTCTAATTTTTTTTCAATGATTATTGATCTTAACTCTGTAGAGAACATTTCTGCAGTGGTTTGGTTTCCGATCGGGCAAAAAACCTAGGACTAGTTCGCAAAGTAGGTTTGGGACAAATTTCAAAATGGCGGAAAAACTATCTAGGCGGGAAATGAAATCGGAGATAGCCATTCTCATTTGAATTGACCCAAGGATTCCAAAAATGTAAAGTTTTTGAGATTTCGACTATCGGTTTACGAGCTAAGGCCAAAAATGTCTGAAAATCTAGTGCTTTGCTCTGTAGCGCCCCCTATTAGCCGATAGGGGCGAGCCTTGGATTACTCGTTCCCGCCCACGACCTACTACAAGCTGACCTAATTTCAGCTCTCTCGCCCTTACGTTTGGCTGCACGTTCAGTTTTACGCGGAATAATAATAATAATAATAATAATAATAAAAAAAATCCTTACAATTACAATAGGGATTCTGCACTTCGTGCAAGAACCCCTAATAATAAAAATTCTAACAATTACAATAGGGATTCTGCATTTCATGCAAGAACCCCTAATAACTAAGCAGAAAATCAGCATATTAGACTGATTTCTGAAGTATCTTGTGACATGACGAGTAATGATGCTGAAAATTCAGCTTTATCATCACAGGAATATAGATTGTAAAATGCATTCAAATAGAAAACAGTTATTTGAAATTTTTCACAATATTACAGTACTGTATTTTTTGATCAGATAAAGAATAAGCTGTGGTGAGCACAAGAGCCTATTTGAAAACATTAGTTGAAAACAAACATTGCAGAAACATTAAAAATCTACGTTGACCACCAAAAACGACGTGAAGAGAAGGTCAAATACAAAACATGTGTCCCTTTCACATTAAAGGGATCTTTCACCCCCACCATTAAAATCAGCTGTTCATTTTACTCACCCTCAGGCAATCTATGACGTAGGGTTTTTTTTGAGTAGAGCAGTGAAGATTTTTCACTGAAACCGTGGTCCTTGGTGATTCTAAAATGCAAATTAGTGGATGCCCGTGTTTCAGAAGCTGAACTTTCTTTACAACATTATTACCTGTAATTCAGAGCTCATGCAAGAACAGTGATGTCCGGTTTGTGAACGAATCTTTCTTTTGAACCAATTCTTTTTGGCGAACTAGTTGAGCAAGTTGAACCAGTTCACCAAATCAAACCAAACCATCTGAAACAGTTAAGAAGCACATTCAAGGAGCTTAGATATACTAGTTACCCAATCAAAACTCAATTTCAGTCATGACTGACAGTCACTCCGACTTGAAATGAGCCAAAATAATGGTGTATATGATCCTGTGATGATGGTTTTGCCAACTCATGCAGCGCTCAGTTCCTCCAACAGTCACTGAACTGAAGAAAACCGTTCCAACTCGGATGAGGCGAAGACAGATCGGTGATACGAGCATGCATGGACTAAGCACTTGAATGAAGGGACCAAACCATACCTTCATGGTTTCTTATATTTATGTAAAAAAGGTGACAAGTTTACTCACTTCACATGCTTTAGAGCTTTAGACATGTAAAACATCCACGATTCACATCATTATTAGGTGCTTTAATTATGTAAGTCATTGCTTTATTAATGTACATAAACAAACTTGTGAATTAAACCAGTTCACTAAAAATAATCTGATTCCACGCTGTCTGAGGCAACGGGTTACAGGTAATATTGTTGTAAATAATGTTCAGTTTCTTGTACAGAGAAATCATTTCGCTTCATGTGATCTCAATACATCATCAGGGGCCACTGGTATTCATTTTGTGTGCCTTGGTATGCTTTTTTATCTCAAAAATGGGCAGCTGATTTTAGCAGTTTATGAATCACCAAGGACCCTGGTTTCAGCTAAAAAAATCTTCTTTACTGTTTTACACAAGAGAAAAAAGTCACCTACAACTTGGATGGCCCGAGGGTGAGTAAATAAAGAGTATCCCTTTCATTTTTTTTCCCTTTATTAATATATTACATTTTGGAATGTTTTTTTAAGAAGGCTACATTTTCATTACTTACATCAGTCACCTAAAATAGGTATTTAGATATTGGTTAAAATTACCAATGGCTTGTGCAGCCTATGTTACATCAGCCAAAAATGATAGTCAAAGGTGGAGCAAATACATTTAAAGAAAGATTAGAAAGACTGTCACTCTACATTTGTGCATTACACAGTATAGTCACTAACATTCAGAGACATTTACAGATGCACTAAACAAGAAAAAATTAAATTACAGGCCTACGGATAGTGTCACCTCCATCAGCAGAGCACCAACACTGACCTGTCATAATCCTGCAGATTTCCCCCAGGCTATCAAGGCTTTCAGATACTCATTCGGCTGATATGGGTTGATGTAGTGCAGGGAAACAGCTATTGCGAGGGTCCCCATTGGACGCCGTGAAGTCAATGGCAACCTAGAGAGATAATAGCATGACACACTCTTGATAAAACTGCAAAATGCGGGACAAAAATGGAACGGGTTACGTAATCTGATCCATCGTCAAGTAAGTTTAATCACTTTAGTTTCACGCCCGGAACAATAGTTGTCTCCATTGTAGACATTGAAAGAAAACGTCAGTCTACAAAAGGCCAAGCACTCAAGAGCTGTCGTTCCTGGGAAGTTACACAAAAACAGTTCTGCAATCAAATAGCCATCTGTATAAATAATTAAAGTGCTTAAAACGGACAGGATGTAAATTGTATTTGTTTAGAGGGGAGCCGCTTGTATAGTCATTCATCAAGCAGATGTTTTAATCCAAAATACCATAAACAGCTACCATATGCTCTATAATACAGAAATACAGATCATATCCCAGAATATATTAAAGCATTGTATTACGATCATATGTGAATTCTGCACCAAAACATTCACGTTGAGGCTTTCACTACTTGACATCTGATTATCTTTAATTTAACAGGCAACGGGAGAATTCGGATATTTAAATATTGAATATTCAATTGAATTGATTAATAATCTTGGCCCATTTTGGCTCCTCTTAAGGGAAGCATAAGGGTGGGGGCCTTAAAACAGTTTGGAGGATATATTAATTTGTTCTTTTGCCTCCAGCTGTGAAACAATCACATTCTGACTCAACATAAAACTCAAGAGCTGCTGGTCAAAAAATGTCACAAAAATAACAACTGAGAATTGGGACGAAATAGCATATTCTAATCTTGTTTTAAGAATCTTAGCTATTTTTACTTGCAAACAAGAAAACAAATACTTTAGAACTTAACGTTTTGCAGTCTGCCTCACAAAATCGTGTATAATATACTATAAATGAACTGCATTTGCATTAAGAAGGCAGTTATCAGTCCAGCACGTCTGGCATCAGCATCTACATGCTTGCTGGAGAACACGGCAGTAAATCTGTGAAGGGTCTGGATCGCACCGCGGTGCTAAATGTGGAGCGCACTGCTGTTCCCACTTACTGTGAAGTGTATTTGGCAGCCTCCCATGATGTAGTCCAGGAAGGAATAGATTCTGTGAAGCTGCAAAATGAAGAATGGAGGGTGAGTTTCAGAAACCCTGCCACATTTATCTGCCTGGCTCACCGGAAATCACTATCTGCAAGACTACCTGCAAACCTTTAGCCTCTCAAACACACAAGTACTGTACACGAGACACGAAAATAGGCTTTCGATTTCATATTCTGTTTCATTCTATTTAATACTAGTTAATTAGTGCTGGGAAGCTAGTAAGCCAGCAAAGTCTTGGCAGTTAAACTAAATACTTTGTGTGAAAACTTTTGGTGTCAAAGTAATCAAATTAATGTGTTGCATTAATGTCTTGTATCTCATTATTGATTTATTTTGCATTTGCATTGAGTTCAGTGATTGTTTTTTCTAGGGCACTTTTAAGTACTTTGATAAATCTGCTGATCAGTAAAGTGAGCCTTTGTATAAATGTGCATTAGTACACAATTCTGAAATTATTAATGTATGTACTAATCAAATAATAGAATAGATTAAAATCAAAAACAAGTTGCATGTGAAAAAAATAACAACGACAGATTTAAGCAGTACTTTAAATAAAAAGCTCCCCTATGTACAAGCGCAGATAAATGCATTAGCCTCTTCCCACCCCACTGATGTCTTTAGGCTAAGCTTGATTGTCACACCCACCCACAACAATAATAACTCTGCAGTCTTTTCATGCACAGCTGGTTGGCCAGTATTGTCAAGTACTAGTATCCCTAAAATAAGGATGGCATGCCTACAAAACTCTCTAAACACACAAACATAGACTGTCAGACTCGTACCTTGAGATCACTGAGAATAACCAACCCAGAGTTCTTGTAGTTCTTCTTCTTCAGTTTGTATTTTGGATTGATGCAGTCCCATGTGACCTTCAGGAGCACGGGAAGAGATCAAAGAGGTGAGCTGAAAATTGAAGTCACTTTTACCACACATGCTGGTTGTGACATTTCTTTAATCCATTCTAGTTCTCAGCAGGAAACAGCTATGACCGATATCAAATGCCAATGTATGAGAGTGTCTTACACTGACCTTGTTTCCTGAGGAAATCTTCTGCATCTCTTTGAAATTAGTGTAGAATTCGCCAATGAAGTCATGCTTTCCCCTCGAGTCATAGTCCCAGACTAAGCACTGCAGTTCACAGACAATTACAACAACTCAGTTGTCTCTTATGGCCACGTGTGTAATTTTGGTTTTATTCTTGTCATTACTTCTTTATAGGAATAGCTCATCATGTCTGATTTTGTCACCAAATCTGAGTGAATTTCTTAAGTAAAAAATTAAAAATAGTTAAAAATAGTAGTCCATATTAATCATGTGAGGAACAAATCCTCTGTCATAACTATTCATTGCGACTGCACATTTTCACTTGGGAAGATTTTCAGTGAAAAACTTAAGCTTCCATTTTTTCCTTAAAACTAAACTATTGAACGTCTTTACAATACTTGCAAAATAGTGCATAAGTTGTAAAGACTTTAATGGTGCATCATTGTTTTGTTCTTTTTGGAGCTTCGCAGCCACTGAATACTATATATTTATATTGTAATAAAAAGAACACCTTGGGAGCCGTTCACACAGAATGCGTTTTCCATTCCAAACGTGCTACTTTTCCATTGATTTTCTTTGTAAACATGCGCTAGACTGATGTGTATGACTGTTGCATCTCACGTTTTTTGCAGCGTCTTGCACATGATCGCCATGTTTTTAGGACACCATGTCAAGTTAAGAGAATTTCAACTTTTACACGCAGCGCAGCTCATCAATCAAAGTTCTAAAACAGTGGACAAATCAATTTAAAAACTATTCCTGATCACAGCGTCTTGCATTTTTTAGACTCATTCTATGAGATGCATTTTAGATGCATTCTATGAGAACGGTCCCTTCAATGCTATCTCACGATCAATTCGTACGTATTTTACGGGGTGGCTAATTCGTTTGAATTCGTATGACCTCACTAATATGATTTTGTATGATTTTCTAAATCCCAGTGAAGGGTAGATTTAGGAGCGGATTAGGTGTAGGTCATTCGTACAAATTCATGCGAACTGGTAACTCGTAAAATACATATGATTTAGCAAAAACCGTATGAATTTGTACAAGTGAGGTTGTACGAATTCGTACAAATTTGTTTCACGGAAGAAATTAAGTCATAAAGGCTTGGACCAAATGAGTAATAAAATGCCAATTCTGGAGGGACCTGTTCCATTAATATTCACCTTCAACTTCCTTTCGTCATCACAGCTGCACAGAGAAATGAGAGACACCTTAAAGGGTTCCCACACAGGGTTCAGATTGTTTTTAATCACCTGTAGAGACAAATCAATATCATTGTATAAACTAAAGAAGAAGAAAAGACAGATTATTATCCCATGGGGTGGAACTGCTTACTTCAGTTCTGTGTACAAGCTGTTCTGTTCCATCATCATTGGTCCGGTAAATCTCCAAGAATGGATCTGACTTGCTGAAGAGATCCTACAGTCACAAAAGAATGTCAATACAGTCCAAGCATTCAAAGGAGAACATCAAGCAATAGACAATATTTTAAAGCCCCAATGGCTTTATGAATGCAATCTACTTTATATTGATGCATTTCCTGCAATAAGATTGTGGGTCAGGATAAAGGACTTGTCCTTTTTTACACACCCAATAGCAATTTGCTACTTGATCTCAAGGAGATCTATTATACTTGAAAGCTGTCCGTTAGAATTCATATTCATGTCAATGGCAGTTGCTCTGCTGGCACAAAAGCACATATTATTTGATAATTTGTCAGGTTAACTCATGGGCACTCAGTTCCAGATGCAGATTTTTCTTAACTGAAAATATCATTAATCAATCCAACTAATCACTTTGGAAAGTAATGTCATCACAACATTACTCATTGACTTCTGGCACCACAGGAACATGCACCAAACTCTAAACGAACTACTTTCTGTCATGACAACTCTCAGAGTGTTTAGCATGGTAATATACATGGCACTGTTAATGTGTTTTGTATTGCAGAATTGATTTGCTTTCATGCTGCTACGGCAGAGCATCTACTTATACTGCCAATACATCCACAGACATGCTGCTGTGAGCATTTAAGAAATACTGCTGCTGCATATATAATATGAAATAACCCAAATATAGCATAAATGAAATCACCCTGTAGCAGATCTATTCAGGTGGAGCTGGGGAAGGTGGAGGGTTTCTGAAGCACGCTGCAACTGCTGCAGCAAGCACTCGAAGTATCTGAATATTGAGCAGCAAGCTCATTGACTGCTAATGTGAAAAACCAATCAGCCGCGCCATGTCAGTAATGATGTGATTATATCAGATTGAGTTTGAACCTATCGGCGCCATCTAGAGTTTCATGACAGAACTATACATATCTTGAGCAAATGGAAACCGTCAAGTCTCTTTTATGCTTTAGAGCCCTCCAAAAAAGTCACTGGTATTACATTTTACTATAATATCATGTATTTATGATTTATATGTCTCTTGCAAACAAATGTATTTATAATACATGACTACTTTTCAATGACTGTCAATTGAGAAAAATGCTTTCTGCTCCCATTGGCGCCCTACGAGCAAAGGCTAACTGTTTTAATCATAATAACTTCACACATTTACCAGTTATTGCTAGTAATTCTGTTCCATTTCCCCTGAAGATTGTCATTTTACTCTAAAGATGCAGTCATACTTATCACTGATACTACTGACAATAGCTATCCAAGCTCACTGGAAAATATGTGCCTCTATGGCCACTTTTATTCCTTTCACACAATATTAGGATTTACAGGACCAGAGTTTTCATTACGAAAGCCTAATTTTCCACAAAATCCCTTGCACCATGTTATGTTATGTCCTCAAAGCACAAAACTTTTTTGCCAATGAAATTTTGCAAATGTGACCGCAGTTTTTGAAGGGTATATTACCATATGATGGCCTAAAAACAGATATGGACTGTAGTCTTTCAACCAAATAGGGAAAAAACACATGCACAATAACACTTTCAGGTGAAAATATTGGTCAATGAAAAATGAACATTGCATGTTCATGTGTGTTGCTGCCAATTTTGCTCATAGCTGTGGCAAATCAAATCAACAATATTGTCTGAAACAATCATTCAACATTGGGTTTCTGAATTGCGGCTCTCTGGAGAAGCCATAGGACTTTATTCTTAAGTGTGTGCAGATGTGAGAGAGAGAACGAGGCACAGAGAGATAAAGGAAGAGCAAGAAATTGCTAGAGCAAAGAACAAGCCATTTAATATCCCCATTTCTCGCTGCATTAGTGTGCAACATCTCCACAGGGACGCTGAAAGAGGAGGTGCCCCCGCTATCTGGTTGTCAAGGTAACATCTTGCCAGTGGTTTGAGTGAAGACTGATTTAGACAAGTGATTTTGTCTGTTGTTCGCATTCATCACATGCATCACACCTCTCACAACTGTCATTGCATTTGTGAAGTTCATATGCACGGATGATTCCCGGCGTTTCATTATCCCCAAAAGACATTTAAGGCTCCAAAGAGATGAAATCTTTAGTGGCATTTCGCTTTATCGGATAACTAAATGCAGTTAATGCTGTGCTTGTCTTTAATGATCTGAATGAAAGATAGAGCTATCAATGTCCTCTGAAAAATAAAATATATGTACTAATATCTACAGAGGAGCCCATGTGAAGATACAGCACCAAATTAAGCATTCAAATTCACAGAGAAATTGCCAAGTGAAGAGTCTTTGATAAATGTCACATAACCCAGAGTGACTTTTCGATTTAAAATGCATTAGCGCCTTCTTCATAAAGAGAAATGGCATTCACATCAAACGCACAGACGTCTCCAGAATGCATCACGTGCAGAAGCTGTCATGAAGACCAATATAGTTTGATTTACTAATGTGTCCATTCTGTTCAAATCATATCAGTCTGTGTGCACAGAAAGCCATCGTTATGTGAACAGACAGATCCTGTCCGAAGATAGCAGCACAGCTATTATTCTGCCTTGCAATCTATTAGACTTCATCCATCCTCTCGCCATGATATCCGGACTGGGAGACCGGAGCCAACTCTGGGCATTGAGGATGAGTGTGAAGAAGAAATGCTAATCAGCTCATGTAACACAGCCAATGCAAACAATGCGAAGCATTCAGAACACACATATTAATGACTGTAATTCCTAATAAACGCATTAAAAACATAATCTACTGAGCAATAATTAACAGACCTGAGGGTAAAATGTGAATATACAAGCAGCATATAAGCAATTACAAGAGGAGAAACAATAAATCCCCCCTCCCTGAAATAAAGCATTGAAATGGTTGGCTGGTGTATATGTCGTGGCTGATGATTGCTAGAAATGGAATTGAGAATTCAATTTTATTGCCTTATGGAATTTGCTACCATTAGCCTTTCAGAATTAGCCTGGTTTATGTTCTGATGAGCAAGGAGACAAGCTCGTCGTTAGGATGGAAATAAATTAGTGATGTGATTTCACGCATATGCAATGTGCAAATAATGTAGTTCCATATTTTGCATACAGCATAACTAAAGATTTACTGCATATCAGCGTATCTTTAACCAATAGAAATCCTCCATTAACAAACTTGAAATGGCATGCTGGATTAGATTTACCATTCAACCGTGCACATTCTGAAGTTGAAGAAATGGAAGGTTATCTACAGTATAAGAGGCACGGGACAACCCCTCTATGGGAGGGGTCCCTCATGGTATGACATTTTGGTTCAATTTGTCCAGAGCTGGTTTTACACTTCATAGAAGCTGCAGATATTCTGTGCATTTCCCCAGAGGCATAGAGGTGGAATAATGAATCTAAACACATTCACAATTGCAGGAAGCAATGGATCGTGTGCATTGAGTGTTTTGTGTGCACAGCGGACAGAAAATAAGAAGTGCACCGACTGATCGTAAGAGAGCTTCTCTAAAGATGTCTGTGTAAAGATGCTTTTGGTGCAGAATTTGACAGGGATATACTGTTAAACAACAAGTTCTGTCATTGTAAGCATAGTTCAGTGAGTCTGCATTTACCAAACATTCGCAAATGTGTATGGTTAGTACTACAGCTTTCCACCTGTGGTTCGAATCATATCTGGACTTATATAGATCTTGCTCTTGGGCACAATATGCAAGCTAACATGCAGTTCATTCTGTATCTTTTCTTAAAATATATACATTTCAATCTAGAAATTTGGCTTGTCAACAATCCAGCGCCATTTTGAAGAGTGTGTATGTGCATGAATGTGTAAGGCAAAAATATAACGATAAAATAAAACAAAATGACAAGGATCAAAAATCAGACGCTATGTTCGTTATAGTAGCATCTTGGTCAAATTAGATTTTGCACAAAGTGTACGCTAGTTACATACTGCATGTTAATGTGATTTAAAAATGACTGGCTTTTGTCGCTTTGTGCAAATGGAACTATACTAATCTGGCTTTAATTGCAACCTCTGATCGATTCATTATTACTTAATTAATCAAGGTTTTCAATGTTACGTGATAATTACAGACAGGTGTTTTGGGCCAGGGTTGGAAATGAAGTCTGCAGGATGGTAGTTCTCCACAAGCAGGGCTGGCGATCCTTGCCATAGACTCTCTAAATCAAGAATTTTTTATTTACTTCCAAATATAGCAATACCCTTGCAAGAGACTTCTTAGCTAAAATAAAAGTACATATGTGTAAAATATTATCTAGATAGAGAATCTATGAGAAACTACGAGAAGAGAACAGAAAAAAAGAGTCAATAGAAAAAACCTCTTTACACTCTTTGTCTCAGAACTTTCCTCAGACCCCAAAATGTGCAAAAATTGTACCTTTAGAGGTACAACATTTTAACACCGGGGCAGAACCAGTGAGGGACATCTCTGTACCTTAGGAGGTACATATTAGTACTCTAATGTACTACTGTTAAGCTTTTTGAGGTAAATCAAGTACATAAATGTTTCTTTAGTGGTCCTGTCCCAGTAACAAGGTTTTTGTTGCCACAAGTATAACAAGTTCCTGAATTAGCTGCGTTGTTGACCCTGCCAAAACAGTTTTATCATTCCTACCAAATCAGAGTTTAGGTTTAGGTTTAATGGACAGAATGGACTTTCCATTCTGATCAACCAACCATTTCCATCTGATTGTAGGGGAAGATATTTTGACACACTAAATGTACCAATGCATACACTTTAAGTACCTTTAAGGGACTAAAATGAATCCTTTAAGGTGTAAATAAGGTAGAAAGGGTCCTGCCCCATTGACAAACTGTTGTACTAAACCAAGTCAGAGTTTGGGTTCAGGTTAAGGGTTTGGGACCTTCCATTCTGTTCATTTTCATCTGATTTTAGGGTAAGATAGTTGACACACTCTCAGAAAAAAAGGTACAAAAGCTGTCACTAGGGCAGGACCTTTTCAAAAGGTAATGTAATAATATATTATTATGTACACTTTAGGTACAAATGTGTACCTTTAAGGTTCTAAAATGCAGCTTTTAGGGGTAAGTAAGGTCAAAGGTACACCCAGTGACAGCTTTTGTACCTTTTTTCTTTCAGGACCATTGTTCCAGCACCAGGCAAAAGATGTTGATCCAGGAACATGTCCTAGTTGGCAAAGTCACAGCCAGTCAATGGTTTACACGGGTGCTTTGACTCACTGTATGAGCGTCTCCAATCAGAATCACAGCCTGCGCTTTCTGTTCTGGTACAGATGCCAAATAGCATTTCTGTCTCACTGTAAAAAGATGAATAGACAATATATTGATTTTCCCACCTAATGTGAGGTTGAGGGGATGTGAAGCTTGAGCGAACAAGTCAAGACTATCGATTTGCTGTTTTCCTTCATTACATGAGATGTTTGAATTCATGAAAGCCAAATAATAAGGGCTGAGGAACGAACAAAAAAGCTGTGTTTTGAAGATAACCGCTGAGCATAAATGTCGCCCCAGGCTAAGAGGAAGAGAACCGCAGCATATGAAAGAGGAAGAGGGGGAGAGAAACAAGAGGAAAGAGTAGGAGAAGCAGATGAGATGAGTGCTGAGAGTAGGACATGGATTGCAGAGGCGTTTGTGTACTGTGCGGCAGCGCAGCGGGAAGTGCAGACCCCTGCAG
Source organism: Schizopygopsis malacanthus (assembly GCA_027474115.1). Taxonomy (NCBI): domain Eukaryota; kingdom Metazoa; phylum Chordata; class Actinopteri; order Cypriniformes; family Cyprinidae; genus Schizopygopsis; species Schizopygopsis malacanthus. Next base: position 8,278,789 of record CM049867.1, read on the forward strand.
AACTACAGGGCATGGAGAGAGCTGCGCCGTGGGATGCGCTGTGTGGGAGAGGCTGTTTGCACACAGAGAGTCAGCCAGCCACCCTACGCTCCCTCAGCGCTTCAGCTCTGTTAGCTCTCGCTATCCAGAGAGCTTCCATTCTCATTAGTGAAGCTCAGCTGAATGAATAGGGTTTCAAACATTGTGCCAAAGCCAAAAAAAAAGAGAGTGGGATTTTATGAAGCCATAATAGCCCTAATGGCTCTTAACGGGGCTGAAATTGAGAAGCCAAAACATTAAAGGCGAGTTTAAAGGTTATTTGGCTGCTGCAATTATCGGTTTCAAAGGGTCAAAAATCACTACTTTACAAACAAAGAATATCATTTTCTGTCACTAGGTATCCTTTAAAGCTAAAACACACTGAATGCAAACTCTGCTGAGTAGTTCATGCCTGGCAATTTGTTGTTTTATTTATGCTTTTTAATAAAAAAAAAGAACAACATCATTCCTTACCTTATCATCTAATTTCTTGGCACAGAAGGAAAGCTCGACATAGCCATTGTTCCCAGATATCTCTTCTGCGTGAATCTTGGGAAATAAGAAAGGGGTTAGCTGAGACAAAGCCAGCATACTATTATTGTTTGTATTCTATATGTGTAAACCAGGACTCCACATCCATTTTCCACTCCATTTTCTTTTTAAGTAGTTTATTTTTCCAACCATTGGCACTGAATTATCTGTCTGTCTGTCTGTCTGTCTGTCTGTCTGTCTGTCTGTCTGTCTGTCTATCTATCCCAGGCAGTCCATCCATCTATCTGTCCCATACATTCATCTTCCAATCCATTCATCCAATTAGACATCCCATTCATCCATTCATCCATCATCCAATCCATCCATCCATTCACATCAGTACATTCATCTGTCTGCCCAAACAGCCCAATGGATATGTCAGTCCAGTCAAGTTAATCCAGCCACAATTCATCCATCGGTCCATCCCATCCATCTGTCTGTCTGTCTATCCACCCACCTAGTCCATTTATCCAATGGTCATTCAATCCATCCATCCGTCCATCCATCCATCCATCCACCCATCCATCCTTATCCAGCTGTGTTCATCCTGCCTATGAAATCCATCTGCCAAACATATCCATCTATTCATCCATCCATCTGGCAATTCATCCATCCACCTGTCTATTGATACATTTGCCCATCCTATACATCTGCCCATCCGTCCATATTTCCAACCATCCATCAATTCAACTCAAAAAGATATAGAAATTAAAGAGAAACTGCAACTCGATCAGTCTTAAATGCAAATGTTCTAAATTACTAACTGTAAATGCTCTTTCTGGAAATGTTTTAGCACGCAATATATTTTGAACAACACTTAACTCAATAAAGGATCCATTTATGGAGCTGTCTTTGACCTCTACTAGTTTATTTGCCAAGAGTGGCTAAAACATCCCATTTTGTCTCACCTCAGATCAAAATATGATTTTGTCAGCATTAAAAATCTACAAACAGTTTGTAATACAATGAGGGGTTTAGCAAAACAGTCACTGCTGTGGGTGTTTCAACATGAAAATGCCATTCGTTTGCAGTCTGGTCAGGAGAGACTTTGTTAAAACTGATGAGAAAGCAGAGAATCAACACCTATGATAAGGATGTGGTATTACATTTTTTCTTACAAATTTACCTTGTCTGCCTGCAATAGAAACATGCAAAAATAGCTTGGGGCGTCACTTTTTTAATGTACATTTTTTGCATAAGTGGCTTGTTTGCATTGAGTTGAAATAGCTGTGATATAGTAACCAAAATTCTATTTTGAAATTAACACCGGAATTAATAGTCTACATTATTTTACACCATGTTAGCAGATATTGTAAGAATATCCTTTGTCTGTCTACCTACAGTATGAAAGGTTTAACTGTGTTATATGATATGAGCCCAGAAAGCAGCAGAGTTTAAGTTGGGCACTGCAACTACACAGAGTTATATTAAAAGTCCTTTACACAAGTTAGACCTTATTCCTGAAACCTGATGACTATTTAATGCACCGGGGTTATAGAGATTCCACATTATCTTTCTCTCAGGCATCACACGTACTAGCGGTTTCACTCAACTGTATCCAGAAATATTTTAAAGTGACATTTCATTCCAGAAGTAATAAAAAAAAAAAAAATCACTCATTTTGTAATGTGAGGTGCAGTCAGTTTTGTGATGAGCAACGTGGGCTTGATATGGCATTTAGTTGGCACTTCAAAAAAAGTGGTTGGTCCTACAGATGAATGAATATCACTTCTGAGTGACATCTCATAATGCAAAACTGTGCGTTGTAAAGGGGTGGGTGTAGAAGTTAAGGCCTGTTCACATTATAACTATAATAATAACATGATAACTATAATAATAACTACAAACCGTAAAGTTATTATATTCATTCTGGTTGTATTTGAATAGAGAAGTCTACACATATAGAGACCTAGATGTACTCAAGACAAAGTTATTTTTCTATTTTCACTTAGAGAAGAGTCAAAGTCACATTGTGTTTATTTATATAGCAATTTATATGACAGATTGTTTTTTTTAAGCAGCTTTACAGTATTAAACATGAAAAAAAACAATGTCAGTGTCACTTTCAATTTGAATTACAACTTCAATTTATACGTCGATTTCTTGTGTCTGACCTCGACAGAGTAATCTAAAGAAATGATCAAGATAAAAATGATGTTAAATGTTACTAATGTTAAAAAATGTGGAGCCCAAAACACACCTAGCTTACATAATCACCACAGAGAAAAGGTGTTTACTAGACATTTTACAGAAAGTTTGCATGGTTTCGATCCAAAACCAAAATAAAAACTAAAACATTTTGTATTGTATTATAACTTATCGAAACAAACTTTGTATTCGTGTAATTTTGTCTGAAATGACGTCATGCCAGTTCGGTCTTCAATTCCGCTTGAAGTATATCATGGATTTAACGATAACGACAGAGGAAAACGATAGTGTTGGAATGATTTCATAAGCAATTCTTTCAGCAGTTGAATGATAAAATATTGACAGCCAATCAAATTCCACTCAACTTTAAAAATCGCAATTATTTAAAGAGACAGACAACATAACGGCAGTGCATGCTGATAATAAACAGAGCCTTTATACCAACCAATCTCACGGCAATTCGTACTTATTTTACAAGGTGGCTAATTCGTCCAAATTCATATGACCTCACTTGAACAAATTCATAACATTTTTACTGAATCGTACATATTTTATGAGATGCACAATTCGTATGAATTCATACAATGTGACCTACAATGCTCCTAAATGCACTGGGGTCTAGATAAACAAAATCGTACGAGTGAGGTCGTGCGAATTAGCCACCTTGTAAAATATGTACGAATTGGCCATGAGATAGCATTGTTTATACAGTTATTTTTATAACTATAGTTATTGTTTTTGCAATGGTCCTTTACACACTCAGTGCTAAAATTAGATTTTGTCTAATTGAACACAATGATTCTTAAATAAATGTCTGCCAAACAGTGGTTATTGTCCAAGGATGAGTTGGTGTGGCAAACAGTGTCTGCTTTCATTTTGCAAAAGTACAGCTTCATCATCCTCATCTGACTATCTAGGAGTGTGTCTCCAGTAAAGTAACTTCAATTGTCTTTTAGTTATTCTGTAAACAAAACAAAACCCCTTTGTGGATGCTAAAATCAAGCGAAGCCAGATGAAACGTCTACCATGAGAGCTTTCAGTGAATGTGTAAATGTGTGCAGCAGCAATTAAACAGCAATTACTGTATGTGTGTAGATGTTTTACACTCACTGTGATAGTGGATTTTCCAGCATATTTTCCATATTTCAGCAATAGAGGTTTCACCATCCTTTTTTGGGCCGCTATCTATAGAACAAAGTAAAATAATAATAATAGGCCTAGTTAATTGAAAATAGCATAGTACATGTTTTCCACACATACAGATGCAGGGATTTACTTTAATTCAGACATGAACATCAACGAGGCTTAAATTAAATATCCAAACTTGTCCATACAACAAAATATATCCAGCTATTCTCAAATACATTTCAAAATAAGCACAAAGAAAAGCAAAGAAAAAAGGCCAAAATATAGCTATATTTGCTTAAGTATATTTATGTAAATATATTTACTACCGATATATCTGTTAGCCATTTTTTTAACATATTTTTCAAAATACATTTTCTAAATAAAAATGTTGTTTTAAATACATTTACATGTCAGATCTGAAGAAAAAATATATTTGTTGTCTATGACACATGTGAACATATAACACATTTGAAGAAAAATCAGCAATGAACATACTTTACAATTCCCCCCTGAAAAAAATACAATACAATATATGAAACAAATTTCATTATTAAATCATTATAAATTTAGTTTTGAAATGCAATTGCATCCACATTTGGATTTAGAAATGGATTTAGTTTTGAAATATACTGTATTTTGGTATATGAAGGTTAGTATAAATGTATACACAGACATACATACACATGCACACAGACACACACACACACACACACACACACATGTTGGTTTTTATGGTTTATGGGGACTCTCCATAGGCGTAATGGTTTTTATACTGTACAAGCTGTATGTGCTATTGCCCTACACCTACCCTACACCTAAACTTAGCCCTCACAGGAGACGGTGCATTTCTATTTTCCCTCAAAAAAACTCACTCTGTATGATTTATAAGCGTTTTAAATTATGGGGACACTGAAAATGTCCTCATAAATCACCTTCTCCTTGTAATACCTATGTCATGCCCATGTCATTATACAAATTTGTGTCCTCATAAACCACACAAACATGCACACACACACACACACACACACATACACACACACACACACACACACACACACATGCACACACACACACGCACACACACACACACACACACACACACACACACGCACAGACACACACATGCACACACACACACACATGCACACACACACACACACACACACACACACACACACACACACTCACACACACACACACACACACACACATTTCATTGAATTACCCTGTTTACAACAAATATTTAGCATATATAATATATAAAAAAAAAAATACATCGTTTATTTGTATTTATTTAATGTATTTTATTTTTTTGCCATGTTAATTAAAGAGCATACTTTAGCCCTCATAGTGTATTATTAAATACAATGGCGAGTAAAAGTGACATCACCTGTCCAAGCGTGCACTCCACCCCACCGAGGAAGTCGTCGTCTCGCGTCCCAATACTGTGGGTTCCGTGAATGTCGTAGACTTCGAAGCGTAGTTTCTGCACTTCCTCAAAGTAGTAGTCCAGCATTAAGACTTTGGCAAAGACTGGATTCAGGTTACTCTTGATCACCTCAGTACGGTCCAGCTGAATTACAGAAAGAACAACAATTTAGTCAGCAGTAAGTGAAAATCTTCTCACTGGAGGCTTCTGGCTTCACAGGCTGTACTGTTATTCGTCTGTTTGTGGATAAAGACAAAGAAATGACGGCAGTGGGACGAAGGCCTCATGAGTCTGATGGTTGAGAGTCTCCACACATGCAGCTGTGATGATCATGGCCTTGCTCTCGTACAACACACATCAGCTGTCTCTCTCCTCACCTCCCCCTGCTTTGCAATTGTTCACTGGTGCATGTCAAAAACAAACAGAGCAAATACAATCATTTCTGAATTAAACCCTCACTGAGGCAATTAGCTGGAGGAGTTCATGCATCGTTCTCCAAGATGTTGGAGAAGATATTGGGAACTAGTCTAGAGATGCAATCTGAAAATATAAGTAAAAAGGCATTGAAAGAGATAAGCATTTGGGCTTTACTTTCTACCAAAGCAAATGCTGAACAAACAAAGAATGGAAGTTAAATTAAAGTGAATCTGTGAATGGGTGCCAGAATGAGAGTTCAAACAGCTGATAAAAACATTATATTTATCCACAAGTAATCCACACGACTCCAGTCCATCAGTTAACATCTTGTGAAGCAAAAATCAAAGTGTTTGTACGAATCTATCAAGGGGTTTTAAATTTGAGCCAAAAAAAGACGTTCATAATCAGTAATAATGTTTCTTCCAGTAAAAGAAAAGGATTTTATGCATTGGTGTAAAGGGCACCCAACCATGTCCTTTGCTTAGGATGCGTTAATGACCTAAAACCATCCTGTTTATCATGTGCATCATGGTAGTCCTGCTCCATATGAATTTGTGAACTGCATGTCATGTCAACTACTAAAGATTTGTGATTCTTCACTTCAACGGAATAAAAGAGAGCAAAGGACTGGTGTTTCTTCCAGTGTTTTAATCAGACACGCCACCAAGTTTCTACAATTTAATGAACTTTGGATATTATAACATCACATATTCAACATATGGTTGTCCTCTGGTTGTCCCCTGTTGTCCTCTCAGATCAAAATCCACCAACACTTTATGTTTAGAACTGTTCTGGACTGTTCTCTCTCGTTAATAATACTTGATCTGTGTATATTTCTATAATCAGAGGTGGGTGTAACGAGTTACATTGGGTAACTGATACTTTTAGAATATATTTAAAGATAGGTACTTTTACTCAAGTACATTTTTAGTGAAAAAAAATGTACTTTTACTTCGTTACTGTGGGCGACGCTCCTCGTGTTACTTTATCTTAATGCAATACAAGTAAAAAATGCTTTAATTTATTCCAAACGTGCCGTCTACTTTTCTCTGGGCAATGAGCGATGCCCATTCACAAATGATTCATTCTTTTGAGTCAATTCTGTTCAAAGACTCGATCAAACCAGTGAATCAGTTCATGAGTTCGTTCAGTTCCCTGCTACACGAGTCATCTGAAGCGGTTCTCACTCAGAGCTGTAACAAAGAACATCAAGAGCGCTGTTCCAGGAGGAACGCCTTTGCCTAGACACAATTAATATTCATATTTTACACTTGCAGAAATATAGGCTACATTTGTTTACATTTTACAGAACAGATGGAAGAAGATCCGTCGTTGTGCATTTGTTTCGTTATGATCAGATGTTCGGTAGCGGTTATGTGAGGAGTTTTTACTCTTCTCCGTGTCAGAGCTTATATATATATACAGTATATATATATATATATATATATATGTTTGATGAAAACAAATATATATTTGATGAAATCATTCTAATATATTGATTTATTACCATGTTGGAGTTTTGCTGTTTAATATGTTTTGGAACCTGTAGCATTTTGTTCAGGATTATTTGATGAATAAAAAGCTAAAAAGAACAGCATTGATAATAAATCAACATATTGGAATTATTTCGTGACACTGAAGACTGGTGTAAAGGCTCATGAAAAAAATAAAAAAAAAAATATATATATATATATATATATATATATACACTGAACAAAATTATAAACGCAACACTTTTGTTTTTGCCCGTTATTTTTCATGAGCTGAACTCAAAGATCTAAGACTTTATCTATGTACACAAAAGGCCTATTTCTCTCAAATATTGTTCACAAATCTGTCTAAATCTGCAATAATCATGCTGTCTAATCAGCATCTTGATATGCCACACCTGTGAGGTGGATGGATTATCTCAGCAAAGGAGAAGTGCTCACTAACACAGATTTAGACAGATTTAGACAGATAATAACAAACAATATTTAAGAGAAATAGGCCTTTTGTGTACGTAGATAAAGTCTTAGATCTTTGAGTTCAGCTCATAAAAAATGGGGGCAAAAACAAAAGTGTTGCGTTTATAATTTTGTTTAGTGTATATACTGTATATATATATATATATATATATACAAATAGACTATAGATATACAGTATATGATCTATATGTAACTAGTTAAGAGAAGTTTTGTATCCGATACTTTACAAGTAACTATTTAGAATATTACTTTTATTTATACTTGAGTAAATATTTATAACAGTACTTTTAGAGGAAGTTGTGGCCTAATGGTCAGAGAGTCGGGCTCATAATCGAAAGGTTGCGAGTTCGAGTATCAGGTCCGGCAGGGATTGTTGGTGGGGGGAGTGAATGTACAGCGCCCTCTCCACCTTCAATACCACGACTGAGGTGCCCTTGAGCAAGGCACCGAACCCCCAACTGCTCCCCGGGCGCCGCAGCATAAATGGCTGCCCACTGCTCTGGGTGTGTGTTCACGGTGAGTGTGTGTGTGTTCACTGTTGTGTGTGTGTACCTTGGATGGTTAAAATCCAGAGCACAAATTCTGAGTATGGGTCACCATACTTGGTCATATATCACGTCATTCACTCACTTTTATTTTTACTTGAGTACAGTTTTGGGTACTCTACCTACCTCTGCCTGACGAGACTCTCCTTTTTCACTGGAGAAAGCAATATTATGGACAGGACTAATATTTTAGACAGAAGCATTGGATCACTTGGGGACTATTGTGATGTATTTATCAGCTGTTTAGACTCTCATTTTGGCGCCACCCATTTACTGCAGAGCATCCATTTATGAATAGGTGATGCATTGTAAGTGATACATTTCCCCAAATCAGTTCAGATGAATAAACAAACTCATTTACATTGTGGATGGCCTGAGGGTGAGTACAATTTCAGCTCATTTTAATTTTGAGATGAATTATTCTTTTAATTGATAATTATTTTCTTAAATCTGACAATAGTTCCGCTGTTTTCGTAATAGTGTAGCATTTCCACTAATAATCTCCTTTTTTTGCAACCAGTATTGGTTTAGCATTAAAGAATGTTGCTTCACTGTTTCAGTTCAGTTCGTTGGATGGTGCATGTAAATTAACCAGTTAACCAGTAAATTAATCAGTTAATACACTGATTCAACTGAGCACCTGTGCAGATCCGCCAAATTTGATCACCATGTTTTTGGTTTCAACAGTTTTCTGGTTTTATTTATCACATGTAGTGTGCGTTGTTTTGTGCAAGGTAACTACTGCTATGATTGGAACAAAAAGTATGCCGTTGGATTTTGTCCCGTTTAAAACAGGGAAGGTTTGTTGTGTATTATATGAAACTGTGTGGAAATCTACAGTTTCAAATTAGCGTCCAAACACTTCAAGGGAGACTGACATTCTCTGGCATATTTCTAAAAAGGGCATTTGTTATTGTCACACAAATGGGGAAAATAACCATATAAAATCAGCATGGGAGGTAATCGGTCATACTCACACTAAATCAGATTAACAGTGTTAAACCTCTAATGTGTCTGCATAACACATATCAAGCAAGTAATGACCCTCCTCCATCAGCCCGTGTTTGACAGAGTCTTTCTCAGCAATTACATACAGCCTCACATATAAAATATTCAGCCCTTCAATCTGCTATGTATGTGCCCTTGAACTGAGGTGAACTCTCACATAGTGCAAGTGGTAGTAAATCAAACTAAAGGAGCTGGAAACCATTCATAAAACCATTATTTCTAGGTCATAATTCTTCCCAAAAGACAGAAGCAAGACATATTCTGCATTAAGAAAAGGACCATTAATATTTTGTGCACTGTGACATTTGTGACCCTGGAGCACAAAACCAGTCTTAAGTAGCACGGGTATATTTGTAGCAATAGCCAACAATACATTGTAGGGGTCAAAATTATTGATATTTTGTTTTCTTTTATGCCAAAAATCATTAGGATATTAAGTAAAGATCATGTTCCATCAAGATATTTTGTAAATTTCCTCCCTTAAATACATAATATTTGTATTAGTAATATGCATCAAAAACTTTATTTGTACAATTTTAAAGGTGATTTTCTCAATATTTATATGTTTTTGCACCCTCAGATTCCAGATTTTAAAATAGTTGTATCTCAGCCAAATACTGTCCTATCATAACAAACCATACATCAGTGGAAAGCTTATTTATTCAGCTTTCAGATGTGTAAATCTCAATTTCCCCCAAAACATTGTTACTGGTTCTGTGGTGCAGGGTCACATTTTAATGAGTATCAATTGCATTTACACATACACACACACAATCAACACACACACACACACACACACACACATGTTGGTTTTTAGTGTTTACGGGGACTCTCCATAGGCGTAATGGTTTTTATACTGTACAAGCTGTATGTGCTATTGCCCTACACCTAAACTTAGCCCTCACAGGAGACGGTGCATTTCTACTTTCCCCCCAAAAAACTCATTCTGTATGATTTATAAACGTTTTGAATTATTGGGACACTAAAAATCACCTTCTCCTTGTAATACCTATGTCATACCCATATCATTATACAAATTTGTGTCCTCATAAACCACATAAACACGCACACACATACACACACGCACACAAATATATACTGTAAATAAAATTATATGTATTCATACGTGTGTGTGTGTGTGTGTGTGTGTGTGTGTGTGTGTGTGTGTGTGTGTGTGTGTGTGTGTGTGTGTGTGTGTGTGTGTGTGTGTGTGTGTGTAAAGAAAATTGTTTTATACATGTATAGCTTATAAACTATGCTATAAAAAAGTCTCAATACAATAAAACAAATAATTTAAATGTTTTATATTAGGTTTCCTTAACTAAAATATTTTCATATTAAAGGATATTAATTTTTCCCATGACAAAAAGACCAGGACATGTTTTTATTTAGCCGAGAGGATGTAAAGATATTTTCTAGCACTGGATTATTTAGACTTAAAATAGACGGCTTCCTCCTGCGAGGTCAAAAATATGGTGTTCTGCAGGAATATTGCTACTATTACTTTTGAGAAGCATCACGGATGTTGAGCATGAGAAACTATTATGTGCAATAACCTCTCGACTAGATTACTATAATACTGTGCTGGCCGAATGGTCTCTGAACACTATATACGTAGGCTACTAGTTCATACTGCTGCTAGACTAAAGTCTCTGCTATCACTGCAAACACCCGACTGCCTCCCGCGGCTCCTCCAATCACAAGGAAGCAGACCTCTTATCAAGTCCAAGTACATCTGCTGCTGGAAAACCATTTGGTTACAGGACTCCCCAGCTACAGTACGGCCACCCTGCCAACATACAGAAACCAGACACGTTCCCAATACCGAAGTCTAGTTTGAAAACTCTGTTTTTCAAGATTCGACTGGGTCAAGGAAAACCTGAACGGAAATTAAAATGCCGTCAACCTTCCAATTAACTTGTTTCCTCCAATTATCGGGTGAGGTGAGGCGACAGGCTTCGCACCTTTGAGTGGATTTCTCATTTGAGCTTTTATCAACTCTTTGCTCACTGCTAGTCTGGACTTATCGCCCACATTAAGCTTCTTTGCTAACAATTTTGACTGTTAAAAGCTTTGAACAAACATTTTGTTTCATTCAACATTACTTAAAATATAGAGAGCAAAGAAAACCAAGAGGAAGAGACTTTTAATCGTATTGTCAACTTGAAGAACCTCAGATTGAGTTATACAGAGCTGTAAAGCGGCTGTTAAATGAGCCGGAGATCGTCTCTTTACCCCTTACAGTGTCCGCTTTAAGATGTCTGAGAAGTATAAGAGAAGCAGTGAGAGAAAGGAAGTGATGTATGTAGCCTGAGGGTGTTGTATATAGATTGCACGGGAGGTTCATGAGGGTCTTAAAATATTACGCTATATTTACACATACTATGTAGTGTTCACCTTGAGAGAGAGAGAGAGAGAGAGAGAGAGAGAGAGAGAGAGAGAGAGAGAGAGAGAGAGAGAGAGAGAGAGAGAGAGAGAGAGAGAGAGAGAGAGAGAGAGAGAGAGAGAGAGAGAGAGAGAGAGAGAGTAAGTGAGAGAGGGAGCGTAAAGAGAGATATGAGTAGGCTTAACTCCCTCTCAATCTTAGCTCTTGATTTGCATGACAATGGCACTTCCCCATTGATAGGTGCTGCATGAGCAGATAGAGGAACACCTAATGGTTTAAGAGCATCAGAGAAGCACTTGATACAACATAGAGACAAAAATCAACATGGTCAAAATCAGTTACCAATGGCTACATCTGAATATGCCAACCCAGGCTTATTGAGAAATGTGCTTGTGGCAGGATTTCTTCAAAATGTTGGCTCTTGCACATTTTGAGATATTTTCATGTGCAGTGAGTGGAGCTAAAATTGTGTTCAGTTTGATCCAAATATAAATGTGAGTTGTCAGACGTGATTCGGACAAGGTTTTGCTATGTTAGTTGCTGTATGTATTGTGGTAGTTCAGAAAGTTTAATGCCCTATTTTATTTTTAAAATAAAGTACCTACGCTAAACTAAATCTAACCAATAGTGTTAACCAAAGCAAACACGAGATAAAAAAAATAACATTTGCTGAATGAACCATGTCCTTGTTAGCTTGCTTCTCCAAGACTTTGGACTGTTTTATCGTGATTTGTGTTTCATTTGAAGTGCTGTACTAGGTGAGCTACCAAGCAAGTTTACTTCAGAAAAGCCATCTATGGAGCAGATGATTTACAAGCCATGCATTATAGTAAAAGTGTTTTGAGATCATAACAGTGTCATGCAAGAAACCGCACAAAAATAAGTCGATAATCATATTATTAATCAATAATCTGCCCCTGTAGTCATAATTAGTTTGAAAGAGAATAAAAGTGGTTCCTTTCAGCTGGAAACCACTCTGAGTTGTATATAGGTCTTTTTTTTTTTGTAAATGTATTTATTTTTGCAAAAATGCAGGTAGAGGGCCGTTCTTTTTGTGTGCGTAGTCTATGCTGAAATATGCACACTTCTGTACTATATAGTAAGCAAACAAACTGTAGTAATGATAGCAATCTACTAAATATTACAACAATAATGGATGCCCATGATCAAAAAGGTTACGAGAGACCCACAAATCAAGCTAAAAACAATACAATGACATGTGTATAAGTCATAACTCCTGGAGAGAAACTGGACAGCGACCAAACGTGTTAATGCACATGAATCAGCTGTCTGTATTTGCACACTTGATAAAGTGCTGTATATCTTGAAAGACCATGTGCTGGGCTGTATGCATATGCTGATAATTCATGTTAAAACTGAAATATACTTTGGGATTTAGACTACTATTTTTATTGCTAATGCTTATTCACATCATGTTAGAATTACTGTCATTAAAATAATCCGACCAGTCAAAACAATTCAAATTTTTGTCGAAAATTGAAAATTGAGACAGTTATGAAGGCTCAGATTTCTCTCACTTATCTATGTTAAGATGTGAAAAGAAACTAATCGGCAGAAGCCTCAACAGTTACATTTACACTGCAAAAAAATGGCTTATCTCACTTAGTATTTTTGTCTTGTTTCTAGTCAAAATATCTCAAAATTCTTAAATCAAGATACTTTTAGTAGATAAGCAAAATGGCGTAAGATATTTAGCCTTGTTTCTAGGGGAAAAACTAAATTAAGAGCATTTTGCTTAAAACAAGCACAATTATCTGCCAGTGGGGTCAGTAAAATACTCTTGTTTTAAGAATAGTTTACTTACATTTTACTTGTGTATCATTTTAATTGTGCATCTAAGATAAGCCATTTTTTGCAGTGTACTTTTATGCATTTGACAGATACATAAAATAACTCCCATTGCATCTGAGGTATGCATTTTATTAGTTTATGCATTCTTTGGAAATCAATGCACTTCTTTTGGGTCTATACGAAAGGGATTTGAAGTTTTCATTGTTATTGTGTGCACTTTCTTAATTCTAACAGTTTGCTAGAGCATATATCTACTACATACTACCTAGCAACAGTGCAGCTAAACACCCTGACAACCACACAAAAGGCCCGAGTAAACAGCAGCATTGAAAATAACCAAAAACACCCAAAAAACATTTTGAGCTCCTTTGCAAGCACCCAAAATCTGTTTTGATATTCTCTGGAGAATATTTGGTCTTAGTATTGAACTCAAGTTTTCCGACAGTGCAGCGCATTCACATCATGTATTCACATTTTGTGCCCTAAGCAATGTAAAAACAGTCAGTCTTTTTTAATCCAGCTCTTTTCCATATCTGTCTTTGCTGTGGAGGGACTGCGTTTGGAAGATATAATAACAAAAACTGACAGCAGTCAGAGATTTGGTAAGTTCTTGCAAACCACTTGACGTCTTAACAAAAAGATCCCATTATGTCTAATGCCTAATGTCTTCACTGAGCTATTTAAATGAATACTTTTAGCAAAAATGACAATAGCACTCATATCTGTTGCTTTGAACATTCAGCGATTGTAAAGCAGCACCCACTTAGTGTCTCACGCTGTGACAATTCATACACTCATGCATGCATGAGGACATTAAAGCCTAATGTTTAACCTATACTCTGGGCATTCTGGTAATATGATCACGGATCAATGCAACATGCTTCAGTTAATCATTAAAACATCGGATCTAATGGGAATAACATGGGAATATGCCAAACGAGACTATATTGACACATCCTAGACATCTATGCCAAGATCCCTGAAAACGCCTGGCGGCCATTCAAGACAGAAAATGTAGACTAATGCCGATGACAAGGAAACGGCATTGCATTTATGTTTTGCACTGACTTTCTGGCAAAAGGTCTGTGTCTAATATTAGGTGGAAGTGGTGATATTTTTTTTCTGCTCCTGTGAAAGCAATCTGGCATGTGTAAAAGCTAATATCAGGGAAAAGATCGAAATCATTAATTAGATTAATACGACTGCTCTTAGGCTGAAATAATAAGCGTAAAACCATGCAAATGATATTCAAAGTGAGCATCTATATTGTCTCCATGAGTACAGTAAAATAATGACAGTGCACTTCTAATGCTGTGTCTGTATGCAGGAGCTCTTTAGCTTAAGAGACTGTGTTTTGTTATTCTGTGAAGAAAACCAGGAAAGGTTGTCAAATATGGATCTTCATATGCAAAGAAGATTACATAACAAACTGAATTACGCAAAACCAAAACTAAATTTCACAATCATTCATTCATTCATTCAAGGGTTAGCTGGTGCTGATATTTTACACAACACACTTTCACTCCGGCCATCATGTCAAGGCAATAGGCTAGTTCCCCCAAAATTAAAATGTCATTTTACTTACTTTCATGGGAGATATTTAGAAAAATGTCCATACATTGAGTCAGAAGTGTCCACTGTCCGGTGGTGTTTTTAGACACCCCTGGCTTTGACTGTATGGACAGTGAAAACATTCTTCAAAAGATCTTCCTTTACGTCCCACAGAAGAAAGAAAGTCGTGCGAGTCTGGAACGACGTGAGGGTGAATAAATAATGACAGAATTGTTATTTTGGGGGAACGATCCCTTTAAGAGCACGCTCACGAGAACTCTCATCAGCATAACCTCTACAAACACTTCACAATCAAAGCTAATCATGTTCATAATAATGCATCTCAAACCATCCGTTTTTAAACAAATTGCTGCTACAGTCAGACTTAATCATTGGCAAGCAGTGAGAAGATAATGCATTTAGCATTATGATTGTCTTATTCACACTGATGAAGCGGCTGCAGAGCATAGCCATTTTTCCTTCATATGTACCGCCGCTCCCTAAGTGTGACTGAAATATGTTTTGTAGAGAAATAAACATTTTTTAGATGGAAAACGAATGGCACTGCAAAGAGTCATTTAGTCTGAAATGGACTAAGATGAAGCACTGTTTTCATCGCCTGCGCGTGGAAATATGCAAGGAAATCTGAAGTGCAAAGCATCTGTATGCGTCTGTATTATGGTAATCAGTTATTTCAAGATACTCAACTCATGTTGATTGTCAAGAAAATCTCAGAAAACAAAGTCCCCAATACTATCTCAATGGCTTTTTCATTTTCCTTTTCCTGTTTCATGTGGCCGCTCTTTAAAATTGAATCTTTTGAATGCAGCGAACGCTGACGCAGGGTGGCATCTCTCACTTCGTTCGCTGTGATGTTGAACGTGGCACAGTTGCTGGAATAATGGGGCCGGGATTAAGATTTCATCCTAGCCTGACACATTGCCGCAGACAGCTTTGCCGAGCCATCTTCAGCTCCACTGCTGTGGCTCCAGATTAAAAAAAATCTTACACTGACTGCTGGGATATGGAAAAAACTCCAGAGTGGTCGCTCTCTTTGCTTCAAGCGCCCTTTCCTGCTGTGACAATTCCCTGCATCTAGATTCATTCCTAAATGTGCCCACTCACATGCACCTTGACCAGCCCAGTCCACCTTCACAGTCAAGCCCTACCATCAGAATATCCACTGAAGACATGGTGAGAGATTATACCATCCAACAATCTCTAACCTAAAGCCTAGGCCTGACACGTAGACCTGTTTCACTTCTAATCATTGAAGAACAGAAAGAGAAAAAAGAGACAGGTGATCCTGTAGCACTACAAATGTGCCATTTAGAAATATAATGTGTTTATAATTAGCTATAGATTGATATATTGGACAGCAGTGACAGAAATGAACTTTTCTATTGAATAGATCACTGAATCATCCTCTCAGTCGTTTCATTCAGAAAGGATTGAAACACCACTGTATGTTGCTGTGGCTTTGTGTTTCAATGCCAAAATAGAGAAAATATATAATATTGACAAGACTGTGCCTAAAAAATTACTTAATATTAACTTGCTTATATTTGGGGGACAGCAACAGCACTGTGTGATATTGCTTAACTTTATCATATGATACCAAAATAACAAAGTAACCCATATACCTTTAATTTTGGGGGCACTTTTGCCTTAAGCAACTGTAATTTCAGAACCTATTAGCCAGGCCCATTAATCAGCCATTAATTGGTCATTTGTAAATTATCATCCTTCTCAATAAAAAGTGCACATTTCCTGTTTTCAGATATTTTAGTGAGTACATTTTGTTTAAAACAACATTTTTGAAAATCTTATTGACAACCATTATTATTTATTCACCATCAACCTGTTTCCAACATGGAATAAAAAATGGTATGGTAATTGTACGGTAACTTTTCTAATCACAATTCTGACTTTTTGCCTCACAATTCTGAGAAAAATATTTAGAAGATAAAAATTGCAATTACATTTTGTATTTTTTCTTCCATGACGAAAACAGGCATCCATATAAACCTGTATACGTTTCCTTTATACATTTCTTCAAATCAAAATCTATAATTTTTTTGAGCACTGCTAGTTTTTTTTTTTTTTTTTTTTGCTGTTTATGTTTACCTTCATGTATTTAAGCCTGATTAGTCAATAAACAATAAATGTGGGTTTAGCATATATTACCTGTAACCTGCTTATGGCCAGCAGAGGGCCCTTCAAACGTAGGGCCCTCCAAATGGTGGTTAAAACCACTACTGAGAATAACAGGAAAAAAAGGAAAACTCACTTCAGTCCATTGACCTTGGTTCTGTACCATGAGGACGACGCAGGGGTCAGACTTATTGAGCGTGTCTCGGTCCAACAGGGACTTGCAGGAAACGCGCAGCTCCACCTTGGATACGCAAGCGACAGGGCCTGCGATGCCGGCCACCGGGGACGTGGCTTCCTGTGAGTCACTCATCCTGACAGGAAGTTGAGTGTGGAGGGTCGGCTGGAGATGGGAGGCGGGCAGATCTTTAAAAGCCTCAGTTTGATTGAAGCAGGACTCTCCCGTGCAGGGAGTCTGTTTTTTAATGTGACCTTGTGTTGTTTCTGCGTAAAGCAAAGGATGTGGGATGTCTTAAAACATATCTGTCAGTTTGACTTAAAGTCAAAGAGAGACGTCTGAAGAATGGGCTGCTGGGAGTGGTTCAGATTAAAGGGATCAAATGGGATGTTGTAAATCAGAGATGTCCATTAGTATTACAACAGCCAAATCCCAGATGAGCTCTTCAGTTGACAGCCTCTTCCACAACAGACTCCTGAGTGAGAAATAAGCATGTGTGGGTAAGAAATCTCAGAATGTACTTTCTAGATGTACTTTTAACATCCATTGAATGGTCAAAAGCACTGACACTACATGTCATCTAAAACACAGCGTACAATGTACACTCAGCTAGGATTCACATGTGAGTAGATATAACTGCATGCTGAGTTAATTACCACGGTTGAAGTTATTCAGGCATGTTTGTGGTGATGACCAACAGAAAGCTGCTTGGTTTGAAAGTGCTTCACATATCACTAACACTACTAACAATGGCAAATATTGTATCCATAATTTAGATTTAGATCAAGTTAACCCTTTAATCTGACAGTCAGAATATCATGATCATTGGACAAGTTTTTAAATGTAACATTCTGTTGAAACACATATTACTGATATTTATCCTATTGCATTTGTATTATTTAAATGTACAGTTTAATTGTGGGAATAAAGTTACATTTGAGGTTGGGTTAACTTCTTTGTAGAGGTCAATAGAGATAACCGAATTTTCACGCAACAGTTCCAAGACTTCAACTAACTTTCTTTACTTTATTTCTGATGTTTTCTGTAATCAAGTGTAAAAACTAATGTAACTGTTATTTTTCGATGCTCTGTGATTATATTACTAAAAGTTATATAATGTTCCATCCATTTAGATTACATAGTTTTAACATAAATGAATAAACTTAATTTGATTCATCAGTCACACGTGAATGAAAGGTGAGATTCATGTAATAATGTGTAGTGGAGTAGTTTAATTATCCTCTGCTGAGATCTGGAGAGAGATCATTTCTTCTTTAATGTTCGTCTTCGGCTGTGCTGTGGCTGAAGTCAGTTCTTGTGTTTCTCTTTCCGTCGGTGATTCTGCTTGTTATCATCAGGTGTTCATCATTAATGGTCAATCATCTCATAATTACCTCCTGAACTTCAACCCTGCTTCAGTGCTACTTTAACACTCTGTAGTGTGGAAACACATGCACACTGAAGTGTGGGGGCTTTGCTGTGAATTATTACATAAATCTTACCTGTTTTATTCACACACGACTGATGCATATCACATAACAGAAATAAGCTTTATAGAATCACTAATACCTCTTCAAAAAGAATTGCTCTTTCTACCCCTAATTTGTCAATTCTTATTGATGCTGCCATCGTTCGCAGGGCAAAAACTATAATAAGTAACCCTAGTCATCCTCTAAATTCACGTTTTACTCTTCTTCCATCAGGTCGTAGATACAAACAGTTACCCCAAAACAATCACGCTTGTACCCTCTGCTATTCCAATGTTAAATTCACAGGAACTGGGGAGTGTGTGATTGAACAGTTATATTGTTTTGTTGGTGCTTCTGGGTAATATAGGCGTAGGACTGCTGATGTACATCTGGTGCAGTTTACATGTATCATGTATATTTGTACTTGGTGGAAATATGTGTGTATCACTTATGTGTGTATTGTGTACTACAGCTCAGTTTGTGGAAACAAGTTTCCTCTTTCTGGGGACAATAAAGAATAAATCCGAATCTCTCATATGAATCACATATTACTTTGTTTAGCCTATGTTGAAACTTTGTAATCTAAATGGATGGATTTTTTATTTTATTTTTGAGTATACGTCTGTCTTTTGCATCGCCTCACGCATGCGCATGACACCGAGTTAAATAAAAAGGGGAAATAAATTCAATCTGAGGGAAAACGCGTCTCTGGACAGTTGATTTTTTCACTGCCAAGCGTGTCATTTAAACGCCAAATTGTGCTGATTGGCTTCCAGGCAAAGGCGATTTCTCATACCAGCGTGTTTTTGCCGCCAGCTCGAAGTAGGCGCTCTGATTAACTTGTCATCTAACTTCAAAACACATCTACATGAAGCTGTCATTTTTACCCCTCTCGCCTCTTTTAATTTGACTTCAAACTAACCCGTCCCCTATAATTCATGCCATCCGGTCATATTCCTATATCACATCACCAGTAACATTAATAATGTGTTTTATATATTAGATATCCCCTTTGAAAGCTCTATGAGGCAGCAGTGCATTGCGTGTTTCAGCAGCGCAGATCATGGACAGCTCCTCTCCATCCAGCTCTTCCCGCACCGTCAGTGATCTCTCTTACTCTGCTATCTCTCGTCTGATTCAAACGCTTAACATTTGAACCGCGAGTCAAGAATCACACGCATTCAATGATTCAACGTGTGATCTTCGTGTAATTGGCGCTTGTACAACACGATGAGTCGACGTGGTTTTAGTGTGCAACACGAATACGCCAAACTTTTCTCGTTTAACGCAAAGAATCCCGAGTAAAACAGCGTGAAGAAAATGAGCATAAAGTAACACGAAGTGACTGTTAATAGATGACACTATAGTCCAGTAAACTTAATCTCTCTCGCGTCTGCAACCCAACATTTTTAGTAGCATAATTAACCCACCGTTCACTTTATATGCTCTATTATTTATCAAACTCGCAGTTTATTTTTAATGCATCCTTTACCATTCCGCAAAGATTTGCAAGCACTGACAAGTTAGATAACACATGTAAACAACCTAATCATTGTCCCTAATTATAGCCTAAGTAACAACACTGCATATGCAAAGCAAGCATATAGGCTAATAATAATTATTATTAATAATAACAACAATAATTATCATTCAAATTCCTTGATGACTAACAGCAAACATAATCTAATAAATCTAAATTTAAGAGAGCTGGGTTCTCACCTGCTGTTGCTGCTGCTCTTCCCTCAGTGTGTGTGTGTGTGTGTAGAGAGAGAGAGAGAGAGAGAGAGAGAGAGAGAGAGAGAGAGAGAGAGAGAGAGAGAGAGAGAGAGAGAGAGAGAGAGAGAGAGAGAGAGGGGGGGAACACATGCCCACCGTGCGCGCTACAGCTCGGCTTTGTCGTCGTGTTTCGTCGAAGAGCTACACTGGAGTGAATTTAACATCCTCAGCTGGGAAAATCTTTGACCGACGTCAGTTTCGGCAAGAATCGGCATCCCAAGCTTGAATGAATGTGCAGAAGTTATGTTCTATATAAAGGATGCATTTTGATAATATGAAAAAAAAATCTATTTCTGTAATAGCCTAATTTCACGAATGTGTCATTGTGCGATTTTGAGTTTTTTTGTAGGGGTGTAATATAACAAATCCTTATGGTTGGTACAGTTTAAACCTCAAGGTCAAGGTTTAAGCAAACCTACAATAGGCCTACTATTCAAAATCATGGAGTGTTGACATATCCTTACATTTCCTTCCAGTAACATGCACTTCCTTAAAAGGATGATTATGGAATTTTGACAGAATTATTTTATTATTTATTTAATTATGTAAAGTCTATGAACCACTGGTGTTTTTTAACTTCTGAATGTCTTGCTATATTATTATCATATTGGATTCAATGATTTCTTCAACTTGTTTTCTTACATTTAGCACAAGTTTTATATTTCTTTATGAAAGTGACTGATCACCAATCTGAGTGTATTTACCTCAGTTTTTGAAAGGACGTGACGTGTGGCCAAGTATGGTGACCCATACTCAGAATTTGTGCTCTGCATTTAAAGAGGTCATATGATGCGATTTCTTGTTTTCCTTTTCTTTAGTGTGTTCTGTAGCTGTTTGTGCATGTATACGATCTGCAGAGTTACAAAGCTCAAAGACTCCCACAGGAGGATGTATTCTATCTAAAAGAGAAGGCTGATCCAGACCGGGCTAAAACGCCTCATTCAAACACGTCCCCACATGTCTACGTCACAATGTGTAAATATTTGCATAGTGCTGCCCAAATGTGCACACAAAGAAAGAAGGCGTGGTTTCAGTAACCACAGTAGTGCTGAAATAGTCATGTCAGAGAGACGCTGTGTGTTTCTATCCGAAAGCAAAAGTACTTTATTTGGCCTTCCGAAAGTAGATGCATTTAGGAATCATTGTTAAGATTTATTTACAACATAACAGCACAACCCAAATGTTCGAATTTGTGCAATGCATTTTATGAACGACAGTTTTGTGAACCATGGAGAGTACAAGGCTGGCTGTGCACAAAGGCTATTTAAAAAGGGTCAAATCTGACTTTGCTATGACAATCTGGTGCTTCTGAAAAAGCAACTGTAAGTATGTTTTGCTATTAATTTAAGTATGTGTCAGTGGCAGTTTCAAATGTGGAGTTTTGCGAGTAACGCATCTATGTTTATGTGGTTTATGAGGACACAAATTTGTATAATGACATGGGTATGACAGGTATTACAAGGAGAAGGTGATTTATGAGGACATTTTCAGTGTCCCCATAATTTAAAACGCTTATAAATCATACAGAGTGAGTTTTTTTGAGGGAAAATAGAAATGCACCGTCTCCTGTGAGGGCTAAGTTTAGGTGTAGGGTAGGTGTAGGGCAATAGCACATACAGCTTGTACAGTTTAAAAACCATTACGCCTATGGAAAGTCCCCGTAAACCATAAAAACCAACGTGCGTGTGTGTGTGTGTGTGTGTCTCTGTGTGTGTGTGTGTGTGTGTGTGTGTGTGTGTGACTCTGTGTCTGTGTCTGTGTGTGTGTGTGTGTGTGTGTGTGTGTGTGTGTGTGTGTGTGTGTGTGTGTGTGTGTGTGTGTGTGTGTGTGTGTGTGTGTGTGTGTGTGTGTGTGTGTGTGAGGGGAACAGGGTCACATCACAGCGGAGTGTACAGCCCGTCAGAAATCGTCAATCACACTGCAAATACATTCGAGCATCATCACTGTGTCTGTCACGCAACCCTCTCGGGCTTGAACTGATGGTAAAACTAAAGCTGAAGCTTGCGATTATGGAAAGGGGCGTTACATTTCCGACGCATGCTTGTGTCAGTTGGCCAATCAGAGCAGACTGCGCTTGTCGGAATGTGGGGCTCGTTTGAGAGAGGCGGGGCATAGAGGAATTCAAATAATGTACAGTATTTAAAAAATGTGTTTTTTTGTACATTAAACATGTCAACCTATTCCGTTACACCAAATACACAAAATAATGATCTTTAAAATAGCATCATATGACCCCTTTAACCCATCCAAGTGCACACACACAGCAGTGACTGAGTAGTGAACAAACACACACACACCGTGAACACACACCAGGAGCTGTGGGCAGCCAATGCTGGTTTGGTTCCTTGCTCAAGGGTCTCACCTCAGTCGTGGTATTGTGGGTGGAAGAAAGCGCTGTACATTCACTCCCCCCACCTACAATCCCTGCCGGACCTGAGACTCGAACCCGCGACCTTTGGGTTACAAGTCCCACTCTCTAAACATAAGGCCACAACTGCCCAACTTTTGAGTGAATATTGACAAAGTGATCTGCATATATTGCTTTGTTGGTAATTTGTGGATCTGAGGTGCATAAGCTGAGCTCGGATCATTGAGGTAAATAACCAATCGTTCTAAAAAGAAATACAAAACCTGTACTAATTAAAATAAAAACTTTGTAATCAGGATCTCAGAGTAATGTCAGTGTGGGAATGGAGCAGTATTAGCCTGGCCACATGAGCGAGATGTTTCTAGAGTTTTTGAAATGCTTTTATGTTATTGACTGATGCATTTTATTTCTGATAGCATAATAGCAAAATGGCATAATGGTGTAATGATGAAAGTGGTGAAACTAGCATTGTTGGACTATTCTTACATGATATTACTAAGATACCTAATGCTATCATTCAAAATCTGACTCGAGTTTTATTTGGGGGCTTTTTAAAGAAGCAGATTGTGGACTAAATAATAATTGTCTTCACATATACAGACAAGATTTTGAGATAAACAAGAAATGGCATTCTCATTAACTGAAGAGAGTTTCCTGTCATTTGTTCAGTGAGCGGCATGGATGCATGTTGACAGGATATAACATAACTTGTAAATCAATTAAGAAGAGTAATTAACAGCTTATAGCTGTCTGAAGCCATACCCAGAGGCAAAACGCCTACATGCATACATGTAACAAATGTCTTTAGTGTGCTCACAGAGCCTTTTTCATCCCACCCACAATTTTTTCTCTCTCTGTTTTTCGTTTTTAATTAAAGGACAGAGTTAGATTGGTCAGGAAGTGAAGTGAGAGAGAGAATGGAAATGAGTTCATCAGAGATAAAGTGCTATTTAGTTTCTGCAAAATAAGACATTGTGGCCACTGTGCTGATCATCTTAAACAGGCTCTGCTAATTCTGTCTGCCTTTCTAAAAGACCATCAAGAGCCACTCCACCAGAAAACCTAATGAGAAGGACTGACAGGACAAGGATATCAATCAGGAAGAGGAAACGCATTCGCTTAAATGTACAGTTCACCCAAAAAAATCTACATTTGCTGAAAATGTACTCACTCTCAGGCATCCAAGATAAGCTGATTTTTTCATCAGATTTGGAGAAACTGCACTGAATGGGTGCCGTCAGAAAGCTGATAATCCACAAGTGATACACACGACGCCAGTAAATTGAAAAGTTGGCTGTTTGAAAGAAACAAATCACTCAAGATGTTTATAACATAAAACCATTGCTCTCGACTGAAATATGACTCCTCTATCCAGCATTAATGATAAAGTTGAGCACAATACATACGATCATCTTCTTAAAATAATAATACAAATGTATTTAAAGCATTTCCCCAAGACTACATGTTTAGATATTTAATATTGTCTATACTTTATGTTTAGATTTTTTTTTACATGTCCTTATCTGTATATAGTTGTATTTTATATATATTTCATTTATCTGTATTGTTTCTTTCTACTGTTAGTGTTAGTGTTATCTCTATGCACCAAGGGTCTGAGAGTAACGCGATTTCAATTCTATGTATGTATGTGCTGTACATGTGGAAGAATTGGCAATAAAGCAGACTGAAATATGTTGATTAAGCCGTATACTGTATGTTGTATTTGAACCTGTGCAGGTTAGGGATTTTAGTCAACATCTGTCCTGTTCACCTGAATATCATCATGATAAAAGGTTTATTTTGTATTGCGCTCTAAGAACATTGTTGTTTAAAGGTTCTTCACACACATAGTAACAGTTGGTTGCACTTTATTTAACAGTACGTGTACTTACATGTACTTACTTGAAAGTATGTGATATAAGGTAACTACATGGGGTAGGGGTAGGTTAAGGGGTATGTTCAAGGTTAGTACCCAGTTATTACCTAGTTATTGTAATCACTACAATAAGTAAATAGTATATACGCAAGGAACAGGTCTGTAAAATAAAGCTCTCAGTTCTATTTAGAAACATATTGCGTTGAAACCATTTTGTGTTAAAATGCTTCTTTGTGTCTAGGGTTTGTTTTCCCACCTTATCTTTTTTTTTCAACCTGTAACTGTCAAAAAATCCTTTCAAAGTCACCTCATTATTGACTTTCCAGAGCCCAAGCAGCCAACTACTACACAATGTCAACACACTCACAACAGGTACTTGATGTACTTTTTTATATGTCTATCCACCATCTTCTTCAACGCGGTTCATTAGCCACCGCTACAGGGAAATAATGAGAAGAATAACCCTAATAGAGTCTAAAAGGTATTATAAGACCAGGTGGATAGCTAGCATTATTTATTTTATGGACCCTTATTTAAAATTGTTTTCTATTTAGCACCAACAAGAGCTGAGGAACAGAAATCTGACATTGTTTAGAGCTATTTTTCTTAAGCGTGTAGCTTGATATTTATTGTAGATATTTATTTTATCCAGCGTTTAACGAGTGGTCTTAATGAACTCTTTCCACCGGTTCCACTGATCAAGGTTAACTAGGACACTCTCTACATCTTATGTAACCTCAAACGTGATTATCTCCCCACTCATCTCCCCTGGGTCAAGATATTTTTGGTTTATTGATTCATGTGTAGGTTTTCATGGAAAAAATCCCTATGGTTCATTGATTGTGGACAGCCACAATTATAACGGTCCCTTTACTTCACTTATAATGGATTCGGGCCACTTCAGCTTTCAGTGACACTCAGTTCAGCCGCACTAGAAAACGTACCGTTACTCGAATCATTGACAGGAGTTTCCACATCAAACCAGTCTCCAAACCGTGTGTGCAAAAGCCAAGGCACACAATACAGGCAAAGATAGCACCAAAACAGCCCTGGCATGAACTGAGAAAATATATATATTCTCCTGCTCGAACACACACACACACACGCAGCATATGATGATGTGGGAATGCAATGTTTGCATAATACACCTACCACCAAAACCGCCACCGGACATCATGATGTCAGACATACAGGTCAGAGAATGTTGCACTGAAACAGCTGATCAGTATCAGACTTACTTCAGTGAATAAAAATAGTTTTTAAAAATGTATTTTTTTTTCACCCACATGTTGACAATCAGCCATCTCCAATGTTGTTTGATTCACAACATTCTGTAAAGCATCTATATAGAAACGTATTCAGGTTTGGAACTAAACGAGTGTGTAAATGATTACAATTCCTTAGCTATGATTAGAATTATGTATGATTCGACTATCGTTTTAGCAAGTCTAACTAGCACATGCCTGGAAAAATAATTTAAATGCTGTCCTTACCCAGATCCAGCTTAAAAAAATTTTTACTTATCAAGGGGGGGGGGGGTGGGGGGTTATTGCTAAACCAACCAACCACTTAAAAAACTCTCAAAATCAATAAAGGTAAACACTGCCATCTTCTGGTGAATATAATATTCACCATTGAGCCATTTCATTCACCCATAAAAGGCTGTATTCGTAGGGTGCTTTTGATAAAGTACTTGTATACAGGCACATCTCAAAAAAAAATTATATCATGAAAAAGGTCAATATTTTTTGTCACTCATTTCAGAAAGTGAAACTCATATATTATACAGATTCATTACACAGAGTGAAATATTTCAAGCCTTTATTTCTTGAAATTTTTATGACTATGACTTACAGATAATGAAAACCCAAAATTCAGTGTCTCTGAAAATTTGAATGTTACATAGGATCAATAAAAAAAGGATATTTTAAACTGAAATGTCAGGCTTCTGAAAAGTATGTTCATTTCTATGCACTCAATACTTGATTGGGCCTCCTTTTGCATGAATTACTGCGTCAATGCGGCGTGGCATGGAGGTGATCAGTTTGTGGCACTGCTCAGGTGTAATGAAGCCCAGGTTGCTCTGATTATGGCCTTCAGCTCATCTGCATTGTATCTGGTGTCTCTCATCTTCCTCTTGAAAATACCCCATAGATCATCTATGGACTTCAGGTCATGCGAGTCTGCTGGCCAATCAAGCACAGTAACACCATGGTCATTGAACCAGCTTTTGGTACTTTGGCAGTGTGGGCAGGTGCCAAGTCCTGCTGGAAAATGAAATCAGCATCTCTATAAAGCTTGTCAGCAGAAGGAAGCATGAAGTGCTCTTAAAGTTCCTGGTAGATGGCTGCTTTGACTGTGGACTTCAGAAAACACAGTGGACCAGCACCAGCAGATGACATGGCAGCCCAAATCATCACTGACTGTGGAAACTTTACACTGGACTTCAAGAACATGGATTCTGTGCCTCTCCTCTCTTCCTCCTTCCAAATGAAATGCAAAATTGACTTCCATTTGAAAAGAGGACTTTGGACCATTGAGCAACAGTCCATTTATTTTTCTCCTCAGCCCAGGTAACATTCTGATGATGTTTCTGTTTCAGAAGTGGCTCGGTAGCTCTTTTCCTGAAGATGTCTGAGCGTGGTGACTCTTGATGCACTGACTCTAGCTTCAGTTCACTCCTTGTGAAGCTCTCCTGAGTGTTTGAATCAGCTTTTCTTGACAGTATTCTCAAGCTCGCGGTCATCCCTGTTTCTTGTGCACATTTTCCTACCCAATTTCTTCCTTCCAGTCAACTTTGCATTTAATATGCTTTCGATACAGCACTCCTTGAACAGCCCCCCCTTTCAGTAATGACCCTCTGTGACTTACCCTCTTTGTGGAGGGTGTCAATGATCGTCTTCTGGACTATTGCCAAGTCAGCAGCGTTCCCCATTATTGTGTATTCAAAGAACAAGATATACCCACAATTTATACTCTATGGATGGTCATTAATTTAAACTCAAATGTAAATATTCTAATATTTCAAGATACTGATTTTTGACTTCCATTAGCTGTAAGCTCTAATCGTCACAATTAAAACAAAAAAACTTACATGTAATGAATCTAAAATATATGAAAGTTTCACTTTTTGAAATAAGTTACAAGAAAAAAAACTTTCACCATATTCCAAATTTTTTTAGATGTACCTGTATAAGTAAAGGGCTTGTTCGACACGAGTCAAACTAATGACTTTAGTCATGTTTTGAAGCATACTCAAACAAACGAAAAGCATCATTGTTTTTTCTGCATTGCTACCTGCACACTCCAACACACAGAGCCTTAAGAAATTGTCTGTAGGAGAGTAACTCCTAAACATCAGTCTAAAGTTACTTTTGAGACAAAAAAGCAAACCATATACACATCCTCTTAAAAGCAGACAAATCTACACATTTCCCAAAAAATTATTCCAAAAACAAACAATTTTTTAGACATTTATTTTTTGACAGTTCCTTACAAAGTGTGGTTTATTTCTTCTTTTCGGGATCCTGCTCGGCGGCCTCCTTCGCCCTCTTGGCACGGATGCCGAACAGACGGGCGTTGGCACGGGCCATACGCAGGCTGGCAAAGGCCTTGAAGTTCTTCTCGTCCTCCGAGATCATGCGGGCCTTCTCTTTCTTGAACGCCTGCAGAAAACATGGACACTTCCTCAGTTGCAGCAAAACACATATATCAAGAGCCGTTTACATTAAACATCTTTCCACAATTCTCAACCGGCATCTTAATCCCGACACGAAATAAGACCAGTTTAAGCCTTCAGACAATAAATAACGTTTGTAAAGTTATGACTTGAAGTAAATAATTTACTTCCGAGAACCTCATAAATTAAATGAAACAATACATCAATAGATTCTGTAAATGTCTGCAAATACAACCACCTAAAGATCTCCATTACTCTCATTTTGAAAAGTTCAAGTTCCTACGCCTCTCCTCCAAAAATCACAAGAGTATGGAAATCATTTTACTGCACCTTCTAACCACACAGACAATGTTCTTCCTCACTATATTGGTCTAGTTTTCCCGTGCAAATGTCTAAAGAGTCTTAAATCAAGATATATTTACTTGAGAAACAAAATGACAAAGTGTCTTGTTTAATGAGAAATTGATCAAAATGTAGAAAACCATCATCTGTCAATGATTCAAGAAAAATCAAATTCAAAGGGAAACTTTCATTTACATATTTGTTTGGTTTCAAACTGAACTTAATTTTATTCAATTTCTCAAAAACAACTTAACATGTTCAAAAGTAAACCTATGCACCTCAAGTAAACGTGCCTTGATTTAATGAGAGATAATGAGGGCAGTGCAACATTCAATGTCAAGATTTATGAATTTAAGATTGATAATATTTCCACGGCCAACAATTTAATTCTGATAGCTTATACCGTGAATCAGTGAAAGCAGACTGCTTGTATAAAATGGCAGAGAAATATCTGGACCGGGCTACGACTCTAAATCTCACAAGGTTTCTGTCACATAATAAGTTTTGACTGGAAATGACATTATATAAAGTAACATAACACAAGGGCATACATATGACAAATAAGTAAAGTCAAGACACAGGATGTGCACATTCTGCTCATGTGAGCCAAAACAATGCAACGCAGTGACAGATGAACAAATAAACGATCATTAAAAGTCTGATGCACCTTATTTAATACTCGCATTATTTCATGATTGTTCTAAAATACCATGTATTGATAAGTAAACTGCCATTCATCTGCAAAAAGATGTACCATGACCTGAAGGTGGATGTTTTAAGCAAAGTTTTGAATATATTAATCGATCTCAGAAATGTGCGTACCAAATATGATACCGTAGGCTTTATAGCGTTAAGGACAAGATACATACGTTTTTGATGGGCATGACAGGTCCAGTGAGCTGTGTAGCCATCTTGAGCTCCTCCTCCTACACACACAAAACACAATGAGTGCCAAAAGACCAAAACCAAACACACAACACTACTGAATGAGGCTAAAGAGTATGCAGTCATCAGCTGTAAAAGGGTTCAAAAGTCATCAAGGATGTGCAGAGATTCCGGAGAAAGTGTCATCATTTGACTGCAAACACTAAAGCTGTTACCCATTACACTAAAACCAATCACAAAGCGTCCAAACCATATTTATCCCAAGAAAAGTCCGAGTTATGAACTGAAGGAAGCCACTTACCGTGCCGTCTCCCTTCTTAGGTGCAGCAGCCTTCCTGGGGAAGATGATGAGTTTGGAGCGGTACTCCTTCAGCCTCTGAACATTGTTCTGCAGAGAGTCTGTGGACCGGTTACGCCGACGAGCGTCAACGGCGATGCCGATGGTGCGGGCCACCTTTTTGTTGATTCCTGCTGCCTGCGTAAGCAAATTACAGTGCAACGTGAGACCTGATTGTGCTGGAACAGCTGTAACATGAACAATTTCTGCATCAACAGTCATCAGCAAGTAAGGTTCAAAGGAGATCATCAACGAAGTACAGAGATTCCGGAGAATTGTCATCATTTGACTGTCGGAAATAACCATAAATATATCAGTTAAACTGGATAGATCACACAAAATAATAATTCTGTTACCATTTACTCACCCTCATGTCATTACAAACCCTCAAGACTTTGGTATATCTTGAGAGGGTTCAGTCCAGGTAACCAAAAGAACAAGGTGTTGCAACATGAACCATCTAAAGTGTTTCATTCGGGTCTTGTGAAGAGATACAATGTGTTTATGCGAATTAACGTCCTAATAAAATCATTAATCATATACAATATATTCATTCATTTTACACCACCTTTATGGCCTTTTTGGATCTAAGTTTTGGTTACCTGGGTTTTCAAGGAAGAGACAGAAACTTCAAGTTTCATTTAATGTCTTGTGTTTCATATATTTACCAAATAGTGAGTGAGTAAATGATAATTTTCATATTTGTGACCCTGCAGCACAAAACCAGTCATAAATCGCACGGGTATATTTGCAGCAATAGCCAATACATTGAGTCAAAAAAAAAATTCTTGGCCAAAAATCATTAGGATATTAACTAAAGATCATGTTACCATGAAAATATTATGTACATTTCCTACCGTAAATATATCAAAACTTAATTTCTGATTAGTAATATGCACTGATAAGAACTTCGTTAGGACAACTATAAAGGCTATTTTCTCAATATTTAGATATTTTTTTTGGCACCCTCATATTCCAGGTTTTCAAATAGCTTTATATATTCTTACATCAATAGAAAGTTATTTATTCAGCTTTCAGATGATGCATAAATCTCTATTTAAAAAAAAAAAAGAACCTTATGACTGGTTTTGTGTTCCAGGGTCACATTTTGGTGACCTAACGTAACTCTTTAGAAACTTTCAATAATGTGGCCTTCCTCACCTTCAGCTCCTCCAGGGTGAACCCACGCCCGGCACGGATCTTGGTGTGATAGCGGATGGTTGGACACCGGACCGCCGGCCGAAGAGGTCCAGCTACGGGTCTCGGAGCGATGCGGCGAGCCTTCGCCTGACGGGCCTTTCGTCTGAGGATAAAACAAGATGCAGTTTAATAAAGTGGTGCTTTCCATGAACTACACGAGTCCACGTGTCAGTCTGGTGTCACCTGCGGATCTTTCTGGCAGGCTGGTTGAACCAGGTGCGCACTCTCTTCTGCCAGTCTTTATGAAAGTGAGGGTTCAAGATCATGCCATTCCGGCTGGGAGCCATGACTGTTCACTCCTAGAGTAAAACACACGTTACAGCAATAAGCACAGTTCCCTGCTGCGCGTTCACATTTACCTCAACACGGTCGCTTATAGCATTATACGCTCATGAAAGCTATTAAAACACTTTTGAAATGATTTGTAAGTCTGTATCAGTCACAATGCTATCGCCTGACGTGGTGCCATGCTTGCGGTATAACAGCCCCGTGTAAGAAGCCTTTAGCTGAATGCATGTTTATTATGTTTCCAAACACTTCATACGCGGCTGTTTAACATTTAACAGATACTCAAACAAGCACACGGGAGTGTGGAGAACGCGACAGAGCACCGTGTACTAAAACTATCGTTTTTATCTCTCAGTAACGAGTAATACTGGCAATACAGCCAAGTTCGCATATGAAACATATTACACTTTAGAGTTGGACTACTTCAATTATCATATGATAAACAGATAATAAGGATTAATGCGGATAAAGTTGATGTTTAGCCGGAATAAATGCACATACCGTCTGTGGCGGAAAATGGCTGAAAGGGAAAAGGAAGTGACGGCGAGGGGTTTTAGAGGAAGTGAAGAAAAGAACCAATAGCAACGGCCGATGTGCAGGTCAACCGGAAGTGTGAAGCCGCTTATTGTTGTGACAAATCAGCACGTGGAGGAGGTAGCTTAAAAGTTCGACAACTAATATTATGATGTTTTTAATTTTTTTCTTCTGTTAATAGTTCAAGTCTACATATACTCCGACGCATGCTCGTTAATGTAAAGGAGGACGTTGTTGATTTGAACGCAATACAAGTGTTTTAATGCACCATAAGTGCATGCAAATGAAATAAAAACATATGAATATGTTCATAGAATACACACATGAATGAACATAATCGAAAATAAAACTTAGAAAGTAAAATCAAGAATGAATGGGTTGCAGAATTAAACGATCATATACTAAATAAACATGAAAGCCCATTAATGCACTGCATTAAGTTAAACGCTTTCCATTTAGTAACATTATGTTTGAACATAAAGAAAACTTTATTCAATGTATAACAAATAATATCTGTATTCAGGGAGGTTTAGTAGAATCTGATCTAAATAGGCCTTACTTTAGAAGTGAGTGTAACTAGAAAACTGTGTTTTATTCCACTTTTACAATTCTCTAATATTTCTATGGGATTTGGGAAGTTTTTATTTGTAGTCTAATAAGAGAATATTAAAAGGCGTGATTTAAAATTGATCATTATAGAGCGTTGTATACATCGAACACGTGATGTATCTGGAGCAAGATATGAAGAACAATACTTCTCTAAAAGAAAACCTGTTAGAGCTGCATTGATTTATTCTGTATAGAGTGCTTTCAACATGAGCTTGAACCAAAAACACATATCCTAAAGGCATGTGTGGTCATTATTATGTAGCCTATAGTAAACTTATAGGCTTATATAATTATACATCTATTGTACACTTATGTCATTCATCACAGATCAAGATAAGATCAGCCATATTTGATTTGCTGCTTGAATCTAAGATACATAAAACCTTAGAATAGATAACAACTACTCAGCTTTAAACATGTATAAAACAAGTACAACTATTCTGTATAGTGACCAAAATGAGTTAACATTATAATCATCTAAATACAGGACACTTTCTGTTTCCTAACAAATGCAAAGAAAGGCATCGCAGGAATCTGCTGTGAATTTCAGGCAGAAGCAGACACTACGATCAGCCTTCATTAATCATTGATCTCTGGATCACAGAAACCCTCCAGGCTTTTAATCTCAGGGCAAAGGTCAAGGTGTGCTGGGCTGGGAGGTGCTCTTGGTTCCCGTCTCCTTTTCTCCACACAATCTCAGCATCGAGAGAGAAGTAGCTCTTAAAACTAACAGCACGGTACACAAAGAAAAACTTAGACTCCGCTTCCGGCGCTGCGCTGTACAGTCGACGTTAGGGATGGCTCCGCTCAATTTGTGCTTTAATATACTTTTTTACGTATTTTTACTTTCTCTTTTACCTACATTTCACTACTGATTATACCCTGTATGATTGTGTATGTGACAAATAATAAAGAACCTTGAACCTTGAGAAATAAATGCCTCACATTAGATTCGTGCAATTTGCTTGCAAACATAAATATGTGCATTTCTTGATAATGTGCTCTACTGTTCAAAATGGGGTCAGATGTATTTATTTATTTTTAAAGAAATTAATCATTTATTTAGCAGACATTTAATTAATAAAAAGTAGTTAGTTTCAAAAGATTTCTATTTTAAACGAATGCTGTTCTTTCGAACTGTCTATTAATCAAAGAATCCAGAAAATGTCATCATAAATCATTGTATCATAATAATAATTATTATTTCTTGAGCAGCAAATTAGCATATTATAATTATTTTGAAGATCATGTGACACTGAAGTCTGGTAATGATGCTGAAAATTCAGCTTTGCATCACAGGAATAAATTACATTTTAAAACAACAAAATAGAAAACTGTTATTTTATCCTGTAATAATATTTCACAATATTACTGTATTTGTAATGAAAATAAATGCAGCGTTGGTGAGCATTAGAAACTAACTTCAAAAACGCGATTAAATCTTGCAGCTATTTTTGGTAAAGCAAGCATTTGTTGTAAAGTACACCAGAAGCAATGCTTCAAACTTCATTATTTATGAAATGCTTTACGTTATAAGAACAGTACATCACTGGTGTCATAAGACAATCTGAAGGGGTCAAATTAAACACACCAGAATGCTGCAGCAGAACAGACGCAAACTGGCTCACAATCTTACAATTTTCCTTTTTATTGCATGTCATGTTACGTCAATGTCACACAGGTTACACTGACACATTCATCACTGTTACAAATATACTATTCAACACAATCAGCCCTCTCTTTGTTTGAGTCCATCATGTAAAGCACCTCAAACTGCATCCAAAAGCCCTTGAGATATTTGGCTTTTGACTCCAAAATACACCAGTTTGTTAAACTAGCACATTACAAAAGATTATTTTGGTGGAAAAGAGAATTACAAAATCAAAATAAATAGATTTGAAAGAACTGTATTAGTACGTGCTAAAGTAGTCATTGGGAAACCTTAAAGGCTCTGAACGATCGACAATAACAAACAACGAATGTCTGAACGCCTTTATGAATCAAGCGATTTGATGAACTTTTCATAAGAAGCTTCATCCATGAGTTCATCAAGTTCTGCAGGTTTCTCGATGCTCATCTTAATCAGCCATCCTTGAGGAGGGAGAAAGAAGCGTGTGTGTATTACACATCCATGTTCAGTATTGTGTGATTTCAGTTTAATAAGAGAAACTCACCGTCTTCATAGCAGGCTTTATTTACTAGTCCCGGGCTATCTGCCAGATTGGTGTTGATTT
Source organism: Schizopygopsis malacanthus (assembly GCA_027474115.1). Taxonomy (NCBI): domain Eukaryota; kingdom Metazoa; phylum Chordata; class Actinopteri; order Cypriniformes; family Cyprinidae; genus Schizopygopsis; species Schizopygopsis malacanthus. Next base: position 8,313,655 of record CM049867.1, read on the forward strand.
CCGTCACCTCTCCGGTCAGAGGAGAGTACAACTCACTAGCAGCTTTGACACTTTCTAACGCACCACACTCCTCTGAAACAGAAATACAGGTCATGTTATCAGTGCTATAGCAGGAAAAAGCATAAGATGTGGATTTCAGATGCTTCTCACCCATTTGTTCAAGCTTGGTTCCCACTTCTGGAAGCCCACAGTATACCACATCACCTAACGCTTCCTATGGTGATTAAACGGAGAAAATTACAGAAGGAAGATCATTTTAAACTAAACTTGACAACTGCATTATATTGCAATAACAACATCACTTTTAAAGTCAACATCAGATAAAAATGGACCCCTCCCCCTTTTACATGTTATTCCAGAGACACACACAGAAAAGTGATTGTTTCAACACCTCCCCTTCTCCTCATTAAATATTTCTTTTATTTGGAAATGCATCAGATTACTGAAGTAAAACTGGTTGTGACTTGTCAAGTTGACTAATATATGGAAGCTTGTTTCTGCCAAGAGACAGAAACTAAAGGTAACTGTGCTACTTTATCTCACAGTGCAGTCAGTTTTTTCAGGTTCATTGTTTTTATTTTATTTTTGAAGAATTGAGAGAAAAACTTGTATCCGACTTTCTCAGGCAACTCCAAATCTACGTCTCACAATTCAGACTTTTCCCTCAGAATTCAGTTTCTCCTCATCACAGAATTAGTAAAACGTATATAAATAAACATTTGAAACTGAATTGACAGCATCTATGAACACTCATTTCTTTCTAAAGAGCACACCTGAGCAAAGTTGCTGATGCCAACCGTGCCCACATTCCCCTCCACTCGCACCCACTCGTGTTTGTCTGTAAACTTCAGAGCTGGAAAACAAGAGAATATATACAAGAAGCATTCATTAAAGTAATACATCTAAAAATAAAATATATAGTGTGCTCTCTCACAGTGTTATTTTAGTATAGTATTAAATATTTGAATGAGCTTTTATTTGTATTTTTTCAGTTTTCATTTAAACATTTCTATATAGCTTTAATTTATTTATTTAGTCAAATTAAAAGGCCCTTTCTATGAGAACATGCAACACAACTCCTTGTTCAGGCTCTTGTTCTGTCCAGACTTGACTATTGCAATGCTCTCTTAGCAGGTCTTCCAGCCAGTTCCATCAAACCTCTACAATTAATCCAAAACGCTGTTGCAAGATTAATCTTTAATGAGCCGAAAAGAACGCATGTCACACCTCTGTTCATCAATTTGCACTGGCTACAAATAGCTGCTCGCATAAAATTCAAGGCATTAATGTTTGCCTACAGAACCACCTCTGGCTCTGCACCCCTTTACCTAAATTCATTACTTCAGACGTATATGCCCTCTAGAGTCTAGACGCTTGCGTTCTGCAAGTGAACGACGCATTACTGTACCATCCCAAAGAGGCACAAAATCACTTTCACAGACTTTTTCATTAACTGTTCCCATCTGGTGGAATGACCTCGACTCAATCCCAGCAGCTGAATCCTTACCATCTTCAAGAAACGGCTAAAACACATCTCTTCATCTTTATTTGACCCTCGCAGCTGAAAACACATCTCTTCATCTTTATTTGACCCTATAACTCAATCCCAGCAGCTGAATCCTTACCATCTTCAAGAAACGACTAAAAACACATCTCTTCCATCTTTATTTGACCCTATAACTCAATCCCAGCAGCTGAATCCTTACCATCTTCAAGAAACGGTTAAAAACACATCGCTTCCATCTTTATTTGACCCTCTAACTCTAGCACTCTCTATTCTAATTTTATTCTTAAGATTTAAAAACTTCTTACAAAAAACACACACATTTGATCCTCTATCAATTGCTTATTTATTCTCTAACTGCTAGCTTTTCTTGTGAAACTAACAGTCGTTTTCTTAAAAAAAAAAAAAAGACTAAATGCTTCCTACGTGTACTGCGTTAGGCTAACCAGGACTTGTAATGGCACTTGCATGTTGCTCTTTTGTTGGTTTTGATTGCTTCTATAATGTCCTCATTTGTAAGTCAGTTTGGATAGAAGTGTCTGCTAAATGACTAAATACAAAATTAAATTAAGAATAACAACAGTTTTCTCATTATGAAAAAAAAACCTACCTTTTTTTGAAATGCCATGAGAATTTGGCCTATTTAACCATTCCTTTCAACGCGAGTTTTCTTTCAAGGACATGTTGTTTTTGCATAAATATTAACTTACGCTGATAATAGTTTGACCATTCAAACTCCATAAAGTTAATGATGCATTAATTTCCAGGTCGGTCATTTAATTTCACTACAGGAGTTCTGAATTAATCTCTTAAATTACTGTACTGAACATGATGCAGTCAGTGAAGGTGGAAGTAACTGTAAAAGGTCAGGTTAAGGCATGATAAAAGGGTGAACTTTCTGTCCCAGACAATTGCAAAACAACCACCGGCTTTCAAACAGGTTTCTCAAACACCCATAAAATTAGTCACATGACGAAACAAGCGATTCAAATTAAACAATTATGATTCAAACATGTCAGGATCCCTCCATTTCTCAATTCCCTCCTGTTCTTCATTTTATATAAATGTCATATTAACACCATAATTCTTAGGAAAGCTGTCTGGCAAACCAATGAACACCATCAACCGAGGACTCCCAGAGGGGCAATGCCTGGCATCAGCCCATGCAGAAACAATACAGGTTTAAACCAGATTATGAGCATGGCTGGGCTTGATGCACGACCCTCCTGTAGTTATTTGAGGAAGTTACATTTGAGGACACCTAATGTATTCCTGTGGCTCAGTGGTAAAGCATTGTGATAGCAGCGCAAAAGGTCGGAGGTTCAATTCCCAGGGAACACAAATACTGATTAAAAAAATATTTCTAGTCTGAATCTTTCTAGTCTGCTTTGGATAAAAGCGTCTGCTATATGCATAAATATAATGAAGATGACGCATCAGTATGATTTCGTGAATGACAGATCATGTGTAGAGTCATGGGCCTCTGATTTAACTTCATGAGCACAAGATGCAGCACGGTCTTAACTTTAATTTAATATCTCAAATAATTAGAGCCACGTGATAATGAACCGAGAAAATGAGTCAAGCGTGGCGAGTTTGATCCGATGAAAGCGTCAGCAAAAATCACACTGACCAGTTAAAACAACATTGTGCACTTTTAACAAAGACATGTAACAGTTCCAAAAAATAAAGAGGATTCAATTTAAACAGAAGATTCGAATTCGAATCCGCGAAGTAACTTTCTACGAATAACGTTACATCACTGGAACGTACAAAACACCCGCGGACCTTCATGACGTAACAAACGAACCAAAGTAACACACGTTAAAACCCAATACAACCTCAGTCTAGAAGCAAACCTCAGCATTTAGAAGACTATAGCATTTAAAAAGACCAAAATGCAAACAGGAATGGCTGCAGTTCTTGCGGCAAAGCTAAATGCGAGATGTGAAACGGAGGAGCCGCGGAGTTCTGTAAAGTTTTTACCTCCCGAGAGCCGCGAGCTCGTGTAAAGCGTCCTTAAAACGTTTGGTCTTAGCGAGTTTTGGCACGTCCAGATATGTGCAGGTCTCGTGAGCAGAGGCAATGCTGCCGAGACGCATCGGATCGCCGAACACATCGCCATCTTCACCGACTCTGGGCTTCAGTCATGAAATAACAGCCTGATGCACTTGACCGCGCGAGAGAGACGAGGCGCGCTCCCGCTAAAACGCAGACCTCGCGCTGCTGATAAGTTTGACTGAGAATAAAGATATCGATAACGAAAAGAACACTGGCACACACAATATGACCTGTTATACAAAGTCCAAGCACGATGAAAGCAAAAGGATGCCAGTAGCACAATGACTAGAAATCCATTGGTTTTGAGAGCTATGGAAATACAAAGTACGTTTCTTTCACACAGGCTACGGACTTTAAGCCATACATAGGCTAGTTATTATAATGACTTATGCACGTAGCTCGAGACGTATTTCATGTGATTTCTGCTATTCACACTTGCTAAATATGATCCGATTCAAAATGAATAAGCACAAAAACCTGCTTACGACTGCCAGTCTGAATCAAGTTTAAGAAGGCTAGATTGATTGTGCCTGCAATTAAACATTTTACCAGTTACTTTTAATTATCTAGTGATTTTTTTTAAGTTCACACAGGTGTCATAGAAGAATAACAACAGGTGTAATTAATCACAATAATCGTGTTGCAGTAACATTTGACAAACATACTCGTCACAATATCTCAGTCTAATGTTGTATACACAGGTGCATCTCAATAAATTAGAATGTTGTGGAAAAGTTCATTTATTTCAGTAATTCATCTCAAATTGTGAAACTCGTGTATTAAATAAATTAAATGCACACAGACTGAAGTAGTTTAAGTCTTTGGGTATTTTAATTGTGATGATTTTGGCTCACATTTAACAAAAACCAACCAAATCACTATCTCAACAAATTAGAATATGGTGACATGCCAATCAGCTAATCAACTCAAAACACCTGCAAAGGTTTCCTGAGCCTTCAAAATGGTCTCTCAGTTTGGTTCACTAGGCTACACAATCATGGGGAAGACAGCTGATCTGACAGTTGTCCAGAAGACAATCATTGACACCCTTCACAAGGAGGATAAGCCACAAACATTCATTGCCAAAGAAGTTGTTCACAGAGTGCTGTATCCAAGCATGTTAACAGAAAGTTGAGTGGAAGGAAAAAGATGCACAACCAACCGAGAGAACCGCAGCCTTATGAGGATTGTCAAACAAAATCGATTCCAGAATTTAGGTGAACTTCACAAGGAATGGACTGAGGCTGGGGTCAAGGCATCAAGAGCACCACACACAGACGTGTCGAGGAATTTGGCTACAGTTGTCGTCAGAGGCGTCTTACCTGGGCTAAGGAGAAGAACTGAACTGTTGCCCAGTGGTCCAAAGTCCTCTTTTCAGATGAGAGCAAGTTTTGTATTTCATTTGGAAACCAAGGTCCTGGAGTCTAGAGGAAGGGTGGAGAAGCTCATAGCCCAAGTTGCTTGAAGTCCAGTGTTAAGTTTCCACAGTCTGATGATTTGGGGTGCAATGTCATCTGCTGGTGTTGCTCCATTGTGTTTTTTGAAAACCAACGTCACTGCACCCGTTTACCAAGACATTTTGGAGCACTTCATGCTTCCTTCTGCTAACCAGCTTGTTAAAAGATGCTAATTTGATTCTCCAGCAGGATTTGGCACCGGCCCACACTGCCAAAAGCACCAAAAGTAGGTTAAATGACCATGGTGTTGGTGTGCTTGACTGGCCAGCAAACTCACCAGACCTGAACCCAATTGAGAATATATGGGTATTGTCAAAAGGAAAATGAGAAACAAGAGACCAAAAAAATCAGATGAGCTGAAGGCCGCTGTCAAAGAAACCTGGGCTTCCATACCACCTCAGCAGTGCCACAAACTGATCACCTCCATGCCACGCCAAATTGAGGCAGTAATTACAGCAAAAGGAGCCGATACCAAGTATTGAGTACTTATACGGTAAATTAACATGCTTTCCAGAAGGCCAACAATTCACTAAAAGTTTATTTTATTGGTCTTATGAAATATTCTAATTTGTTGAGAGTGAATAGGTGGGTTTTTGTTAAATGTGAGCCAAAATCATCACAATTAAAAGAACCAAAGACTTAAACTACTTCAGTCTGTGTGCATTGAATTTAATACACAAGTTTTACAATTTGAGTTGAATTACTGAAATAAATGAACTTTTCCACGACATTCTAATTTATTGAGATGCACCTGTAAATGTTTAACATCTATCAAATCTTTTACATTCTCTCTATAAAATAGTGTAAAGTTGATACATTTACACTTGTGTTAAGAAATGTATAGTTCTTTAAACTGCTAAATAAAACGTACACATTATAATGACAACTACCATTAATTTACTGTCATTTACAAGAGCGCTTAGATTGTTTTGCGAGGGGGTGTCTCTTATTTGAAACAAGGAGAGAAAACTGAGGATTATATGCAATATGGAAACAAAACCCACAAACCATTTGGCTTGTCCAAATCATTTAATGTGATTCAATTGAACAGCCATTGAGCCTGTTAAAAAACACAGTTGGACAGAAGATCATAAAACATCCAAACATGTTAAATCACTGCAGGATATTGACAATGGGTAACAAAGGACAGCAGGGTTCCTATTCCCCAGAAAACTGTGAGCCGTACATTAAAAGATCTACGGAAATCTTTCCCTTCAGTATGGACAGTGCATAGGTCTTAAATATTCAGGCTATAACCCTCAAAATTGACAGCTCCGACTGAATCAAGGAATCCAGAGATGGATGGTACGTATTCGTATGAAGTCCGTCACAGCGTTACACTGATGTGCCCTCTGCAGGTGGTGGTTTATTGTCTTCAGGTTTCATGGCCGGGAAGAGAAGCACCTCCTAAAGTAGAGCACATCAAGTCATGTCAGAAGCAGTTTTAATAGCAAAGTATATACAGAACGAGATTTGATCAGTTTATTTACAGGGACAAAACTTTTTTAAAGTCCTAAAAAAGTGTGGGTCGTACCTTGATGTTGTTGGAGTCTGTGAGGAACATGGTGAGGCGGTCGATGCCCATGCCCCATCCTGCCGTGGGTGGAAGGCCGTACTCTAAGGCAGTGCAGAAGGTCTCGTCGATAAACATCGCCTCATCGTCACCCTCTGCCTTGGCCTGTGGACAGAGGACACTTTCTTAGTAAAAGAAAAAGCCAGGTATGATGAGACAAGCTCATTAACAGGATAACAAAAAAGTTAACAACTAAGATAGTCCCCTGGAAATCAACACACATGATTAACACAGAAAATGATGTATTCGATAGTTCACCTTAGCCTGCTGCTCAAACAGTTCTCGTTGTCTAAAGGGATCGTTCAACTCTGTGTAGGCGTTGCAGATCTCCTTCTTCATCACAAACAGTTCAAATCGCTCCGTTAGACCCTTCTGTGACCTGTGCCTGAGGTGGAGACATCAGTTTATACATCAGCTGTTAGATCATTTGTGATTTAACCATACACATCAGTGAAAAATCATTAAGTTAGGCACATACCATTTTGCAAGAGGACTCATGATCTGTGGATGATCACAGATGAAAGTTGGATTGATGCACTTCACCTCCAGGAAGTCTCCCACCAGCTGTCAACAATAATGTGCCAAAATGAGTTTAAAATGTGTGTACGATGATGAGCAGGAAAGAATATGAAAAGTATAAATAATATATTTTTTTAAGTGCCTTGAATGCATATTTTTGAGATTCAAAAACAAACAAGTATCTGCCAATTTAAAAAGGCCAAAGTTAGGCTTCTGGGGCAGGATCCATAGTACATACATATATATATATATATATAAATAATGCCATGTCAGCATCACAGGCAATTTTCATGGCAAAAACACATTTTAAATAAATCCAAGTATACAAATACAATAAAAATCAGCAAACAAACAAGCTATATTACACGATTTTCCTTGATGCAGATTTCTGTACTAATAAGTGTGCACGTTTTTCATTGCAACTGGTTTAAATGTCATTACAGTGTCAGTTTTTGTCAAGTACTGGTGGTGGTTGAGGAGAGACATGATTGTAAAGCGCTTTGGGTGTACAGCAATACACATTAAAGTGCTATATAAATTTCATCATTCATTCATACTTCACACCTTATCCAGAAGACGGGCAGTTGTCCTGGGAGGAGGGCATTCAACTTCTTTCTGAACACAAAGGTCATCCAAGAACTTGCGCGTTTCTGTAAACAAAATAAATAATTACAAAATGATGAGCTTTAATCATTCTAACAGTAGAGTAAAGCCCCAGCACCTATTTATTTACTACTTGGTAAAAACCAAGTAGTTCAACAGATCTTCTCTGTGCTTGGTTCATGGACTGGAACCCTTACCATCACTGTCGTAGGTGTCAGGAGCTGGGAACTTCACCCCCAATTCCTTCTCCAGGTCTTGAGTCATGCTGATTCGTTTGAAGGGGGGAGTGAAGTCTATTTCATAGGCTTGTCCCTCTGGACCATCAGGATGATACGCCACCTTATAACCTCCGGTAATGTGCTTCACCATTCCTGTGAAAGCCACATCGAAACTTCACTTGGTGTTCTCAGACACATCATTTTAAGTACTTACAGAATAAAAAAAATCCCGGTGGTGCAAATTACTGTTAATGTCAAAATAGCATGTTTTACAATGTCTTGATGCAAATGACGATATTGTTAAACCTGAGAGATAGCTCTCTTAAACCTGAAACTCTAGTGCTTCAAAATATTCACAAAGAAATTGTAAAAGTAATCCATATAGAAATCCATATGAACGGATTAGTTTTACAATGTCTTGAACTTTTTGAAGCTTGAAAATGTTGGTTATGTGGTCTTTCAATGGATGCCCCAAAATTAAGAGATAATATAAAAACATTGTTTTGAAGATGTAATTCTTATGGGTTCTCATGACATGAGGGTGAGTATCTCATCTTACTGTATCAATTAATGTAAAGCACGCAAAGCATGCACGAAGCGCACATCTGGATTTGTGCTGAATGGCAGAGATACTCAAGTTTATCTGGCACATTTCTCTCACTCTGGTAACTTTAGTTTCACTAAACAAATTAGTTCATGCTTGGATTCATAATAAATTAGTTTACAATGAATGCCACAATAATTAGTTTGTTCTGCTCCAAATAATTAGTTGTGGAGTGAGGAACGAAAATGTTTATAATGTCTATAAATGTTTTGTTTTATTTCCCTGTATTTTATATTACTTACGGATGTAGAAAATGTTTATTATAAAACAGAGTTCCGGTCCTTGATTCTGATTGGTCGAGCCGCGTTCGAAGCCATTGTAAATTACATTACAAACCTACACCTTTGTTTACTTTGTGTGTTGCTTGGCAACCACTTTGTTCCAACCACAACTGTTTCTGAGGGACTACAGTTACTGTTTTTATGAATATCATTACACTTATTTGATCGGTTTTATTTTGTGAAACCTTACCAAGGCCCCGTTTACACTAGTGCTTTTTTGTTTTAAAATGCATAACTTTTGCTACGGATACGCCTATCGTTACACTACTCCGGCATTTTTAATTTCAAAAACAGGAACTTTTAAAAACGCTGCAGACCCTGTTTTAGTTTGAAAACACCGGGGTTGCGTTTCAGTGTAAACGGACCAAAACGGAGACTTTTGAAAATGATGGCGCCATGCTCATTATTGTACCCATAGATATGTATGGGTAGATTCCCCATTCGACCGCTCCAAGCACGCAGACGCGTCTGCGATCTAAATAATAGGGCATCTACCTACACATATCTATGGTTGTACCTGCATGAATGGTCATGTGACATGCGTTTTCGGTTGTATAGTGTAGACCAGTGGTTCTCAAACTTTTTTGGCTTAAGTACCCCTTTAAAAAAAAAATCAAGCCAAGTACCCCTTGACCACACAACCCTTTGCTTTAAAATACAGTGAAATGATAGGGATATCTAATGATAAAATGATATCTCTCACGTACCCCCTGCAGTACCCCTAGGGGTACGTGTACCCCCATTTGAAAACCACTGGCGTAGACGGAGAGCGTTTCTGAAACGCCAGTGTAAATGTGAATAGTTTTCATTCTAAAACACTGTTTTAAAACAAAAAACGCACTAGTGTAAACGGGGCCTAAGCATATGGAATAACCGTTTTATAAAAGCAATAAGCCCCGTGAAGCCATAGTTTACAGTGAATTTATAACAGCGAAAGGGTTTTAGCCCCTTAGTTGTTATAAAATCACTGTAAACCATGGCTTCTTGGGGCTTACTGCTTTATTATATACTGATGTTTTTTTCTCTCAACAATGCAATTTTAAATTTATGCAACTTATTCTTCTGAAAACATTGTAAATTATGACAGAATTTTCTAATTTAATTTGCTTTAAGAAGCACTAGGAATGAGAAGAAAGAAACTAAACAATTGTTTTGACTTATGTGTATTGCATATTTTCTTGTGAAGTTTCATCCTCTTCAGGAAAGGATGCAGACATTCCAGAGCAGGAAATGAGCAGAACAAGGTACAGCAGGGGTTTAACAAACCTGAGAGCAGCCTCTCTGTGATTTCCATCAGGTCATGATAGTCGGCGTAAGCCATGTAAAACTCGCATGTGGTGAACTCTGGGTTGTGAGTGAGATCGATGCCTTCATTACGGAACTGACGCCCGATCTCATACACACGGTCAATTCCTCCGACTACCAACATCTGAAACGTTGAGATTGGTTAGATATTATGCAAGACAAGTCAAGAATATCAATACAGAACCACTCCTGCAGTGACCCACTTACCTTATGGTAAAGCTCAGGAGCAATTCTCATGTACAGTTTCATATTGAGCTCATTGTGGTGAGTAATAAATGGTTTTGCCACAGCACCACCAGGTATCAGGTTCATCATTGGTGTTTCGATCTGTAAAACACATTCACAAATCACAAGCATTAAAACTTGAAGGAACTGAAGAACCTCTCAGCAGACAACTGACATGTGCACTGACATCCTTACCTCAAGAAAGCCAAGCTGGTCAAGAAAGCTGCGGAGATAGGTGATAATCTTGGCGCGGGTCACAAACTTCTGTTTCACAAATTCATTAAGAATCAGATCCAGATAACGCTGTCGGAACCTGGTTTCCTGAAGGAACAATGACAAAGTTTATCATGTAGATCGGCACACGCAACATTATGAATGAAGAATAACACGTAACATATATAATAATTCCATAACACATGTGATAAATTCATTAATGGGCACCGAGGCATCTACTGACAACTGTTACAATCAGTAAATGCTAAAGCTCCGAGTCCAAGTCAATGTTGCATAAGCACTATTCATAAAAATACTGACTGCTTTTGTAAATATCATGCAAACTCTGTATGAAAAGTGTACTTAATGTCAAAGATTGCGGAGCGAACCAAAAGGAGGGGGGGGGGGGCCCGTGGGAGAGGGTTGAAGAACTAAATTTAATATAAACAGCACTAATGGTATTAGTTAGATGCCACATATAGCCTATGTATTTTTAAGCTTTAATTCTCCCACGATTCTGAAAACAAAACAGACAACCAAACAACATGTGTAACTTTATTAATGTTATAGATGAGTTTATTTAAAAATATGTATTAATTTAAACGAATTAGCCTAATTATGTAAAAATTAATTTGAAATAAATGAAGACTTGTTTGGTTTTGAATCTCTTGAATGGATGATTGAGACGTCAAATACATTTAACAGTCACTGTTCGCCACCTACTGGCATAATGTAACATATACAATCATTATTTGCAGCCCAGGCGCCCTATAAAACATACAAACTTCAATACAAATGACATTACGTTAATAAATCCCATAAATGCTTGTCTGTGCATTCAGCAGAACCCTTCAACCCTATTTTAAAGGAAATGTGAAAATGCATAAAAACATGGTTAAATCCTACTTAAGCTGGTCAAAAGGAGCACTTACACTTTCAGTCAATCGAAAATAATAATTTAACCTATAAAACATTATCAATTAATTGCAACTAGAATGCAATTATGAGCTCAAAAAACATTACATTAAATCTGCACTAAAGAATATTCTTGTAAAGTATATTTTTTCCATAATAAGTAAATGTTTTTAAAGTATGCTAAAGTGAACTGCTTTTTCACAAGGGACTGCCGGCAATGTGTTCAACGGCATGTTTGTTTTTGCTTGCTTCTGTACTGACACTAAAAATGCAAATAAGAGTCAAAGATGATGTTAAAAACGAAAAGAAAGTAGTTGTTTCCGAGGTGTTTGAACAGCTAAACTTTACCTTGTCTTTCAGGCCAAAGTGAAGGTGGGGAAGCATATGAAGACATGGAGACAACAGGGTCATCTCGATCGGGATGATGCTCAGCTCGCCCTTCTTTGTCTTGCCAGGGTTCCCCCGGACCCCGATGATGTCCCCACGCCGTAATTTGTTGTTGATGTGCACAAAATCTTCTTCTGATTTGTAGCTCCTAAGAAGAGCACACCAACAACTGGTTAGGTTCCTGTGATAAAACAAAGGCATGAGTGAAAGGTGACGGGGCAGGGTGTAGATCAGACCTGGAGTTGGCCATGACCTGCAGCTTGACTCCCTCTCCTCGCAGGTCATAGAACAGCAGCTTGGTACCTGAAGCCCTCTTGGCGTGGACACGACCTTTCAATCAAGCAAAACGCAGGGGTACAAAATAAGAAAAGGATCACAAGGTCTTTAAAAGCAAGTTCCAGGTCAAACAGCAAAAAAAAAAACTATTTTTGTTCTATGAAAATTCTAAAAATCACTGACCGAAACAGGTTGAAGATATTGATTAATATTTATACTGATGAACCAATATCAAATCCCAAGATCTCTATTTTTAATTCTATGCTGTTTTCTGTTGATGCATGAACTAAACTCCACTAAACGTTATTTGTGGCGCATGTGGCATTCATTTACATTACAACATTACAGAAATGTCTGGGTTCTTACACCTTTTCCAAATTCATATTCAAGCACATTTCAAGGTGCATTTTCAAGCTTTTCCAGCACTTTAAACTGTGATAAATGACAAGTTTTTCCACTTTAAATCAGATGTTATTGTGCCATTAAGAACCACCGGTCTGAATAGCATATAACATTGCATAATATAAATAGCCAACATACAGTAAAATATAAATTATAAAATACAAAATAAAGCAGGAAAGAAGCAGGGTATCTGCAGGATTTTTAAAATAAAAAATTAAGTAAAATGTAAGGCTTTTGACCCTGCAAAAGTAAAATATATACTGTATAAGTGGGGTAGTGCTATGTCTATTGCAACATATTAAACCATAAAACGAATTCAAAAACATTATTTGCAGTTCAAATACAGGTTTTCACAAATAGAAAGAGTTGTATAAAGTGACAAACCCCAAATTTCAGCCTTTAAAAAAGGAAAGAAGGGATGAGTCAAAAGTATAAATAATTATTTTCTTTCTCAGCAGCTCTGGTGAACAAAAAGCTAATGTGCCTTCAAAAAGATGTGTGTGTGCTTTAAATTTAAATAATTATTTACACTTCTGATTCATCCCTTTTTTTCTGAAAAATAGATTAAAGGCTAGAATATGAGGCTCTGTCTGCCACTAGACAGCGCTTTAGGAACCGCATGAGTACCGGTAACGACTGTACACAAAGCAGCTCTGTGCTCACAAACACTACTCTTAGACATTATACTGGACGTCACTGAGATGAAACGATAATGCTATTGAAACGTCTCTGAAGGCAGTCGCTTCACTTCAGAGATGCATTAAGATAAAAACACCCGCGCTGCGTTTTGACTTTGAATGTTTATTTTATTATTTCACTTTAATCGTGATATTTAGTTTAACTGAGCATGGGGCATTTTCACTTACCTTTTACACGGCTTGAAAGCACAGACTCTCTCATAAAAAAATCAGACTTGACAGAAGACTTTACATTATTTTAACCATAATTTGTCATTTTCAAGGCAACGCTGACTGAAACAGCAGCCTCTCTCTGTTTTTTAATCTCCTGCTCTGTTCCATCAGAGGACACGCGTCAATAAAGATCATCACACATCACATCAGTCACGCGCAGAGCCGTGCCATTTTCATTTTGTCTAGAAAGTGAACTAACATCATTCAGTAATAAAGCAAATCATTATAAAACCAATGCAATTGCAATTTCAAGCACTTTATCCAAAATTCAAGCATTTTCAAGGATTTCTAGCACTTGAACCCTGCATTTCGATGCTCTTTAACGTGTCATGACTCGTGACAGATCACCGCAGCCACAGTTCAAGAGGAAACACGCAGTGCACGTAAACAATCATCACTTCCTCTTCACTAACTTCCACTTAACTAGAATGTCTCCAGTAATCACTCAGTGTTTTAACCATGGAAAGACATCAATAAAACATGTCAACCTTACATTTACATCATAAACTTAATACTTAACTAGAAAATTTGCCTCCAGAGAGAAACATTTTGATAGAAATATGCACTATATTACATATCAATTATATTTTTACTTAACCCGTTAGCAATTTTTTTTTTTTTTTTATAAAAAAAAATAAATATTAAATAAATCTGTCATGTACACAAGTTTTTATTATAGCTACTGATTAAATGTTCCTTCACTAACAAAATGGTGTTATTCAGTTCAGTTACCCAAATTTACCATGTTAACATTTCTGTGCATCATTACTTAATTAAAATGAGTGCTGTCCAACGATTAACTGGGATTAATCACATCCCAAATAAAAGTTTGGTTACATAATGTGTGTATACTTTATATATTTATTATGTATATATAAATACAAACACATATATGTATATATATTTAAGAAAAATTGTATGTTGATATATATAATATAAAATATAAGAATATAAATATATAAGTGTATACATGTAATGTTTTCAAAATATATACTGTATGTGTTTGTATTTATATTAGGGGTGGGCATAGATTAATTTTTTTAATCTAGATTAATTTTGGAATTAATCTAGATTAATCTAGATTAAAATGGCTCATTTGAATTCTGCCGAAGGCATTCAGAATATGTGTGCTACCCAAATAATGACTAAAAGTAAGTCTTTGAGAACGGGTTTCTCAAGCCAGGTAGCGCATTAGACCAGGAGCTCATCTCCTGTTTCCACAATGCATCACAAACTGCTTGAGAAAGCTGTTCTACTATGATAATTGGTGATGAAAATAAACTATGTTCAATAAGATGTACTTAGTGTTTACTAACTGTTTATTCAGTTAAACATGAATTTTGAACTGTAGGCCTACATAAGAGGTCGTGATGAACTGTTTACAGTTTCCATTGGGAAGCTTCTTAAAAATTAATTTTCCCTGAAGCAAACCCGGCGGCTTCATAGCTGCATCCATGTTAGCACGTCACGTCTGATGTGGTAATTTCACAGTAACGTTAGGCATACACACAGGTTCGAAGCAGAGGGTGACACGGGAGTGAATTCTCAAGTTCACATGAGACCTAAAGCGCATCCTGTTTGCTTAAAAGCGCAACGTTTCGTTGTTATTCTGAGTGCACACAAATAAACGTAGAGTCTTTACAGATTCGAAAGATGTATTAGGCTACTTTTATCTGTATGACCAAGAATGACGGAGATTTTAAGAACAAGTGAGCGCACCGGAGCCTGTCCTGCGCAAACGCGCTTCCACACAAACACTTCAATAGCGCACATTTCTCTAGGTTAACATCATATTGAGCGGCCATGTAAAGTTGCTACTACATACATCTTTCAGAGGAAAAGCCATATTTGAGGTTGGTGAATGATAGGTGAGTGTTTGGATGTCCTGCCCGATTGTATTACCACATAGACCAGCCGTTAACAATCTGTCCATCACGGACTGCGAGCCTCTAGTTCGAAGACTCGTTCTCGCCCCCTACAGTGCAATTCGGCTAGGTATACATCCGCGCTAAAATATCAGGGTGAAAGTCATCATAGCTTGCGTAGAATAGACCCAGCTCCCAACCCAACTTTGAGAATAGATTAACGGCGATATTTTTTTTATCGCCCGATAAGAGTCTCACGTTAACGCAGCACGTTAACGCCGATAACGGCCCACCACTAATTTATATACACATAATAAATACACACAGTTCACATACTTATATTATGTAAACAAAAACTTTTCTTTTGGATGTGATTAATTGTTTGACAGCACTAGTTAAAAAACAAGCAGAAAACATTTACCTGATAAATTGAGGACGACATCGGTCAAGTGGTCTCCTGGCTGAAGGTTGTTATATCGGTCGATGAACTCTGAAAGCGACAAGTCCACGTTGAATTTGTGAGGGTATGGGTCTTCAGCGGTTCCCTTCAAGGCTTGAATGGCTTGTGAACGAATCTTGAAGTATTGCTGCATTGGTAAGAATAGACTGTTACAATTCATTCTGAATTTACATGCCAGAAATGTGACATCTATAATCAATAATCAACGTACATTTGGGTCCAAGGTTTCCTCATCGACCCCGTATGCATTTTGCTGTGACTTGTCATTGGTCTCCTTCGGTTCCTGATGTTCTTTGACCTTGGTTTCCTTTTCAGCTGCTTTCTTCTCAGCTTTCATGCGCCTTTTCAGCTCACTGAGAACATATAAGAAAGAAGATCAGTCGCCGTGCTTGGAAACACTACAGGCATTGGTGTTGCACATCTAGCTTAAGCAAGCACAATTTATTTAGTGACAAAAGGTTGGTCGCTTTTCACTTTAAATGGAAACCCCACCAACCTTTTGCCACTTCTCCAGCGACTTGCTTCAATAAGCAAAGGCAGGTTTTGTAAGCTGGGAAGAGCAAACGTCTGTGGCCTGAACGCTTGCAGTCTGCATATTCTGATCAGAGTCAACATGATGCGAACGTCCTATTTGATGAATCAAGAGAAATCAGGGTCAGATTCATTGAACCCTTAGCAAAACGCACTAAGTTACACGGATAGTATCGTATGGTGATACTATGGTGCTTTGGAATTAGTATTCACTATCATAAATATATTTTGGTATCAATGGGGGCAGACATGTATAAATTATACTCCTCATTCTAGAATAATAACAACGCGTCCTGACAATAAGCTAACGTTAGCTTAACATGACTAGCCTCAATACAACTGACTCCAAATGATTCGTTCGTTTGAGTCGGAACGATTCTATGAATCATTTGAATCGGTTCACAAATAAAAGCGGAATTCGGAACAGCATACTGTTATTCACTTGTTTGACAGGCCAATAATGATATTGCAGAAATTGAAATAGTAACGGTTATGCTAGCAAGGTAACGTAACGTTACTCTGAATTCACATTGCGTCAGATCTGTAATGAACCGAGAACCGACAGTGAAAGCATTTAGAGTGAACAGAATAAATACCGAAAATAATAAGTTACTTTAATAGCCTAATAGCAGAAAAGCCACAATAAGATACGCCTACGCAGTCACGACGAACAATAATCGCTAAACGTTATTTTTTTTACGGTTCTTGTAAACGACCAGGGTCACGGAAATGACGAGGGTCTCATAAACGAACACGCCATTATCTTTCTGGACACCGCCACGGAACTATGGACGATGAAGTTGTCATGGACAGCTTAAGTGCAACCGCCTGGATCTTTTGCATATTTACATTACATAAAATATTGATTTATTCTCAAGGGTGCTCGCGCGAGAGAGTTATCTTCACGAACACTACACATGATGATGAATCGGAGTCAAAACACGCTGCGAGTCGGTCTTGTTCACCACGTTGCCCAGCAAGCATTTCCCCATCAATCTCATATATTACGACGGACGCGATTAGCCACATAATACACATATGCAAACTTCTCTTGAGTGTTATTTCGTACAGAATCAGTTCAAGCGCTGTAATGCGGTAAATGTATGTACTTTTTGCTGAGTTTCTCTCCATCCACGACAGCTCCGTCTGCCATCTTCTCCTCCGCCAAACACACACACACACAGCAGCCGCGGCCCGTGAAGCCACACACACACAGCGCTGCAGCAACAACGCGCTGATCTTCTTCTTCTAGTTTTACGGCGGATCGCAGACTAACAAGTGCATTACCGCCACCTATCTCTAAAATGGACCATTGACACTCTACCTACAATCTCATAATTAACCTCCCAACCCATCTTCAAACACCTTTATCTTTCTCTTTTCTCCTCCACCCACCCAGAGTCTTCATAGAGTTTCATTCGGCGCTGCGTGTTCAGCTCCTCCGTCCACCCTCATCCTCTCAAGCGGGATTTGAAGGAGAAAAGAGACAAAAATAAATAAATATATATATAAACACTTACACTCTCTTGTTCAAACCAGTTCTTCCTAGATATTGTAACAATATTAATTTCGTATTTCTTTCCGGATTTAATAAATTCTTAATTGTAAATTGTTCGCCCTTAGTTCGTCTTTCAACTAATTTCTTTCAGCATTATACTTCCTGCAGTACATTATAACATGTTCCACTGTTTCATTAACATCACATACCTCACATAGCCCTGTTGGATGTTTATTTATTAAATGCATTGTATTATTCAACCTTGTATGCCCCAATCGCAACCATGTTCTCCTCAGCTCTGCTCCATCCCGATACTCTTCCCTTACCCACTGTTGACTGAATTTGATACAAATGCCTTCCTTTGGTATCTTTGTCCCAAAACTGCTGCCATAATTTCCATATATTCTTTTTGATAATTGATTTAATTTCTGATCTACTAAAAGGAATCTGAATATCAACTGTTTCTTGTTCTATGGCCTTTTTAGCTAAATTATCTGCCTCTTCATTACCTTTCAACCCAATGTGAGCCGGCACCCACAGAAACTGAACGTTTATACTAATTTGCTTAAGTGAATGTAATAATCTCTATTATCATATCTTGTCTTGTTTTTGACTTCCGTTCATTCGCACTTATTAGAGCTGAACTTGAATCTGAACAGACTACGATCTTGGGTACTTTAACTTCACTAATACACCTTATTGCCATAATTATTGCAAACATCTCTCCAGTAAACACTGATAAACAATCTGATATTCTACTGCTCTTATTCACTTTTAACTTTGGTATTATGAATGCAGAACACACATGACCTGTTTTTGGATCTTTTGAAGCATCTGTGTAAATGTGTATGTATTCTCCATACCGTGACCCCATATATCCCCTTACATCATATACCTCTGTTTCGATCCTTCGCGTGCTGATGTTCAACCACACTTCAGTGTAAAAGTACTGTTGCTTGGCGTTGCATCATTTCCTTTTTCTGGTAATCAACTTTTAGTATATTTTTTATAATTATTTTTCATATATTTTGATAATATGTGCATATAAACTAAACCAGAAATGTTCATTTACAGTATAAAACGAATGGTACATTATAGTTGATTAAATTGTGAAACTGTAAAATGTACAAAATTACACACACACACACACACACACACACACACACACACACACACACACACACACACACACACACACACACACGTTTTATACATAATACTACAAAATAAAATGATATGCCTATATCTCTCTGTGTGTGTTTGTGTGTGTATTTTTTTATTTTATAGTATACTGTATAAAACAAAATTATAAACACACACACACACACACACACACACACATTATAGATATATACTATACGTGTGTGAGTGAGAGAGAGAGAGAAAGAGTGAGAGAGATTGTATGAGAGAGAGAGAGAGCGAGAGATTGTAGTGAGAGAGAGAGAGAGAGAGAGAGAGAGTGAGATAGAGAGAGAGAGAGAGAGAGAGAGAGAGAGAGAGAGAGCAGGAGAGAGAGAGAGAGATGAGAGAGAGAGAGAGAGAGAGAGAGAGAGAGAGAGAGAGAGAGAGAGAGAGAGAGAGATGAGAGAGAGAGAGAGAGAGAGAGTGTGAGAGAGAGAGAGAGCGAGAGAGAGAGAGAGAGAGAGAGAGAGAGAGAGAGAGAGAGAGAGAGAGAGAGAGAGTGAGAGAGAGAGAGAGAGAGAGAGAGTGAGAGAGAGAGAGAGAGAGAGAGAGAGAGAGAGAGAGAGAGAGAGAGATTGTAGGGCCATCGCTTCCATCTGATTTATGAAATTTTCTGTCATGTTGCATCAGTTCTGGTCATTCTATTTTTTCAGTAGTTCTTAAATATGTGCAATGCAACGGAGTTTAATATATTCATTAGCATTCTGTGAATTAAATGATGCCAACAAGTGAACCTAATTTAAAGTTTTGTCTTTTGAAGTAGGCCTAGTGCTCACATTTATTTTTAAATAACTTTACTTTGACGGTCCTGTCTATGTGTTATCCACAATATTCAAAGCAGCTCTAATATTTTCTGAATATTTGTAATGTGTATTTGAATGATACAAAATGCATAGTTACACGTTTAAAACGCAGGTCTATGTGATCTCTATTGCTCAGAAAACATACCTGCAGTTCTCTTCATTCACCACAAACACAGGAAATAACTCTAACTCAATAATACCGTTTTCGCAGTTAGTATTACTGGCCAATTACAGCATCTCACAAAAGTGAGTACACCCCTCACCTGTCAGCAATAAATTTAGTATAATTTTAGTATCTTCTCAAGGGACAATACTACTCAAATGAAACTTGGATATATTTTAGAGTAGTCAGCGAGCAGCTTGTATAGAAAAACAAATTCACTGTCCTTTAACTATAACTCAACATATAGCCATTATTGTCCAAATAACTGGCAACAAAAATGAGCACACCCTAAGAGAACATGTCAAAACTGTGTCCAAAGTGTCAATATTTAGTAGGGTCACCATTGTTATCTAGCACTGCCTTACTCCTCCTGGCCATATAATTCACCAGAGCTGCACATTGTTTCTGGCATCCTCTTCCACTCCTCCACAATGACACAACAGAGCTGCTGGATGTTAGACACACGGTGCTTCTCCACCTTCCGCTTGAGGATGCCCCACATGTGCTCAATAGGGTTCAGTTCTGGAGACATACTTGGCCACTCCATCACCTTCACCTTCAGCAGCAGGGCAGATGTCATTTCGGCGGTGTGTTTGGTGTGGTTGTTGGAAAACAGTTTCTGAAGGGAGGGCATCATCTTCTGCTTCAGAATCTCACAGAACATGTTGAAATCCATGTTTTTCTCAATGAACCGCAGCTCCCCAGTACCAGCAGTAGTCATGCAGCCCCAGACCATGATGCTACCACCACCATGCTTGACTGTAGGCAAGATACAATTTTCTTGGTACTCTTCACCATCGCCACACATGCTGGACACCATCTTGGTACTCTTCACCTGGACGTCGCCACACATGCTGGACACCATCTGTAGCCAAGCTGCTCTTGGAATCATCAGACCAAACTGTTTGCCAGTGATGCTTCAGGAGGCTTTGTTTCTGCAAACTGTTTGCAGCTTTTTTGTGAGCCAGCTTGTCAGTGTGTGGTGTAAGCAAACACTGACTTGTTGCAGTGTGTGGTGTAAAGCATCTGAGCACTGACTCAAACTGACCTTCCACTTCTGCAAGCCTTCTAACCTTGACACACTCATGCGTCTGGTCAAAGCCAGCTTCTGCACCTGACACACAGCACAAGGACTCAACATCTTTGATCGACCCTTGCAAAGCCTGTTCCGAGTGAAACCCGTCTTGGAAAACCTCTGTATGACCCTGGCCACACTCAGTTTCACGTTGTTACTGATCTTATAGCCTCGGCCATCTTTGTGGAAAGCAACAATTGTCAAATCCTCAGAGAGCTCTTTGCCATGAGGTGCCATGTTGAACATCCAGTGGTCAGTATGAGAGAACTGTACGCAAAGAACCACATTTTAACTGCTCTAATATAAGATACACAAATTTGTATGGTCCTGTCAAGCAGACAAAACATGAACATGATGAATAGGACATGTGGCTTTGCATGGTTAAACGATGTATAGCTGTTATCACTTAGGGTTTACTAAGTTTTGTTGCCAGCTTTTTTGACAATAATGCCTGTACGTTGAGTTATTTTCAGACAGTAAATATTTACTGCTACACAAGTTGCACATTGACTACTCTAAAATATATCCAAGTTTAATTTCTGTAGTATTGTCCCTTAAGAAGATATAATTAAATAGTTGCCGAAATGTGAGGGGTGTACTCACTTTTGTGAGATACTGAAGTTATTTAACCCTAACTCTAAAATGACTTTGTTATATGATAGAAAAGAAGAAAAAAAAACAAGCCTTAATTTATTTTTCTTTAACCTATTTTTATTGATGCATAGCAGCACATTTACAGAAAAAAATTGCTGCAAGATTAAAAATGCCCCAACAAAAGCAAAATACTTATATATGATTTTTGTAATAAATTGTCACAAATATATCAGAAGTAGCTCATATTTCATCATCACATCCGACAGAGACTTTCCAAACCTGACAACACAGTATAGCAAACTGACACATGAAAGTATATTGCCATAAGACTGACTGTGCACATCATGACACATTAGGAATTATCATATATTAATAAGCAACAGAACCATAACAGTTTAAGTTCCTCTTTGTTGAAGGATTAAAGAAGTGAAAAAGCGGTATTATTTCTCTTGCAGTCGTTCTAACCGCTTAACTGTTTAAACTTTAAAGCAATATATTGCCTGCCGCACAAAAATTAAACAGAAGCGTATATTGTATTAAACTAATTGTAAAATAATATTACGTGTTATCTGGTCACATGTAAAGTCATACATACATGTATATTTATTGCAACATATTTTAAAGGGGTGTTGGTTTCATGACCAGTCAAAACAGGCAATTGCCAGGAAATGATCTGATTTTAAGAACAAATCAGAAAGCACAACTACCAATTACTGTATAATTACAATATCAACCAATAAAAAAAATCAATTTTTTTATTAATTTTAAAGGCATATTGTTTAGTATAGACTTTGTGACTGGGATGAGTAAGAAGAATGTCTCAGTATACAAACAAATGAAAAAAAATTGATATGCAAAGCCTCATTTGCAATATTGAACTGCGACATTTATTATTTTTTAAAGAAAAAGACTACCAAAGGACAAACATTGCACTTTCATGCTTTACCTATTACATTTTATTAATATTTTTCAATTTATAAAAGTGATTTCACCCAAAACAAATGTTTAGATTTTTTAATTGAACTCCAAATAATTAATAATTGGTCCCAATAATCTTACAAAATAGTATTTTTAGGGGCAATGCTTGTTTTTATGGCTTGTATTTCCCAAAAGACTGATGAAATCGCTACAGGAAGTCTAGTTATGACCAGTCAGTTATTAAATCCCCTAAAAATCCAGAGTTGAGAGCCATGATATCGTTTGCATTAGTGAAAGTACAACAGAAATGTACAACTCACCACATGTGCATCATGATGCCGACTCTCAATAAAGTCTGTGCAGCCTAAACATGATGTTACAATATACATAGCTTACACAGATTATTCTCTATAAAAGATGACATTCTGTATGAAAACAATAAACATCTCAAATGTGTCGTAATTATGCATTTTAATTGAAATCTAGGCATTGATTCTAATTGTGAAAATTCTTGAGACAAACATTTATATTTTCTAAAAAGAGGTATGGTGAAGAAGTAAATATTCACATAAATATTGAGAATTATGAAAAAAAAATATATATATTATTGTACAGAGATCACAATAAAATGCTTTTTCCAGTTCCTGTTCACAGTTCTTCCTTACTACTACAGAGATATATAAGAGCAGCCTTCAAGCTAAACTTCTCCAAAGAAGAGGATAAAATATCTACTAAAAAGTAGGCATAAAAATCACCCATGATTCTGAGCAAAGTAAATGGTCAAAAATTTGACATTTAATGCCAAAGCAGGCTCAAATGAGCCGTTTCTGTGACATTACAGAGAACAGCTCCCTCATAATGTATATATATATTCATCCTGATGCTAACAACAAGACAATCTGCCGACTAACTTCACACCAGCCTAATATTCTGAGCTTTACATCACGTCTGACGCTAGAACACATTCATGAGCTTTAAATATATAACTCACGTAATATTTCTCTACATTCAAAACAAACTCAATTCATAGCCAGATATACAAACCACCTGAGCCACAAAAACGGCCATTTTAGATCAAAGGTTAAACATGGTCTTCGGTTTTGACATGCTGATGGCCATTTATTGGCTATAAAATTAGAAAATTGATCAAAACTAGTATTTCCGCTACAAAAGAGAAAGGGTTGCTTCCCCAGCATATTCAGCATTTGTATTTACTATATGCCAGTATATTCAGAGAACTTGTCGATAATACTGGTCGGACAATCCCTTCTGATTTGCCGATAAAAACAATCAGCCTTTTTCCAGCGTACCAGACACTGGCAAATAAAATAACCCAACCCATCACAATGACACAGAATGATAGAAGCATAAACTATCAATATTTTAGATTCGGTAAAAGAATAAATTTAATAATGACACACTTTTAGAGGTATTATCATAAAATAATGTCACACATACGCATGTATATAGGACACTCAGACATGCAAAACAAAGCAGACACCAACTAAATGAGATGGCAAGAAATTACTCATGTAAACGATAATCAAACATAAATATCAGAAGCTATTTATTTGTACTGATAACTGCCTTTTAAAGCAGGAATGAGCATTTCTAATTGGTATAGGCTAGTATTATACGGAGAGTCCAAAGAGATGAAAGTCACTATAATTATTAATACAGTAAACATGGTTTGAGACAGACATCTTGATGAAATGTCGACGAGTCAGGAGTAACTAACCACACTAAAACATATATAAAGTGCTAGGAGGAAAATGTCAAAACAAATTTTTTCACTTAGATATTTTCTTTCCACATTTGACTGCGTAAAATATTTTTACAAAAGAAAAATAGCTTATAGATACCCAAGTGTACTGAGACAGAAAGGTATTAATGACTGTTTACAAAAAGTGTTGAAAATTTTAATCTCACTGCAGACTGCCTCTATCAAGCATTCTTGATTATGTGTTTAATTAAACAGCTAAAAATAGATATCACAAAGTGATCCGAGGCTCACTGAGAAAGTGGGGTGTCTACAAATCATGTTCAGGCATAACTGCAGTCATCCCATGTGTCCTGATCTTCTCTTTCTGTCACTGTAAAAATAAAGAGATACTCGAGGCAGCGTTTCAGTTCCTCAGACTGCCACACCAGCGAAAGCCTCTGGGGAATCTCTAGGTTTCCAGGTGCCTCAAATATCCTGTGTACTCAAGGAACTTCAATATATATCTCAAACGCCTCAAAGCCTTTATTTATGATGGGGTTGCTGTGGAACTAATGACAGTCTTTATAGCAGGAACATATGGGTTGCGTTTTGTAAGTTCCTCAGAGAAATGCTCTCACGTTGAGTTTCTCTAGAGGGTTCTGGAGAATTTCAGATCAAAACAGAAGTTGATTGACTTATGAATCTGCCAGATATTTCAACCGGCGTCTACTTTCTCAGTGCCAATGTGTAGAAGGAATGGCCTACTCTGAAAACTTGCTATTTCTTTTAAGGGGTCTAGCAAAGTATCTCCAACATCATGTATTCTTCAAATATCCAAGATAGAGGATACCAAACTATACAATATGTGTGCAATGAATATCTACAATCATACATGGAATGGATTGGGCAGCCACACCTTGAAGGCCCTAGTAGGAGTGGGAGATGTTATTGCCTTGCTCCTGAAGGCTCACCAGAAGGTCGTCAATCTTCTCCATGTTCTGAGAGGTTGTCAAGGTGGTCTGCACAGTTCCAGGGTCTGCTATAGACCGCCCAAGTAAAGACTGGATTTGCCCTTCGCTCTCTTGTTGACTCTGTCCAGACTGATTGATGGCATTGATCTGGTCAGATAGTGTAGATCCTTGGCTGTTCATCAGCTGACAGCACTCTGCAGGAAATAAATCATTAGAATAGGGCTGGACAATAATTCAATATCTATTTCCAAAGGGCTTTGACAGTTTGTCTTTGTTGAATAAACATGAGCACTGCACGTTTCAAAATCAAAACGTGGCGTGTGTGTTTTATATGAATGTATCTTTGAAGGGAACCAAACGGTCTTCAGAAAGTTTTGATTAAATTTTCATTCGTTTCTGGGGAAGTCGTGGCCTAATGGAAGAGAGTCGGACTCTTAATCGAAAGGTTGCGAGTTCGAGTCTCTGTCCGGCAGGGATTGCTGGTGGGGGGAGTGAATGTACAGTGCCCTCTCCATGTTAAATACCACGACAAGGTGCACTTAAGCAAGGCACCAACCCCCCAACTGTTTGTACAGATATCCGTTGTGGGCATTCTTGACAGTTTTTTTGAGGCTTTTTTAAATATTGTTTATATCAATATCAGAATTATATTGTATTGACTGAAATAAATAAATATTTGGTTATATAAATTTAGGCTATATTGTCCAGCCCTACATTAAAATGAGTTACAACTGTCAAACAGGCAAGTATGTTCAAGAATATTGACTAACCGTTCTGAATATTGAAGAGGAACAGGTCTTGCTGCTGATTCTGGTTGGGCTGGTTGAGGCTTCCACTTATTGTGGTCTGAAAGAGTTGACCAGGCTGTTGCACTGGAGAGGAAGTACTAGTCTGAATTCTGGTTACATCACTTTGTGGTGCAAAAAGAGGTTCTTGAGAAGCCATACCCCCTTGCATGCTGGATTGGTCCATGTAGAGGTTTACAGACTGTGAAGGGGCTGTACCAGAACTTGGTGCCAACTGCATTGGTTGCTGGTCTTGGAAGATGGGCTTATTCGAGGATGGGTTGACCACCATAGTAGTCTGATCCTGAAATGTCATCAGTTCAGACGACTCCTGCTGCCTGACTGTAACCATGCCAGCCTGAGAGAAGGGAAGGGAAGTGTTCTGTTGTTCTGGAGAAGCTAGGTTGCTGTTGTTCATCGATCCTATCTGGATTTGGCCACCAAATAGCAGGTTGGAGGTTTGCTCTTGTGTCACTGGAGAACTTAAGGATCCGAGGAGTAGACTAGCCTGCTGCTGCTGCTGACTAGGGGGGAGTTTGCTTGGTGACTGGGAGATGCTCTGGAACATGGAGCCAGGTTGGGCATGCTGTGGTGATTGTTGCTGCTCCATCGGAGTGCCTTGCTGAATGGGGGACAGTTGAGGTGGAGTCTGAAATACAGATGGTGCCTCGAGAGAAGATGTCTGCATAGAAGTGAGAAAGACCAGTTGCTGTGGCTGGCTGGTGTTAACAGCAAGTTGACCTGGTACAGCATTTTGGGAAAGAAACATACTGGTCGCAGAGGGCTGAGCTTCCGCTGACATGTTGGACCCACAGAGAACCGTAAGATTGCTTTGGAAAAGGGAAGCTTGGACCTGATCCTGATTGGGCAAGGTCTTCTGTGTGTGGAAAAGAGCCTCCTGTGGGCTTTGGACTTCGGTCATGGCTGTAGTGTTGTGAAACAGAGAAGGTGAGGAATGACTGGGCTGCTGCTGAAGAAAGCCAGTTGCTTGTTGATACAAGGATGCTTGTTGCTGCTGCTGCTGCTGCTGCTGTTGTTGTTGTGATGGGGTTTGCTGGAAGAGAGGGCTTCCATTCTGAACCATACCTTGGGAGGAGCTCTGCTGCTCTGAACTACAATGGATTTGAACCTGGGGCTGAAAGAGTTGATGTTGAAGGTTCTCCAAAGCTTGCTGCTGCTGGTGTTGCTGCTGTTGCAAATGGATTTGCTGCTCTTGTTGCTGGATGTGCTGCTGCTGTTGCTGGATGTGCTGCTGCTGATGCTGGATTTGCTGCTGCTGATGCTGGATTTGCTGCTGCTGCTGTTGAAGTTGATGGTGTCTTTGTTTTGACAGTGTATTCTCACTCTGGAGATGGATGTTGCAGAATCCCTTTGCTTGCAGCTGCCGTACGGCCTGCTCCAGTTGTGCCACCTCATCTGGAGGTAGAAGTGAGAGCTGCTGCTGCGAGTTGTCATCAATCTGGGATAGCCCCACCACTGAACTGCCACTGTTGCTTGTCCTCTCCTGTCCAAGACTCTCTCTGTGTTCCAAGAGGAATGGTTGAACTCCTTGATGGAGGAGAGATTTATTAGGCACATGGAAAGAGCCACTGGGTGCAAGACTCTGTTCCTGGATGGTGTTGAATGGTTCTTTGTTGGAAAAGACAGAGCTCTGAGATTGATCCTGTTCTCTTGTTTGGGGTGCCAGCGGACTGGAAAATTTGCAGTTATTGGTAGAGATCTCAGCACTCATATCTAAGGCTTGCTGGGCTGAATTTATGACTTCAGAGGTCTGTTGGGTTGCAAACAAGATAAGCATAGGCATTTATCAAAATATAAAATAAATAGGGACTGATTTATTGTGGTGGTTTCGGTCTCATGATTTATACAAACCTTGAAGGCCGAGGAGTTACTGGAAACCTCCATTGGAGTGACCTCTTCTCGTTTAACAAGAGTTAAAACTGGCGTTATCAAGGCAGTATCGATTACTATATGAAACAAAAGACAAGGGGCCAGTGACACTTACATAACCATGGCTGTCATTGAGAAATATTACGAAATGCTAATAGACACATAGATGTTTGCTCACCTTTCATTTGTTCAAAACAACAAGGTGTCACTGGAGGCAAGACTTCCTTTTTCACAGAAGAATCGACAACTGTTTCAAAAACATGTTTCTAGATCAGTGATTTTTATGAATGGACCCCAATCCTGTTCCTGGAGGCACACCCACAGTATACATTTGCAAACTCTACCAAAA
This sequence comes from Schizopygopsis malacanthus, assembly GCA_027474115.1. Lineage (NCBI taxonomy): Eukaryota > Metazoa > Chordata > Actinopteri > Cypriniformes > Cyprinidae > Schizopygopsis > Schizopygopsis malacanthus. Next base: position 8,341,895 of record CM049867.1, read on the forward strand.
GAAACACACCCAATTCAACTATACATTAGTAGAGACTCCAAGTCCTGATATGGATGGGTTAGATAAAGGAGACACCCTAAATGTGTACTGTTGGTGTGCCTCCAGGAAAGGGGATGGGAAACACTTTTTAGCAAACCTGTGGTGATTAAGACTCATGTTTACGGTGGAGACTAAACTGACCTGGCTCTGGAGTGTATGTAAATGGTTGAACATCATGGGAACATCCAGCATTCGTAACAATATAGATACCAACAGATATAGGAGATGTGATAGCTGGATTTTGATATGGAGGGACTTTGACAATAAGGTGATTCTAAAAGGGGGAAAATTCAAAAGATAGAAACATTGCACAGTTTATTTATTGCAGTTGAATCTGACAATTTTTCTCATAAGATCATTAATTAGCAACAATTACTGGTGTCTGGTATATACACAATTTAAAGTGCACCTATAATGGATTTTTGAAAATTATCCTCCATTCAATGTGTAAAACAGCTCTAGGTGAATGAAAACATCCTGCAAAGATTTACATATGAAGGTGCACCGTGTATAAAGTTCCCTTTCGATATTTCACTCGTACTGTAAGTATGGGAAAATCCCTTTTTTCCCCCTCACTGAAGCCTTTTTCAATCACGCAGTTTTAACTGCACGTGATTGGTTCATGTAAGGTGAAAGAAACTAACCAATCCACGGCGGTGGCGTAGCCCGCCAAAATGGGAGGGGCATCTGGCTATAACTCGCAGCCTGCCACCGCATCTCAGATTTCTTCTCTTCAGCGACAAACTCCCTTCCTCGCTGACTCTTCGCTGATGCCGGGATCCGCCGTTGAAACGCCTCAAGCAGCCAGATTAGGATCCTCGCAGAGACCAACTTGCAGACTCGGTCATCCTCTGCAGCTATAAGGCGTCGATCCAAAGAGCCTCACTAAAAGAGCAAATTTCACAGCGTTGTTGCAAATGCGGCGCTGTCATTGTAAGACGTGCAAGTCCCCCCTGCATGCGGATGACGCTAACGCTGAAACGCCCACAGCGGGACTGACTGCTCCCATTGCGAGAGCTTAATTCTTGCCTCTCTACGTGCTCGGATAGCTTTTTTTTCAGAGAGCGACTCCGTTCCTCGCACCCCCCCCTTTTCTTCCTCCCCAGGACCTGTGAGGAAAAAGCAGTGGGGCAGAGGATTTGAGCAGCCGGTGACAAGCGAGCTCACGCCGGCTCAATGCCCGCGTGCCTCGCCATCACCGCAGAGAGAGAATTCGCCTGTCCTCTTCACCCAGCATGATCAGCGTCCCTCCGCAGCTGCGAGCGACATGATCTCGTTCGGTGTGAGTGAAAACGAACTGGATGTCAACCTTTCTCTGGCGGCTTCAGACACGGAAGAGTTATCTGGCTCCGTGATTGACCCCGCCTTCTTGCCGTCATCTGCTTCACGCAATGCCAGACTCAGAGCGGATGAAGAGCCCAGGCCAAGATGCTCGCCAATGAGGAAGCCGGTCTGGATTCAGCCTCTCTCAGGGACCTGAGGAGCACGACAGACCTGGCTCTACGCGCCACTAAAGCCACCGCCCAAGCCATCGGCATTCAATGTCCAGCCTGATAGTGTTGGAACACCACCTCAAGCTCACGATAACGGAGATGAAAGAGGCGGAAAAAGTTCCCTTCCTCGACGCTCTGATCTCGTCAGGCAGCCTGTTTGGACCAGCTGTGGAGGGCTTTGCTGAAGTCGTCTCAGGCGATTCGACACTTCCTCTCTAAACGCACCAGCTCTTCCTCTGCTTCCAGTCACCCCAGACCTACGCCGACTCAGCAGACAGCTAAACCAACGCCAACTGCCCAAGAGCCCCGGCTTGCCCGACAGGCAAACATCGCCTCGTCTTGGGCATGGTCCAGCGGGGTGTCCATTTCAGAAATTTGTGAGGCGGCTGGCTGGACCTCGCCATCCAAATTTGCAAGGTTTTACAACATAGATGTCCCTTCTGTCCTTTCTGCTTAAATAGCAATATTTTCGGTTTCACTTGACCTACATTGTTCAAGCCCCTCTTTGCTTGGTCTGTCCATAATTGTATGGATGCCAGGTATCACTTTCGGGTTGACACCCAGGCCACGGGTGACCATCAAGGCTCACCCTGTGCTTGATGTACTCTATTGACTCCCCTGGGCCTAATCCCACGTGAGTCTTGGTTTCGAGTCATTCCACGTCATAGCACGGCGTGATTGAACTGGTTCCCATACTTTACAGTACGAGTGAAATATCGAAAGGGAATGTACTCGGTTACTTTCGTAACCTTGTTTCCCTGAGATATGGGAACGAGTACTGTGTTCCTGGCCATTCTATGAACTGCACACTTGGTTGCTTCCTTTGAAGAAATCTGAGATGCTGTGGCAAGCGGCGAGTTATATAGCCAGACGCCCCTCCATTTTGGTGGGCTATGGCGGGCTACATAGCCATAGGCTTGCTTGCCACCGCCGTGGATTGGTTTGTTTCTTTCACCTTACACGAACCAATCACGTGCAGTTATAACTGTGTGATTGAAAAAGGCTTCAGCGAAGGGGAAAAAAGGGATTTTCCCATACTTAGAGTACTCGTTCCCATATCTCAGGGAACCGAGGTTACGAAAGTAACCGAGTACGTTATTGTGTCTCAAAAGAAAGAGTCAACTCTGAATCATTGAAACAAGTCGTTTTTTAAATGAATCCCAAGCCGTTTCATGTTGATGTCAACAGGAAACATTAGCACATTGCCCACCTTGCATGCATGTCAGCCTGTTGTTGGGGACTCCCAAAACCAAAATATGAACCTTTCATAACCCATAATAGGGGCACTTTAATGTTTTGTGTACTTTATGTGACTTTAAAGAAGATTATCAGACAATTTGGTATGATTCACTCAAATCACCTGCAAATCAAATGGACCATGCATTTTGTTGCAATTTCAATACAACCAGATTTATTTACTTGTCTTTTTTTTAGCCCTTTTTACATATATTTGTGTACATTTTGGACCCTATGCATAAGTATAATAGAGCAAGCTGTGGCAGCACTCAATCTATTAAAAAACACTGAAAATTACAAAGATCACTGCTGGTATTTTAGGGCAAGTCACTGCAAAAGCAGATATATTCAAAACACACTCAAAAAGAACAAAAAATTGTATTGCGTACTGTTTGTTTATGTAGGTCATTGATATGCTGCTCTTTCCATATTCATGTCAGGCAACAATTGGGGACACCAATGTCTGTGACCTGTGCAAAGCTGCCTCTATTTTTGCAGTGCTTGATCAGCCCACAAAGTCAAATAATAGACGCAGCAGATGCTATGGCTTACCTGATGGAAAAACTCCATGTCAATGTCAGCCTCTGCCTTCCAGGATTTATCATCAGCTGCAGTCAAAGAGGCAGAGGTTAAACAGTGCAGGGAAATCTGCACAGAACAGGGCATGATACTTTTTAACATGTAGAGATACCTGAAGCATTCTCCTGAAATATGACCTTGGTTCCTTTGAGGAAGTTTTTTCCAATAATAAAGACTTCACTCCCCCCTTTAACCGAACAGCTGTGCAAACTCTTCTTGAGAATCTCAGGTACTCCTGCAGGCTGGGCTATAAAAACAGAACCAATCGGAGAAAAAGAGAAAGCGCCCATTAGGATACACTGCCAGGTAACAATGTTTCTGTGCAGCAGACCATGACTAAATACTTAGTTTCCGCACATCTGACATTATGTGCGGGTCAACAAAGCCATACAGCCAAACCAGCTTGTGACTAGTGAAAAACCTGGTTGTTTTTGATTTGTATCCACACATGGAAACCACGAAGGAACATAGGTATTGTGCTGGTAATGCATGGTAAGTAGGCAAGCTTCGCATTTTTGCTATTTAATGCTGTGGTACAATTGCTTCATTTATTATAAGTGAATTAGTATAAACTTGTCAATCGATTAAAAATCTGAATCAAAATTGTATTACATGATAATCAAATTAATTGCAATTAATCGTTAACATACACATTGTTGTATTGTGTCTGCATCATTTACTTTAGTATTAACAGTCCTTCAGCTTTTTACGCCATGAGTGCCACATCTTTAAGACTGATGGGTCCTCTGCAGAGAATGGGTGCCGTCACAATGAGTGTCCAAAAAACTGACAAAAACATAACAATAATCCACGAGTAGTCCATGGTACTCAAATTAATCAATTAACATCTTGTGAAGTGAAAAGCTGCATGTTTGTAAGAAACAAATTAATCATTATGACATATTTTTAAATGATTTAAGCCATCGTTTTGGGCCAAAATATCAATAATAACCCTTCATCCAGTGAAAACATCCAACCCCAACCAAAATTCGCCAACATATTGGTTTAGAACAGTATTCACTTGTAAACCGTGCTTGATCTGTGCATATTTCTCCCCTGAATCAGACAAAACAATTTATATTATGGCAATGTTATGAATGGAGGACTCATACTTTAGCCGAAAACAACGGTTTGAAGCTAAAAATGTGTTAATGGCTTTATTTCTTACAAACACGCAGCTTTTTACTTCACAAGACGTTAACTGATAGACTGCAGTGGTGTGGATTACTTGTGGATTATTGTGATGCATTTCTCAGCTGTTTGGACTCATTCTGACGGCACCCATTCACTGCAGAGGATCCATTGCTGAGCAAGTGATGCAATGCTACATTTCTCCAAATCTGAGAAACAAACTCATCTACATTTAGGCTTGGATGGCCTGAGAGGTTGAGTACATTTTCAACAAATGTACATTTTTGAATGAACTATTCCTTTAGAATCCTAATGCAAATATGTTTTATGTACTTATTAACACAATCAAAATAATTTCCTGTGATAATCAGCAGAATGCTACAGATGTTGTCAGCAGAAGATAAATTACAATAAACCTGAAATACTCCTCTACTTGCTGGTGACACAAAAATTTAATTTCCAAACAAAGTAGTGCAATTCACCAAACACCTAGAAGCTCTCTTCAGTAGGCACCTGATGTTCTTTTTTGGCTTTATAGCCTTAATAATATAAACATTCCTTATCCCCCCTTCTAATCCCTACCTCTCCTATGTGATGAGAGCACCAGCTGGGCTCGCCAGCAGGGAGATGCTATGAATAACCCAAAGCCACTCACTGCACAGTATGGGCGATGACGAGGTCTGTAACGTGAGCACAGAGCCATCCGAGCGTGGGATGTTGACTCGAAACACCAGTCTGGCACGGGTGCTCTTCTTCTTAGATCCAGCCACCCCAATACGGGCCTCCACATCGGCATTCCTGAGCTTTAGGATCCCCACGCAGTCTACACTGTAGAGACACCCGAACATCAGCTGGTCATTGTCAATAATCAATACTTCCACCACATTTGATCACTACAGCCTCTGAATGCAAACTTGAAAGTCTGATGCATTTCTACGAAGTTGACATGTCGTCACATACGCCAGAGTCATATTGCTGCTGGGATCCAGGGGCACTTCGATGACAGTGGTGCCTTCGATGTCCACTTCCCTACAGGCGGTTGTGTTACGGCCTGTAACTTTGCAAGCCTGGTAGAAGCCATGGGGCTTTACACGTCCAGCATCATTGCCCACAAAAATCTGCAGGACCACTGACTCCTTCACACCCTCAAGCTGCGTGGATCAAGAAACTTGCGGTTAACAGAGTAACATGCATTCATTTATCAATAGTGAAAATTAAGAACCATAAGACAACAAAATCAAGTCAAGTCAATAAAAATACCCTGCAATTGTACTTTTGGTATCCTAAACTGGAATACTTTAAGTGTGCTAAATTGTAGCTAATATTGTACTTTAATGCACTTTAATGTACTGAAGTATATTTTATTGTGTAATTTATTGAAGCAATTCTGGTTTAAATAACTGTGTGACGCACCTTGATAGTAGGGAAACCCTGCTGTGTTCGGTCTTTCACAGATCCACGGCTGCCTTCAGTCAGGTAACGCGCTCTATGCTGAGTCTCAGGCTGCACCACAATCTTCAGGTCTTTCCCCTCACTTTTCTGAGGATACTGACAAGACAGTATCCCACCTTTAAGGCCAGAAGCTTGTGGTCCATCAGAGCTATGAAACAAAGATGGTGAACATCAGGTAAAAGCTACTTTAATTGCGGTTTATGAACCTTTCATTTTTTCCAGAAATACAATTTTTGTCACTATCAACTCTCTCTCTCGTGTCATTCAAATAACGGTTTGACTTCAGGCGGGAAAATACTACTTAATTGTGTACCCAAATTAGTTACAGAAGATGTTAGTTACCAAAAATCGAAGTTGAGATTTTTACAGAAAATTCCAGTTAATCCAGTTGGAGAATCAAAACATAAGATATTTTGAACAGAATTGTATTTTGTATAATTTTATTCAAAAAGATTTTTGTCACAGTGTGATCCTATGTAGTGTTAAATTTACACTACAGTAGCTCAGTGGTAGAGCATTGCGTTAGCAGCGCAAAAGGTCATAGGGTTCAATTCCCAGGGAACACACATACTGACAAAAAATGTATAGCCTGAATGTACTGTAAATCGCTTTGGATAAAAGCGTCTGCTAAATGTATAAATGTAAATTTAGTGCATGATGCCAAGTTTTTGTAACTATTTACAAAGTCTCCAAAGGTGCACAATACCCAGTGTTTTAAAATCTGTTCAAATTTTTAAAAGTCATGTCATATAATCCCATTTTTACTTTCTTGGAACATAAAGGCAAAACTTGAACATCCCTGATAGCACATGTACATCTCAGAGACGTCTTTTTGATGTGTGTTTTCATCTGGAATACATGTCTTAAAGAAGTTTATGATTTAGAATTTATATAAATGTACTTTTTAATAATGTTTATCAGTTGTTTGTGCACAGAAGATGCTTTCCAGATGAAGCGCTCTTTAACAGACACCTTGGAGACATACGTGTGCCATTCACTTTCATGTTCTAGAAAAGAGTCGCATGAACCCAACTAACAGGGGACATTTTGTTTTGTAAACATTTAATAAACTGGGTATTTTGAACATTCATAAAACACTAAGAAATAACATTTTCATAACTTAATGAGAATGTTAGCAAAGTTATATTGCTAAAAACATTATTTTAGTAATGTTAATAGAAAGTTCATTAAAAGTTATTTGGTCTTTAATAATGTTCTCAAAACATTAGCAGAAAACTATCATTTAAACATTGTTTCATGAGTTCGCCTGCCCATTCAGAGAAATAATGGTAAACAAACTTGGCTTGCTGTCCGTGAAGGAGGCTCAAACCTGAAGCTCAGCTCACACTCCCAGTAAGAACCCTCCCTATAATGTAGTGTGGAGGAAAAGAGGAGGAGAAGGGGAGGTGGAGGGATGCCGGAAGATTTATCGCTGGAACTGAGCAATGACTGCTGCTTATATACGGTCATAGCGATGATTGACAAGACTGGATGATAAGACTCCTCCCATACCTGAGTTGGGAACTTCATTTATGGAACAATTTTCTGAATAATTTTAGTCGGACATTCGGTCCCACTTTATATTAAGTGGCCTTAACTACTATGTACTTATATCAAAACATAAGTGCAATGTACTTATTGTATTGCAAAATACGTTTGCTACTATTGAGGTGGGATACGGCTAATGTTAGGGACAGGTTTGGTGGTATGGGTAGGTTTAAGGGTGGGTTAAGGTGTAAGGGTCAGACTCAACAGTGTAATTATATATGTAATTACAAAAATTAATTACAGATGTAATTACATGCACATATTTTTTTAAACAAGTACAATGTAAAAACATGTATGTGCACAATAAGTGCATTGTATCAAATTATTAATTTAAAAGTACACAGTAGTTAAGGCCACTTAATATAAAGTGGGATCGGACATTCTTTTAACATTTTTAAATGTCACCATTTAGTTTCAGATGGTTTCTGAGAACATTCAAATGTAATATTCCTATAATGCTTGCAAAATGATAAAATGGAACATTCCCTTAATGTTGTCTCTAAGGCCCCGTTTACACTAGTGCGTTTTCCATTTAAAACGCATTACTTTTGCTATGATTACGCCTATCATAACACTACTCCGGCATTTTCGAGTTAGAAAACTGAGACTTTTGAAAATGCTGCAGACCCTGTTGTAGTTTGAAAACGCCGGGGTTGCGTTTCAGTGTAAACGGACCAAAACGGAGACTTTGAGTAAATGACAGATTTTTCATTTTTGAGTGATCTATTCTTCTAATTGGATACAGTATTTTGGTTCATTCACATCAATCTACAACAAAGAGGCAACAAAGTTTTTATGAATGCCATAAGGCCCAAAGTGTATACTAAATGACCCACCTTGCTTTGGAACAGCTCTTGCTGTCTGGGCCAAGTTGCGAGAGCACAAAGTGTGGACCTTTGGCACTATCTGCATCAAAGACATCCATGCTGGCCTCTTCAGCAGGGACCGGCTTTGGCCCGGGCTTCTGTCGCGGGGTGCACTTACGGGCCTTACGGGGAACTTCAGTGTTGTCATTGTAGGAGCTAGAGCTCTACAATGCTGAAGTTGGACACCGAGTTTTCCATCCAGATGCTGTTACTCTGCTCCGAGTCGAGAAGCAGCTCATCCTGGCAGGACATGTGGCTGTCATCGAAGAGGTCCTCGGGTGGAGGCGAGATGTTAAGGACAGGCCGTTTGGAGGGTGTCATCTGGTGTTGCTGCTGGGTCTGCTGCCCACCTTTTTCTCGACCGGAAAGCTTGTTTTCTGCAGCCAGAACCTCTGCTTTTCTTCGACTGCTAACATCTCCCGGCGTGCTGCTTTCATGCACGACGATCCGCTCTGAAGCTGAGGTGGAAGAGGTGGGAAAAGCACTGCGAGGACTTCCCATGCTCGTAGCAGAAGAGACGGACGAGGCATCTGCAGTGTGTACAATTAGACAGTGAATAAAGGCATTGACAAGGTATCATCATGAGCCAACAGTCCCGTCAAGTCTAGACATTTCTCGTGATTGCTTTTTATCTTTTCTTTCCAATAGTTCCTGTTTTTAATCTTTTTCAGAGCATTATCTGTCATTAGGGCAAATGACAAAAAACTGTTGAAATGCTGTGGAAATGAATCAACAAACAACGGGAGCAAAATGATCATGCTGAATAACATCTGTGAAAAAAGAAAAACAAGCATTTCATGTAGAGTTACTGTAGAGCAGGGCATGACATCACTCTCCAAGACATTACGCTCAGCCCGCTAGCCATAATATCCTCTCATGTCTTGGGTTTTATTTAAGCATACATTGGAAATCTACAGTAAATGAGCTCTTGCATATGACCCTCGAAAACTGTTACAAGGCATATGTTTCAATATTTATTCCAGTTGATGGTCTACATCTCTCATCCAGATGTGTCAAATGATGCAAGCAAATTCTTATACAAATTTGCACAAATTTTGATGGGAGTGAGCATAGTCACAGAAAAAACATAAACCAGTGTCTGACCTATGAAGCAGAAAACTGCAGAGCATTTTGTATGCAGACACTCCCTGCTTCAGAGAGAAATTCCTGGAATGAAAATGAGACAACCAATGAGTAATATCTGACCATTAAAATGAAGAAGGCTTTGTTCAATTTTACTTGTTTGGTTTTAGTGCATCTAATGGCATTCTGTATTAATTTGCCTTGAAAATCAAGTTACGCAACACCCACACCTCATTTAAACAAATGGATGAGGTAAAGCATTCATATACAGTAGTTATAAAGAAGGTCTGTGTTATAAGACCTATTCAATAATTTAGTTTGTTTCGCATACATGTGCATATTAGAAAATAAAAATAAATGGAAAAATAATTTATTAAAAGGATAGCTCTCCCAAAAAAATCATAATTTCACTCATCCTCATATTGTTCGAAACCCATATAACACCTACGTGTATCTTCAAAATACTTATATATATATATATATATATATATTGTGGCAGGAAGAACAAACGACAGACACAGTGGGTGTGACGTCAGGCCTCAGAAAGGTTTTTTTATTCAACAGAAATAATAAAATAAAGTGTCCAAAGGGGGAAAAGTGTCCAAAATAAACAGGGGATCTGGTGTCCTTGTCGTGCTGCGGGGTTTGTGAAGGCGGGACAGTGTTCTGGAAGCAAGGGTCCGGGTAAGGGGCAGAGTCTGGCGGCCGCATGCGCTCCCCTCTGAGGTCCGGGGTGCAAGGGGCGGTGGCTTTTCCAGCGGCTTCGTCTACCTCTTGGCGCACGGCGCTCGACAGGACTGGTAGGCCTGCATCCTGGCCCGACGGCCGCATCACGGGTGCAGTTTCGTCTGGACTGTGGGTCCGGCGGCTCATGTCTCTGGCGGCACAGAAATCCCTCTACGTTCCCTTCCTGGACCCATGAGGACACCAGCATGTGTGCACGGGATAGAGACCGGTCTCTTGAGGAGAGGTGCCCTCTGCGTTTTACAGCGGCAGTGATGAGGCTTCATTCACATCAGGTGTGCCTCATCACATGCCGCCAGACCTGGCTGTTTCGGCGCCCCTCCTCTCTCACACACCCACTCCCGTCAGGAGCCTGGTGAAGGGCGGCGTTAAAGGATGGGGTGATGATGATGATAATGGGGGAGGCAGCCGACTCATCACATTCCACCCCTCCCCCAAGCGAGATCCCCGTCATACGGGCACCGCCCACATAGGAGTGGTACCTTCCTCAACCAGGCTCCAGCGGTCGGAGTGGGCGGGGATGGGGATTCCTCTCCGAGCAACTCTCCCTCTTGCACCGCGACAGAACCGGGACAGAGAAACCGGGTTTTAGACAACAGCCTCAACCAACCACGGGGTAAATGACCATAGATGAAAAGTCACTTACCCCTTTAGTGTCTGGGAGACAGTCTCCGTCGTTCCTCCGTCCCAGTGCGGGTTTTCACAAACTTTTGCGAGCAAGAGGGGATGACGTCATCAGGTGTTGCCCAACTGCGCTATCTAGGCTCCGCCTGCCCGCATTCTCCACCAGTGTGGTGGGAAGAGCAAACGACAGACACAGTGTGCGTGGCGTCAGGCCTCGGAGAGGTTTTTTATTCAACAGAAATAATAAAATAAAGTGTCCAAAATAAACAGGGGATCTGGTGTCCTCGTCGTGCTGCAGGCTTTGTGAAGGAGGGGCAGTGTTCTGGAAGGAAGGGTCCAAGTAAGGGGCAGAGTCTGGCGGCCGCATGCGCTCCCCTCTGAGGTCCGGGGCGCAAGGGGCGGTGGCTTCTCCAGCAGCTTCGTCTACCTCTTGGCCCACGGCACTCACGACAGGACTGGTAGGCATCCTGGCCTAACGGCTGTATCACGGGTGCAGTTTCGTCTGGACTGCGGGTCCGGCGGCTCACGTCTCTGGCGGCACGGAAATCCCTCTACGCTCCCTTCCTGGATCCTTGAGGAGAGGCGCCCTCTGCATTTTACAGCGGCGGTGATGAGGCTTCATTCACATCAGGTGTGCCTCATCACACGCCGCCAGACATGGCTGTTTTGGCGCCCCTCCTCTCTCACACACCCACTCCCGCTGGGAGCCTGGTGAAGGGCGGCATTAAAGGACGGGGTGATGATGATGATAAGGAGGGAGGCAGCCGACTCGTCACAATATATACACTGACCAAAATTATTAACGCAACACTTTTATATTTTTGCCCCCATTTTTCATAAGCTCAACTAAAAAATCTAAGACTTTTTCTATGTACTCAAAAGGCCTATTTCTCTCAAATATTGTTCACAAATCTGTTTAAATCTGTGTTAGTGAGCACTTCTCCTTTGCCGAGATAATCCATCCACCTCACAGGTGTGGCATATCAAGATGCTGATTAGACAGCATGATTATTGCACAGGTGTGCCTTAGGCTGGCCACAATAAAAGGACACTCGAAAATGTGCAGTTTTATCACACAGCACAATGCCACAGATGTTGCAAGTTTTGAGGGAGCGTGCAATTGGCATGCTGACTGCAGGAATGTCCACCAGAGCTGTTGCCCGTGAATTGAATGTTCATTTCTCTACCATAAGCCGTCTCCAAAAGCATTTCAGAGGATTTGGCAGTACATCCAACCGGCCTCACAACCGCAGACCACGTGTAACCACACCAGCCCAGGACCTCCACATCCAGCATCTTCACCTCCAAGATCGTCTGAAACCAGCCACCCGGAAAGCTGCTGCAAAAATCGGTTTGCATAACCAAATAATTTCTGCACAGACAGTCAGAAACTGTCTCAGGGAAGCTCATCTGCATGCTCGTAATCCTCATCGGGGTCTCGACCTGACTGCAATTCGTCATCGTAACCGACTTGAGTGGGCTTTTAGCTCACATTCAATAGTGTCTGGCACTTTGGAGAGGTGCTCTCTTCACGGATGAATCCTGGTTTTCACTGTACTGGGCAGATGGCAGACAGCGTCTATGGCGTTGTGTGGGTGAGCGGTTTGCTGATGTCAACATTGTGGATCGAGTGGCCCATGGTGGCGGTGGGCTTATGGTATGAGCAGGTGTATTTTATGGACAACGAACACAGGTGCATTTTATTGATGGCATTTTGAATGCACAGAGATACCGTGACGAGATCCTGAGGCCCATCGTTGTGCAATTCATCCACGACCATTACCCCCCGGACCCCCAATACAATAAAACTGCACATTTTAGAGTGACCTTTTATTGGTGCCAGTCTAAGGCACACCTGTGCAATAATCATGCTGTCTAATCAGCATCTTGATATGCCACACCTGTGAGGTGGGTGGATTATCTCGGCAAAGTAAAGTGCTCACTAACACAGATTTAGACAGATTTGTGAACAATATTTGAGAGAAATAGAGGCCTTTTGTGTTCATAGAAAAAGTCTTAGATCTTTAAGTTCAGCTCATGAAAAATGGGGGCAAAAACAAAAGTGTTGCGTTAATAATTTTGCTCAGTATATATATATATATATATATATACTCAATTTTTTTATCCATCCATTGACAGCCCACACAACCAAAAGTTTTGATGCTTCAAAAAGTCCATAACAGTTGCCAAAAATATAACTTTTGGGTTTTCTGTTATTAAAATAAATAAGCAAGCCCAGCTCAGATAACAAAAAGTAACACGAAAATAATGTAATGCATTATTTTTCATAAAACTTTACAAATGATAAAAAAGTACTTTTTATGGAGTAATGCAATATTTTAAAGCATCACTTTTAAAAGTAACTTTCCCCAACACTGCATATGCATTTAGCTGTTAAAGTCCTCTGAAGAAACATGATCGCTTTATATAATGAACAACAGATTTAATTTAGAATTCCATAAACAATTTCATGCTTTTCTCATGTTAAGCAAGCACTTTTAGCTTCTATTAACTATATTGGATGAGCTTTTTGCCCTTGCACAGATAAATGTTTATATGTAAATAAAAGCCTAACATAAATCTGTACACGATCAAGACGTTGAAGACTAAACCGATCTTGACTCCACTTACAAAGTTTGATGGGCAAAAATAAACTAACCTCATTTGCATGTTGCAGTAAAATAATGATGTTATTTAATATCCACTTTTCATTTTTAGTAACTAACTCTTTAAACCTTATGCAGTATCAATATTTCTTTAAAATATATCTGTTGTACTGCAAGATGATGAAATGGATAAAATGAAAGTGCTTTGAGGCCAAGCACCAAAAGGATCTGATGTACATTGCAAAACTGGGATGGCTCATGAGTTGACTCATGGGTGGTACAACCAACATTTCAGTAATCTAGATCTTCAACCACCAAACCACACTGCCGAGACTTAACAAGACGAGGGCATCACAGAAACGGCCAGATGGGTTGAATAAAAAAAAATATATATATATATTGCTTTTATTTATCATTTTAGGATTTGTAGATAGTGATTTTAAGCGGGGGGATTGTGTAGATCCTCTGTAGTGTCTTCCTGAGGCAACAACTATGAGAATATAATTTGAGATATCTTCCTGAGGCAACAAAGGGTTGAAAATAATTTGAGATATTTTATATAAAAAGTCTATGAAAATCTACATGGCTGACTATTGCCAAGCAATTGTCCAAAACCATCCTTTAAGCAGTTCTAAGAGCCGCTACAAACTAATAATAAGATGCATAGACATTCACAACATGCTTATCTACCTGTGAAACTTGGCTCCTTTGTTTGAAAGAAGCATATGAACCAATACAATATGAATGATGTAATTTAAATGAGATATTGAGTTCCACTGAATCACAATAACAATGGGGTGAGCTTGACGCCCCTCCTTATAAAACCAACTAAAATTCTGTATGTTGCCATCTCAGAATGTGCTCTTTACAAAAACCTTATGAAATGGATTCTGCATTGTAATCATATCCATAAAACGTTTAGTTGTGGGTCGCTTATGCCTCTAAAAAAGTTTTTTTTTTTTTACAGGTTCTAACCACAATGGCTGTGGAAAAATGTTACATAAAAACATGATCATCAGTCTGATGACAGTGTTTACATTTGGAAGATTGTAGTCTAGTCTAATCTGTCCACATTCTAGTCCTAGTCCAGTCTTCTCATTCCAAATGCTCAAATATGTGAGAATAATGCCCTGTAGCAACAACCAGCACTATACTAACACTGTTTCGCAACTTCTTTCATTCTTTGGACAAAGGATTATGAATGAAAGCATTCTGAACTAAATTTAGGAGAACTTCATTGCTGCGGATGTTTATCAATCATGTGCTTACAAGGCATCCAAATGGAATTTCTTTGAAAATAAAAATATTAAAAGGTGAACAACACTGCTTAAAAAGTAAAAGAAAAGAAAAGTAAATAATATATTTAAAAAATGTATTTAAAAACTCCAAACAAATGTCATAGTCAAAACGTTGCAGTCAAATGTGCACAAAATAAACCATGAAAAGCAATGAAAGAAGTACAATATAGTTTGGTACATTTGTCCTTGCTGAATTGAAATACTTTAGAATTGAATACATATAAGATTGACAACAATAATCAGATTAAAACAAATAATCCTTACTAATATTACCAGTGAATTGAACTGGATAATGACACTATTATCTTCTATAGAACTGCTTACTGCTGAATTAAACCAATTTCATGTCATTTATGAACTTACTTATCATTAACTCTATTGAAATGAATTGAATTAATCTAAACTGAGCTCAATAACAACACTATTACCTTCTGCAGATCTGCTTTATAGCTGAAAGGGTTTCATAACTGATGGATTTTACAACAGTAACACGTATTTCCTTTTCATTAATGTGAAGCTTTAAAACAGTATAGTATTGTCACGGTGTACGGGGGTGCCAGCAGGAGACTATTCTCTTAAACACTAATGCCACACAGAACAGAGATGCTGGACTACACACACTCAGGGAATCTTGTGATTGTGACTTGAGACTCGACACAGAGGCAGGGAAACACAGGGCTAAAGGGGAACCATAGGTAATTGATAACCAGGGCTGGGGACAATTAACTAAAGACACAGGGCTGGGAACTTACCATGAAAGGAACAGGAACAACCATATATGACGAGAGGAGGGAAACATGACATAGAGAGACACAGTCATATCCCCCCTCCCGCGGTGCGTCCCGCACCGTAATCAACGGGGAGGGGGGGTGGGCGCTCTGGAGGCCTCAGGGACACGGAGACAGGACAGGACAGGTGGCCTCCAGGGCGGCGCCCGTTCCGGGAGCCATGGCGGGTCAGGGGACTGGGTGGCATCGGAGCGGGGACTTGGGCGGCCATGGTGGAGCGGGGAGCTTGGGCGGCCAGGCGGGTCCGAGGGCTCAGGAGGCCTTGGCGGGTCAGGGGACTCGGGAGGCCATGGCGGATCGGGGAGCTTGGGTGGCCATGGTGGATCCGGGGACGAGGCCATGGCGGACAGGGAGCTGGTCCCGGGTATCCGGGGAAGACATGGTGGAGCGGGGACGGGCGGCCTCCATGGCGGGTAGCCCCCCCCCCCAAAATTTTCTTGGGGAACTCTTCCTCTCAGGGGGGTCGTCTGGCGGCAGGTCGCTAAAGGCTTGAGAGCCGGACGGAGCCAGCAGGGGCTTAGAGAGCAGAGCCAGCAGGGGCATAGAGCCGGACGGAGCCAGCAGGGGCTCTGGAACACGGAGCCAGCAGGGGCTCGAGAGCGCTTCTACAGCAAGGAGGGTGCTGTCTCGGAGAGGCACTGGACGCTGTCGGGGAAACTCGACCTGGGAAGCGCGGGCTTCGGCGGCGCTCGGGAAGCGCGGGCTCTCGGCGGCGCTCATTGGTATAGATGATCCAGACCACCCCAGAAGATGGTTTTCTGGGTTTCTTCCCTCCAAACTCCCTTGGCTAATAATCCTCCACTCTCTTCAATAGCACATCCTGAAATTGTGAGGAGTGCATTCTCTGATTCAAGAGATGTCCATGCTGGTGTTCGGTAAAGAGGTCGAGTTGCATCGGGGGTGCAGGAACGAGGAGACTGAACTCTCTTAAACACTTTAATTGCACACAGAACAGAGATTGGAGACAGGTACACACACACACTCAGGGAATGACGTTGAGACAAAACAGGGAAACACAGGGCTCTTAAAGAAACTAGATAAACACAGCTGGGGACTTATAAAGACACAGGGCTGGGAACTATACACAAATGAGGACAGGAACAGGAACTAACCATATATGGGCCGAGAGGAGGGGAAACACAAGACATGGAGAGACACAGTGCTATAAAGCATTATATAATGCCTTTCTTTTACCATCCTCACCATTTACCATGAAGCATATCCTCAAATCATAAGGGTACAGGATTATAAGTTTCTACACGATACAGCTGGTCTAAAGACAAGACGTGTATAAACAGTTGTGTCGACATCACAACACAAACAAAACCTGTTTAAAAACAATAATACTCGCATAAATCAGAGAGAATTTTAATGCATTTATCCCAAAACATGAAACCGATAAGCTTTATTTATACTTTCCTTGCTATTTATGCCTTATGCATATCCTCATTTATAAGATTTGTTGTTGTGTCTCACAACACAAACAGTTTAAATGAATCATTTTAATGGGATTGATCAAACGGCTGCATAAATGTGGCATGATAAACATGAGGACACCTGCATGCACAGGAAGTGTGGTCAAGCCGTACATAATTAAATCAGGAAGAAATCTTTCCATGTGCCAAATACTGTCTGACATGTATGTGACAATAATAGTAACCACAAACCATTGTCTATTCAATATATTGAAATGGTCCTTCCTGATCAGCTGAACCAAATCAACTGTGGGTGTGACATGTACGAGTTTCAACCATTTAATTTTGAGACAATCAAAGGCATCAAGTGCATTTTTCAGATCTTATATTATGTTTCTGGAGGTTAGCATATGAGTCATATGCATAAAAAAAATTGTAAAACTGATTATTTTCATTCTCTGTCACATCAAGACGAGGGAGAAACGATTTTCCAGTTTGACATCTGATACAGTGACATTTGAGTCATCTGCTCATATGTTTGTGCAGAATTGTTAATGAAATTAATTGAAGCCCTGTTCTGGCGGAGGACTACAAAGCCAGAGTTTTTCATTATGCATTATGTTGCAACCTCTTGGCAGGCGTGCAACAATACAGACACTGAAACACACAGCGTCTGCCACTTTAAGGTGGCTAAAAGTGGCAGCAAATCAACTTTCTATGTACAGTGGGTCTGAAGTCCGGAGTAACATCAACTTTGATAGGAATTTGGGAACGTTAATATGGAAAAATGCAGGTTAGACAAACTCAGCGGAGTCAAAAGATTCATATTCATTTGATGATAAACTGGAGATAGATAACAGATAGTGTATTCAACTTTGGGCAATCTGTGTCAGCTTTACAAGACCCCTCTGATAAATTAGTCTGGCCTGCATGTTTTTAACCACCCTGTACTCTTTACTCGGCAAATAGCCAACTTAACACAGCAACCTGAGTGTGTTGTGTTGTGTTATACTGAGCCCTCAGAGCTTTCACTATTGATAGAAACTGTAACACAAGCAGACAGGGGCCAAACTAAAATGTAATCTGAATTCACCAATGAAGGACACACATTCCTGCAGGGGAGCAGCGAGAGAATTACACTTTTATTGATTTAGGCAGCAGAATTCTAGCAGTTGGACTCCATCTCA
Organism: Schizopygopsis malacanthus; assembly: GCA_027474115.1. NCBI lineage: Eukaryota > Metazoa > Chordata > Actinopteri > Cypriniformes > Cyprinidae > Schizopygopsis > Schizopygopsis malacanthus. The sequence continues at coordinate 8,359,984 of CM049867.1, forward strand.
GAAGAACAATAAACATTTAAATTCAATTAGATGGGGGAAAAAGTTTAAAAATAATAGTAACAGAATCATGGCTTGGGTCAAGAAAGTCATCCTGACTCAATATTAGAGAGACGCTCCCATGGTCACATCAGAGGGTCCCACGACAGACAGAGATTAGTTTGAGTTTAGGGGGCAGGCTGGGGGTAGAACACAGAGAGGGGTGAAATGAACTAATCTGAATAGAGCAGCATATAGTTTTTATGTGCCCAACTCGTCAAAGGTTTGGAATAATTCAAGATTTATTACTGTTTTTGAAAGAAGTCTTTTATGCTGAACAAGGCTGCATTTATTTGATCAAAAATACAGTAACATCTGTAATATTTTGAAATATTATTACAATTGAAAAGAACTTTCAGCATCATTACTTCAGTGTCACATAATCCTTCAGAATTCATTCTAATATGCTGATTTGCCGCTCAAGAAACATTTCTGATTATCAATGTTGAAAATGTTTTTGTTGCTTAATATTTATGTGAAAACTGTAAGGCACTACTTCAAACATCTGGGGCAAGTAACATTAAAAAAAAAAAAAAAAAGGGGAAATTAAATTGATAATTTTTTATTGATAATTTTTGATCACTTTCTATTCATCAAAGAATTCCAAAAAATGTATCACAATTTCCATCAAAAATATGAATCAGCACAACTGCTTTAAATAGTTTGTTTGTTGTTGTAATAATATAACTTTCTCCACTGTATTTTTGATACTTTTGAAAATATAAATTTTGATGAACAGATAAACATCTAGAATATTTTGTTAAAACACATGGGCAAACTAAATAAAAAACCCTTACTTTACATTATAATTAAAAATTATTTACTGGCCCATTATTTTTCACAAGTATGAAAACCACATGAAAAGTTATCTTGAGAAAGGAACAATACCTTTCATGTATGTTTTGTTATTATTCAGTGTAAAAGAGAAGATATTAAAAGGAAATAAATGCTAGAGTTAGAAACAAAGACGATGATACAGTTGAACCCAAAATATTCACAATCGGCGGGAAGAGACAATATTTAAAGGGACATGAATGTGTCCCTTTAAACCAAATAAAACAAAAAAGTAGATACAAAACAATATAAAACAAAACAAAACACAACAGAACAAATATAAAACAATAAACACAAATAAATAAATAAACAAAACAACCAAAAGCAAAACAATCAACAAAACAAAAACACAAAACTACAAGCAAACAAAGAAAAATAAATGCCAAACAACAGGTCAAACAAATAGAAAATACCAGAAAACTTGTTTAATTTCTAAGAACATATTCACAAATAAATAATACAAATATAAACACAGAAAAAAATATGAATTAGACTAGAAGAGAAAATAGCCAGAATAAGCAAGTCCAATTTGCAGTGAAACCTAAAATCCCACAATGAAATTCATTTAAGCTGGAAAATACGTCACCTTCCTTCAGCTGCAGCCTGCATGTCCTGCCTCGTCAGAGGGATGCATTTGGCTGCAGTTAGGTACAGATGTCCAAAGGCAACAGACTTCTGGCTTACAGAAACTCACCCTAAACCTGCGCACTTTGATAAGGGGCAGAGTAAAAGAAACTAAAGTGAATTGCATTTTGAATGTACAAATAGGAACTCAAAATAAAAGTTGTGAGGAGTGTTTTCACTGTGGACAGATTCTTTCCTCAGTGTTCGATGCAAGTCAGGAGAAATTGTAATAATTGCCAATTATACATGCATTATACATAAATATGTTTTGCATATAGAATTTCTGAGAATACATTTTGTATATGTTAATGCAGATTGGAATTTTATACCAAAAATAAAATATAAAATAATTTTATTGTAATTTTATACAAAAGAGATTTTCTTATTTAGGGCTTTATTTATTTATTTTAATGTATGTATGTATGTATGCATGTATGGATGGATGTTTATTTGTTTAAATAATTTCAGGGATTTTTAAATTTTTAAGCCAATTCTGTTCATTCACAAAGCTAGAACAATGCCGGAGGTCCAAATGGAATTTCATAAAGTAAGACTTGCAAAATTATTTTTATGTGTATTATTATTAATGTTGAGTATGTTAAATACCAAGTAAAACATTTTTTTTTTTCATGTAATTAAAAACTTATATTTAATTACTATTTGCAAAAATTATTTGCTACTCTGATGCCCCAATAAAAGTTTAGTTTTCTCTGAAATATCTTTTTTCCCACATAAAATATATATATTTTTTGATGGATTTCCTTTTTTTTTTTTTTGCAAGGCCCAACATTCACAAAGGACCAAAATTGTGTTTAAACCATAAACCCAATCTATATGCTATCAGATATATTTTCCTGATTAAATAATAGAGTATTTTTTTCATATTTACAATTAAGACAGCTTTCTGTGCTTAAATGTCCTTATTTTCTGGTGCTATTGTGAACAATTCATTGCGTTCGGTGCATGTTACTCCAAAAAAAGAAATGTTAGTTGTCTGTTATCTTTTATTAAAAGCTTGCTCCACCTCTGAAACGACTTTCCTCTGATGTCACCACACCCTCCCCTCAAACCACCTGTCATATAAAGACCATGTTTCTTGAACCAAATTAATCAACCACAAAAAAATGTGGGCAGGTGAATATGCATCACGATGCAGGCTTTAGCTCCAGTCTTCAGCATCTGAGAGAAAAGATAGTTTAAAATACGAAACCAAAGCTTACCTGCGGCGAGAGCCGTCGACGGCGGAGGTCCTGCCTCTCCTCCACTTTTTTGACTCATCGCGGCTGCGTTCTGCTCTCTAGAAGATGGCAGCTGCAGCTCTTTCGGGAGAAGATCATATACCGATTCTAGAGGGAATCAGACAGAGAAATCTATTAAGTCTCAGACAGTAAAACACAGCAAGTCAAAATAGCCTTGCACAGATTGCTTTGTGGCAACTGATATATGCAGTGCATTTCCAATAACTCATTTCAAGTGGATTATCGCCAGACAGGGGTGATAATCAGCACAACATTTATTTCAGTACTTTTCCATGACCATAAAAGTCGTCAACATCTGTCAGTCCAATTCCAGGTATACAGTGTCTTTCTGAACCCCACACGGACTGGACACTGACCTGCCTGGCCATCAACATGGAAAAAGTCCTGACTGCATATTTTACACCAATAGTAAGTGATAAATACCATTTTTGGCATGCCAGAGGCCTTAGTCACCGCTCTGTGATTGTAGTGGGTTATTTTAACAGAACAAGAACACAATGCCTTCAAACCTTGCTCGCTATTCTGATGAGTACAACTTTGAAAACAAGGCTGCTACGAGGGATTTAGAAGTTGAGAGGTGGTTTTCACTGATGCCAGCAGTTAGGCCATATCAAGCACAATAAATAAATAAATAAATGAATATAACATCACCCATTTGTCCAGAGACAAGCTCCTCAAATCCTTCATTCTGTACCTTGTCATTTCTCACTGGGTCTGAATGAGATTATAATGTTTCAGAACAGATCATCTCTCTCAGAGATTATTTGCCTCACCTGCCAACAGCAGGCGAATGGAGAAAATTTGAACCTAAGCGCCATATTTAATTAAATGTGAATAAAAATGAGACTGTGAAAGATACAAATACAATGTGATCAGTAGGTTGTGCTGCCTTAATGTTACAGGTCAGGGATTTACAAAAACATTTGTCAGCCAAACACCTTCAACAAAAAATATTTTCTCAAAGCACCCCCTGAGATTATAATTATAATTATTATTATTATTAAGTTAAGAATTTAACAACACATTTAAATGTTCACGGCTCTCTGATGTAAGCTAAAGGTCATTACATGCAGTTAAACAAGTCAAATATTTCTAATTTTACCATGAGTGTTTTATTTTAATTGTTTTTATTTTTTAAATTACTAATTCATAGCTTTAGGCTGCATAATTTGTTTAAAAAAACGTACATTGTCATTTTTTTGTTGTATATTGAAAGTGTAATTTGAACTGCAATGTGATAAACACTTAAACCTCTCATATTGCTGCTGCTGAAACATCCAGGCATAAAGAATGCCACACTTTGATGCTAATAGAAATGGCTGCTTTTTAAGGCTGTTCACACTTGGCTTCAATTTTTACAAGAACCAAATAAGACTGAACAGACTTTGCATTGACTTTGTAGCTGGACTTTAAATTTGATCTTGTGATAGTGTCTCAGCCAACATTAAATTTACACTGTTGTTTTTAGGAATGCAGTCTATTTTAGTAATAATATTATTAAAATATTATTACATTTTGTTTGCATTTTAAAATTAAAATAAATTTGATATTTTACATTGCAATATATAATGCTTCACTCTCAAATGTTAAACCTTCAAGCTTTTATTTTGGCAAAAATCTGCAGGAGAACTTTAGACTGTTTAATTGACAACGGGTTTACAAATTAACCAATAAAAGGTTGAAAACTTACAGGTAACACTTTATTTTAAGGACCAATTCTCACTATGAACTAGCTGCATATTAGCATGCATATTACTCTGCATGATCAGATTTTATTATTACCTATAATAAGCAGCAAATATATTGAGGGAAAACTCTTAGATAACAGAGAATATGTGTTCCCTAATCTAAAGGGTTACCAACTTAGGTCCAGCATTTTCCATTCCAAGAGACTGAAAACACCAGGATCAGGAGCTGCTGGTGTGTAAATGAACGCTGAAACACGCAGCACATCAGAATAAATTGCAACCTTTTGCGATTTGATAATTGCAACTTGCATGATTTGCATAACCAATTTTGGTTAGAGTATCATCAACTCACGAACCCCCCTGCAGTTACCCTCACAAACCCCCACCCAGGGGTTCACAGTTTGGGAAATCATGTTCTAGGTTTTGTCCAGTTTTTACAATCAATGATTCTTTTGTCCGTTCAATTTTTATTTTTTTAATACTTTTTTCCATCAGCTGAATGATCGTATGAAGGCACATAACAGTTTGACCTATTGAATATTAGTGGTATCAAATGGAATCGCAATACATAATGGCTTACAAACAGGTTTCCCAAACACAGACAAACAGGTAGCCACACCCTCAACTCACACCATTGGGTGAACAAGGTTGACATGTTAAACCGCTCCAACAAAGCAAGCATGTTAGTGGAACGCACTTTACAGGATGATAATCTACATATGGTTTATTTTAGCAGTCTCTGCACATAGGTGAAAAAAATTCCAGATCTGTGGATCTCTGCATATGTTCACACTCTTTCCATCTGCATGTATAATATAATACTCAGAAGATTTCAAGCAGTCCGGCACAACATAAAGTGTGAAAAGCACTGGTGTGTTTAGAGGCCTCTTAAATTCTGAGAATAAATTAATTTCTCATATGGCCTGAAACAGATGCAAACATGGGGGCAGGTAAAGGCAAATTCTCAGTATGGCCGTGAACACAGTTTACAGAGGCGAGACGGGACCAACAGACACTCTCTGTTTCTAACTCAAACAAGCCTAGGAAAGTGGATTCTACAGGCCTTGAGACCAAAAACATCACAGTTCTTACGCAACCCCCATTAATTTTTCCACATGTCATTGTCTGGACTTTAAGAAAACGCTAATGTGTATTGATGTTTTATTTTTTATAATTTACAGCATGTCTCAAAAAAATATATGATATCATTGGCAGTACCATGGTACTTCGACATACACTTTTGATAGACTTCTATTAGATTTAGGCTTATTTCAATTCTGAAGCTTGCATCTTTTTGGAGCTTCACCATGAAAATCCAATGGATTTGATAGTGAAGGTTTAGTGGTATTTTACAGACCTGTCATGGCATGTTGCTTATGAAGGACTTGCAGACTTGCAGATCAATAGCATTGTTTGAAATTCGCCTCGGAATCCTAAAAACTCTGAATTTTGACTTGCTCTTACTCCTATATTGAGTAACTGCATCTGGTACCAATTAACATCAATAGGTTTTCTAATGCACAAAAATGTACTCTGTTACTAACGTAACCTCGGTTCCCTGAAATATGGGAAGTACTGCATCGAGATATCGACGTTAGTATGGAAAAACCCTTTTTTCCTCTTCAACTGAAGCCTTTTTCAATCACACAGTTATAACTGCATGTGATTGGTTCGTGTAAGGTGAAAGAAACAAATCAATGCACGGCAGTGGCGAGCGAGCCATTGCTTGCCAAAATGGGAGGGACGTCTGGCAATATAATCCGCTGCTTGCCACCGCATCTCAGATTTATTCGAAGGAAGCAACCGAGCGTGCAGCTCATAGCACGGCCAGGAACACAGTACTCGTTCCCATATCTCAGGGAACCGAGGTTACGATAGTAACCGAGTACGTTCCCTTTTGATATTTCACTCGTACTGCGTCGAGATATCGACGTTAGTATGGGAACCAGTCCAATCACGCTGTGCTATGACGTGGAACGACTCAAAACCAAGACTCACGTGGGATTAGGCCTAGGGGAGTCAATAGAATACACCAAGCACAAAGTGAGCCTTGAGGGTCATCAGTGGCCTGGGTGTCGTCCCGAATAGACACCTGGCGTCCCTATAGATATGGACAGACCAAGCAAAGAGGGGCTTGAACAAAGTTGGTCAAGTGAACCCAAAAGATTGCTACTTAACCAGAAAGGACTCCGGCCTGCAAGGCGGGGCCATCCAGGTTGTAAAACCTTGCAAATGTGGACAGCGAGGACCACCCAGCCGCCTCACAAATGTCTGAAATGGACACTCCGCTGGACCATGCCCAAGACGAGGCAATGCCTCTGGTGGAATGGGCTCTGACTTTCGATGGGGCACTGCAACCCCCAAGGACACCTGGGCGCTATAGTGGGCCTGTGAGGATCCATGAACACACTTTCCTTTGCACCCAGCACCAAGCGGGCGGCGAGAGACACAATAGAGGCTGCTTGCGGGGTGGTCCAGTGGTAGCGAGACTGGCTGTTTCTGCCTGGCTGTTCAGGAGGATTTCTGAGGTGCCGGATCCAAGGCGATCTTGGGCCGGGTCCTTGGCGCTTCGGGAAGGTTTAGCGTCGTGCAGAGCGTGAGCACCCTCTTGCTGACCCTTCAGGACGTCGGGGCTCCTGGGCGGTTGGCCGTTGATTATCTGTCTGCTGAGTCGGCGCAGTTCTGGTGCGCTTAGGGAGGAAGTGTCACAACTGAGACGGCTTCCGAGCCTTCGTGAAGCATTCAGCAAACAGGCTGCCAAAACCAGAGCGTGGAGGAACGGAACTTTGTCCGCTTCTTTCATCTCCGTCATCGTGAGATGTGAGAGGTGGCGCTCCAACACTATCAGGCTGGACATCGAAACGCCCGATGGCTTAGACCTGGAGTACAGCCATCGAGTGAAGCACTGAAGCCGCTTGTCCAGCCACTGAGTAGGCGTGTCCAGCGAGTGCAGATGTGGCTCTGCACGGCTTGGACGGATGGCTTAACCTAGCCTTTCATCCGATAGCTGTGGGCGGGCAGAGATGTGTAGCCACAGATTCATCCAGGAGGCAGGTTCTCATATCCTTTTTCTTCAGCGCTGTTAATCGGATGTGAGAGCAACTGAAGCAGAAGGATGGATGCGAGACGAGTGGGGGGCGTGACATAATATCGTGAGCTCGTATGAACTTCGGGGAATAAGGGGGATGAGTGTTTGCGGGGGGCTTTGATAGCGCCCCGTGAGAAAACACTCGTCCAGCCTGCTGCGAGATGGCTCCTCAGCGGAGACCATTCGAGCCCGAGCTCATTGACAGCCTTTGTCATCATGCAGATGAGCTCCTCATCCGCTCTGAGTCTGGCGTTATGGGAATTGGACGACGTTAAGAGGGCGGGGTCAGTCACAGAGCCCGAACACACCTCTGCGTCCGAAGCCGCCAGAAACAAATGCTGTCATCTATTTCGCCGCACTCGCACCGAACGAGATCATGTCGCTCACAGTGCAGGGGCGCTGATCATGTTGAGTAAAGAGGACGGGTGAATGCTCTCTCCCTCAGCGGTGACGGCTAGGCACGCGGGCATTGAGCCGACGTGAGCTCGCTTGTCACCGGCCGCTCAAATCCTCTGCCCGCTGTTTTTTCTCACAGATCCCTGGGAGGAAGAAAACGGGAGGGTGCGAGGGGCGGAGTCGCTCTCTGAAAAGAAAGCTAACCACGAGCGCAGAGAGGCAAGACTGAAAATGCTTGCAGTGCGAGTAATCAGCCCCGCTGAGCACAGCGTCAGCGTGGGATTTCCCCAAGCGTGACACACACTCAGCGTGAGTGTCATCAGCGTGCAGGAGATTCCCGCACACGTCTTACAATGACGGCGCGGCATTTGCAACAACGCTGCGCTGAAATTTGCTCTTTTAGTAAGGCTTTCTTAGATCTTACCGGATAGCCGCAGGGGAGGACCGAGTCTGCAAGCTGGTCGCAGCAAGAGGTCCTAATTCCGACTGCTGAGGCGCTTCAAGCGGCAGATCTCGGCGTCAGCGAAGAAGGGTCTTCGTCGCTGAAGAGAAGAAATCTGAGATGCGGTGGCAAGCAGCGGATTATATTGCCAGACACCCCTCCCATTTTGGCGGGCTATGGAGGGCTCCATATCCATTGGCTCGCTCGCCACCGCCGTGCATTGGTTCGTTTCTTTCACCTTACACGAACCAATCACGTGCAGTTATAACTGCGTGATTAAAAAAGGCTTCAGTTGAAGAGGAAAAAAGTTTTTTCCATACTAACGTCTATATCTTGACGCAGTACGAGTGAAATATTGAAAGGGAACACAATCACTTATAAGACATGATAGTGCCCAAATCCTACTCTTTCCCTGCTTAACCATAACCAATTTCTGTCTTAGGCTGGTCTGCACATGCAGGAACATGTGCCGTGTGCACAGGCCCCTTCAAGTAAACAGATTGCCAACCGCATAGACAGAAAATATGCGCTGTGCACTAAGACTGCGGCTGCAGAATCAGTACCTGGACTGTTTCTAAGTGTTTCCACTCATTTTTAAGAGAGAAAATTCCTATTTTGCTGCATAGTTTCTTCCCGCACAAACAGGACACAGTGGTTGCCGTTCATGTCCCAAAACACAGTTTTTCTTTCACTAGGGAAAAGAAAAAGAAAGAGTAATATCATTAATTTGGTAAACATTATGATTTCATTGCTTCTACAAAGCAATTTCTCACTTTCCAGCTCCTTTCTTGTTCAGACTAGATCTGAAGCCAAAACACACTTGCACTGAATTAAATAGATAGTTCACAGTCATTTACTCTTCCTTGTGTTGTTTTACATGCAGAAGATGTAACACAAAAAAAATTATTTAGCAGAATCCTCATGCTGCTATTTTTCATACAATATTTGGGTGAAATGTCACTGTAATTCATTCTCAAGAGTGATAATATAATGTACCAACCACCTTCCTAAACTTGTGATGACAAGTGCTAATAAATCAGCAGCTGTAAACATAGGAGAAGCTATTTTCCAATCACAATTTTTATAAGAAAATTAATTAATTCATTCATGCAGCCTTAAATGAAATCATGGCCTGTGGTGCTAATCCTCATAATACAGAAGTTTGGCCACACAAGGAAGATGGAAAAAGAATTGAAATTCATGCTCTCTAACCATAAAGCTCAACATATTTGTACTTGTGCATGAAAGGGGAAAAGGAAAGGAAGGAAAAACATTTTGCAAGTTCATTCACACTTTCATTCACTATTGCAGATTCTTGGCACTTGTTCCAATTAGCCCTGGGTTACGCGAGAGTGCCAGTATTTTTGGCTGTTGGCCCTTCAAGGCCCCTGTAACCCCCTCCACCTTCAGCCCCTTGTGCTTTTCCACTTGTTAGATTTTTGGATTGATCTTCTTGCTTTATTTAACTAGCTAAACAGGTTTTGTGAAGTGGCTGTGAGGCTTGTCAAGCTGAAATGTGAACTGTCAAATCACAGACTAAACAGAAGTTGGAAACAGATTACAAAGGAGTATGTGACAACTCTATGTATATAGAAAAACTGAGCCTATGAATATTAAAGGGTTCGTTCACCCAAAAATGAAAATGATGTCATTAATTACTCACCCTGATGTTGTTCCAAACCTGTAAGACCTCGTCCGAACACAAATTAAGATCTTTTTGTTTAAATCTGAGAGCTCTCAGACCCTCCATAGACAGGTACACAACTGAAATGTTCTCATGTCCAGAAACATAGCAAGGAGATTGGTAAAATAATCCATGTAACATCAGGGGTTCAACTGTAATTTTATGAAGCCACGAGAATAGTTTTTGTGCAAAGAAAACAAAAATAACGATTGCATTCAACATTTTCATCTCTCCTGTTTCTCTTGTGAACGTGACTCTATCTCAAGTATATTCATTCATTTTTGGGTGAACTAACCCTTTAATACTCAGACTCAAAAAGATATGTATTGTTATTTATTAGATTTATATTAATTTATTAGATTAATTTATTTATATGCTTTTCTCCTCTTTTCTAGTGTAACGGATGTATGCCAGTAAGGGCTGTGTGTAAACCTCACTCTCACTCTCCTGACCTCAAAAAGAGGCGCTCTAGAAAAGAGGCGCTCAAAAAGAGGCGACTGACGCTAGAGGCTGTAGCCTTTGGCGTTCCTTGTTAGAGCGCCCGCCTCCCGCGCCGGAGTCCCGGGTTCGCGACCCGCTCGGTGAGTTGGTGCGGACCCGTGTCGGGGGGGTTACACTACTTACTTCCTAATTTAGTTGTCTAATAAACCTGACATTTTACAGAAAGTTTCGACTCTTAGATGAATTGCTTGTGTTCCCCTTTTATACTTTGCTTTGGATAAAAGTGTCTGCAAAATGCATAAATGTATATAATATAATAATATTTGATATGTAAATACAATAGATGTTAACATAACTATTACCGTATCTAAACTTTATTAAAATATTATAAAACTCTCAGCAACACTATTATTGACAATTTTTTCAACAAAAATGTAAGGCCTCTTGAAATCTGTGAGTTCTGTCATTCCTTTTCAGAACCAGAATCAGAAATGTAATTTTAATGCAAACCAACACAGGTGATCAATGTACAGTATTTTAATATCTTAAATGGATCCATTCCAGGCGCCTGATACAGACAGTACCTTTGAAGGTTTACAAGGTGAAAGTCTCCAATCAAAGGACAAGAGGGATTTAAGCTGGGAATCATTTATAACACTCTACAAATGTTTATTACCTATTCCAGCCTGCTGCCAATGGCACCATAGCAACCAGGAGCAAAGCACAGCCAACATCTCCAAGTATTCTGAGCATTAAGTAGGTGGTAAAGGGAAATTTAAATGGGTGCTCTATATGAGGAAAAAACATGTTGCTGCCCTAAGCAAGGACTATCAGGCCAGACAGAGCGGGAGAGACAGAGCGGGAGAGACAGAGCGGGAGAGAGAGAGAGAGAGAGAGAGAGAGAGAGAGAGAGAGAGAGAGAGAGAGAGAGAGAGAGAGAGAGAGAGAGAGAGAGAGAGAGAGAGAGAGAGAGAGAGAGAACAAAGTAGAACCTGTCTTTATTTATTTATTTATTGCCAAACACCCTAGTTGTTTGGAACTTGCTTGGTGAGCTCATCAACAATGATAACATACATTAAATACAGACATAAATACATACACATACATAAATCCAACTATACATATATATCCTATCAATTATAAGGAGTGAAATGCAGATGCATAGATACCAGAGGAATTAAGAATATGAACAATCTTGCAATACTGTTCAGAAAAGGTGCAGACTTAGTTTTAATTGCTCTAAGGCATCTGCCTGAAGGAAGAGGCGTAAAGAGGTTACTGGCTGGATGTAAGGGGTCTTTCAGGATTGTTAAACCTTTTTTCTGCAAACGTGAGACATAGATCTCATTAATAGTGGGAAGATCACAACCAATAATTAATTTTTGAAGCAGCCAGAGTGATATTTCAAATCTGACTTCTCTGCTGTACTGTGGAGCTACCAAACCATACTATAAGTGAGAACGTCAGCACGCTTTTAATGACAGCTCTATAAAAATTGAACACACCGACTTTAGATACACCAAACTTTTTAAGCTGTCTTAAGATTTTTTTTTTTTTTCTTCACAATGGCTCTTAGGTTGTCGTCCCACTTTAACTCCATTCAAACAGTGTAGACGCCTCCCTTCTATAGTCTGATTCATTATTATCTGTTAATAAACCAATCAATGTAGTATCATCTGCAAACCTAAACATTTGCACTGATTCACAATGTGAAACACAATCATAGACACAATCTGTCTAAAAGTGTACATATGAATATGTGTGGCTGATTTGAAGTTTAACATGTCCTGTAGATAAAATTAAGTTAACTGTCTTATATATAGTGTAAAGTTTTCATATGGATGCAAAAATCAGTGTATAAATATATTATTGTATGGTTTATTTGTTTTATTTGGAAGTTGTAGGGAGGTGGGCGCCATTTTCGTTGAACCCTGTTTTCTCCTGTTTTGGGGCCAGGAAGGAAGTTAGGATATAATTCTGTATTTTTCTTTTCTTTGTTAGATTATTTAGAGGTTTAAATTATCTAGTTAGATTGTTTTGTTTGTTATTTTGGCCTTTCCCTCTCCTGAAGCTATAGCTTCCCTTTATTTTGATTTTTATCTCTTTACATTTTTCTTATTGTAAAATACCTTTTTTATTTGTTCCATGAGCTGTAAAATAAAATAATCTTTATGGTAATTTGTTGCTTATGGTGCTGTGGCAGGGCTCAGACCAGCGCACTTTAAAATTAGTTGTTTTGTTGTGTCCACGTATACTCCTAGACTCATGCGGGACGTAAACAAATTGGGGGCTCGTCCGGGATGAACCCGGGACCTCTCGTCGGATCCCGGACGAGCCCCCCATTTGTTACGTCCCGCATGAGTCTAGGAGTATACGCTGACGCAACAAAACCAACAACAATTTTTTTTTTTACATCTAGTCTATATATTTATATTTCAATTATTGAAAATCAAACTTGATTTATTTTGGCAAACAAAGGAGGTTTACTATTAAAATTAAAGCATGGAAGAAATGTTGTGTGATCATTACTTAAAGAAATAAGGTTTTAATAATTTTAATAGTAGCCTAGTAGTAGCAGTATGTACAATCTGCTGAACAATATTAATATATTTCCGCTGCAGTGTCTTCCAAGTTTTATTTTGACGGGTTGCCGTGAATACCTTTACTGTGTTTTACCTTTACAGTTCTGTGTGTATATGATATTATGCTAGTTTTACTCAAATTAAATGGTAAAATGCTCCTGAAGTGACTCTCAGATCAGTTCTGGAGATGTTGTTCATGTATGTCCTCATTTAGTGAGGCGGCAGACGCTGAAGTCACCGCGAGCGTCAGTCTGTGTGTAGTAAACAAAAGCGTGTGATATAGAGAGCAGACTGCTCTTTATGCTTTCGAAACGCTCTCGTGGATGTCAAACACTGATCGATCTGCACCGCATCGCTTCTAGTCGAACACACCTAGTGCTGCAGCCTTATTGGCTCACTGACGTTGATGAGATGAATCCCTTAGGTATCGAAATTTGATACCGAACCAACCTCGATGGTATCGAGGCAATTCGGTCGGTGCCTAAAAAGTATCGAACTCAATACCCAGCCCTAGCTCTAACATGGGTCCAATCAAAGAGAGTGAATGCTGTTTCATTAAGTGATAGCACAGCCAACATCCACTTCATCCGTTTAACCTCTGGACCGCTGTGGTAGGATCTGCCCCATCCCACGAGGGCAATAGATAATGAGAACATCCAAGAGCAACAAAAAACACAGCCAAGAAGAAGCCAGAAGAACACTATCAAACCAGCTACATTATTAGTCTAGTGTCAATTGCTCTGGCCTAAACAATGGCCTAACCTTGAGGCAGTATGAAGGGAGACTTTACAGACCAACCTGGGACGGGGTGGAGGAACGGAGTGTACCGGAAGGAGGATGTTTGTTTCATTCTGCGTGCCACCACATACTTCCCCTTACATGTAGGCTAATGTATTCCATTCCAAACACTCTTAAAAATCAAGGTTCCAAAAGGGATTTTCAAAGTGATGCCATTAAAGAACCATTTTTGGGAGGAGCATAATCTGAAGAACCTTTTTCCACTGTGAAGATCCTTTTGTGCAATGGAAAGATTTCATGGATGTTTAAGGTTCTGCATGTAACCATCCATGCCAATAAAGAACCTTTATACTGTATTTGTACTGTATATTCCTGTGGTGCTTAGGATCCACGGGACGTTGCCAGAGGAGTTCACTGAATGTGGGAATGAGGATGGTTCTCTATGGCCTCTTTCCTGATTGTGTATCCAGATAAACCAACCTCTATTCAGCTTTCCACAGACACAGAGACTATAGAGGAAAGAATAAAGGCACCTCCTATCGTCATAAGTGGATGAAGTTTGCCAAGTTTCCACTTTTTCTCTGTTTCTGTTTATATTGGCAAAAAAAGAAACACAGATTTGAAATGTGCCTTCAGAATGTCCTCCTCGTGGACCTATCAAGTTTTGTCAGCAAAATGTTTTGTCAGGAGGTGAGATGGTAAGATTATGCAAACAGAACAAACAGCACAAGAGAATTAAATTAAAACTGACAGCAAAAGTTTCTTGATGGAAATCCATATGCATAATTCATGTCAGAGCAGTGAAGGATTCAAAAAACAAACGAATTTAGATTCTGTATCAGTGCACAGTTCTGGAAGCGTTTGGGTGTCTTCGGTATCTCTGAAAAAAAGTATATACACTCTTTTTAAGAGAACATATTAGGCTAGGGAGATAGAGAAGAGGTGAATATAGAAAAAGAGTGAAATTATTGTTTTCAGACACTTAACAGGAATTAAAGGAAAAGTTATTTGTTTGCATTTATACTAAATGCCGATTGAGTGTTTATGTAGGACTTAGGTAAAAAAAAATTGTGTAATTTCATAATTCTATAATTTTTGAAAATGTACTGACAAGTGTACTGAGTACTGACAAGCATTTATGACAAACTAAAAAAATATCCATTGAAACTTATATATCATGTATTTAAATCTGTAATGATGAAGGTGCAATTTTGTACATTAAATGTTTAATTAACATGCAATTACATTTCTGAAAACATTGCAATCAGTTCACATTTAAGTATATTCATTCCTAAATAAATACTCTTTTTAAAAGCATGCTAAAGTATATTTTTTCCCAAGGTTATACTATCTGATCATGACCTTTGACCTCTTGAATCTTAGAAACGTGGTTACTTTGTGCTGAATATCATGATAAAAATAATGCAAACACTACCTGCTCTATATTTAATGCTGCATATTTGTTTTAAGAACCTAAGGGAAAGTACATAAACTGCAACATGAAATGTGATTTCACCTGAGGTGACATTCGTGAGAGGCCGCTCTAGCTCTCAGCTGGATCTCAGCAGTGTGTTTTTAGTACAGAATCAAGTCTGTGTCTGCTGTGTTTACCAGCAGCTTCACAGGACGGCGGAGCGGGGAAAGAAACAGACATTGGGCTCAGATGAAAGCTGGGTCTCTCTCAGCGCAGTGAGGAATTCATGCTGTTTACACAAGCTTGGCCACTGCACTGACAGCTTCACATGCACACAAACACCCTCACAGACACAAACACAAAACCATCCAGAGTGACACGCCAAATCACATCAAGCAATGAAACACATACGCATTATAATGCAATAGAGAAAGCCACCTAAGAGACCCACATTAACAGCCATTACCAAGTAGTACCAAGATGCAACCATCCACATCATAGCTACGTGCATAAATATTAAAAAAATCAGAAGGTGTCAAATCAACATGGTAAATGGTCAAAATGCCTGACGAAGTATCTCTGACGGAAACATTAATGTTTTTTTTGGGATTAATTTCACAAAATCAAAATAGTCTAGAATAGAAGAGAGATATCTTGATTAGTGAACAGTCCTGTCAAAGCTGTCAGTTGTGTCAATATCATCATAGCATGATATTTCTCAGTACAAAAATGTGACAACATGTATTGTTGATGTAAACATAAATATTTGCAACATTGGACAGGGCTCTAGACTAACTTTTTGCACTGGTTGCACTGGTGCGCCTAACTTTTTTTCTTAGGTGTACCAGCACAAAAGTTAGGTGCACCCAAATTTTAATATAGGCAATATTGACTAGTAAACGATTAACTAACAATCTGGTCAACATAAAGATCTTTATTTGAAGCACAATTCTACAAGAAAGGAAACTTACTGAAAAAGTGTTAATGCTTAAAGTGCTTCACTGAGCTGAGATTTAAAACATCTCAAGATAAATGAAATAAAAATAAAATCTAAATTAAGTGTTTTAAGGGCTTCAAACTGAACATATCATGGCTCAATGTCTTATGGACTATCCTCCATTGCAGTCACATGCCCCTCGGATGGCCAACTGCTGTAGTTTGTCCTTCTTGATCTCTGGCCTTGGCTAAACCAGCTGGCCACACTCTCTCTAGCATCAACATCTTCCAGACTTGACCCTCTACACTGACTCTTATCAGATCTTCCACTGTGTCTGAATGAAGGGATGCTCTAGTGCAGTGCTCCTCCTATATTATATATATATATATATATATATAAAAAAGTATTTACAGTTTTTATAGTCAATTCTTACTATGTAAAAAAGAAGTATACTTAGGCCTTATGTTATGTTAGAATAATTTTTATACTCATACCTTTTCTTGATTTAATATTTTTTGTTTTAATTTAAATGTTTAGTTTTGAAATGTTGTTGTAAATGTAATTTATAAATCTATTGAGTCGTTGTCTGATGAAATCAAATAATACACACAAGATAAGACAAGACAAAGATAATTCCTGTGCTGTGATTTTGGCTATATTCGCATGTAAAATCAGAGAAGCAATCATATCTGTTTTAACTGAAGATGCTGCTCCTCTCAGACGCTCGTCGCTCACTGAACAGAGCAGATGCAAAGTACCAACGCTCAGAGAGACTCGCTAAAGTTTGTCCAAGAAGTTGCTAGATTTGTCACTAGTCGCTTTTTTGGAGAAAAATAGTCGCTATGGGGGTCTAAAAAGGTGCTAAATCTAGCGACAAAGTTGCTAAGTTGGCACCACTGTGCGCATCTCTATTACTCACCTCTCTCTCTGTCTGACTGCAGAAGCACACGCATTTTCAGACGTACACACACATACAGGAATATCTGGACCACGGCCAATCAGAGGGGGGTCCGCCCTTCACTATCTCTGACTGGTTTAGACCACGCTATGGGCCTAATGTGTGTCTGTTGTTGAACCAAAGTGAGACTTTCAGAGTCGCGGAGACTTTTTTTTTCTCGAACGGCTGGTCGCACAGGTGCGACCTCAGATTTTTTTTAGTCGCACCATTGAGAAATTAGGTCGCACTCTAGAGCCCTCTAGGTCAATAGGTGTTGATTTACTGCAGCTGTGAGAAATCAGAAATGATGAGAGTTTACAAACGCGGCATGGTCAAGGGTTTAGCTACCACCATATGTGCTTTCCTGTTTACACCTGTATTTTATGTTTACCACCTGAGATCCGATACCATGATGAAAACAGGTGCCCTGATAATGCTAAATGTCTGATTGTACCATTAAAACCTGCATTGCACCACTGGAAAAATCTTTTTAAAATATTGATTAAAGTATAACATATTAAATGTTTAAAATATGTGAAAGTAAGGGACAGTCCCTTTTAAAATGTACAATGTTTAAAACGTTTTAAACGTGACAAAGCAAATGTGTCTAATATAATGCTGTGTTATCAGCTAAGGCACCATTGCGCAATGGAGGCCAAGACCAAATCCAGATCCTGATGTAATACCAAATTAGTTTTTTGTTTTTTAAATAAAGAGTACTATTTGTTAACTGTTTATCGTGTCTTAGAAGTAATAACACATTTTAAAAAGTTTCCATTTTAACTTGTATTTTGGCTTCGTGAGAGTCTTGTATTATGAGATCAGGATCATGTACTCAACCAAATCATAACATGGACGAATATCCCTCTGTAAGTTACTTCTGAAAGCACGTAGAGCAGGGATACTCAAGTCTGGCTCGCGAGATCCACCTTCCTGCAGAGTTTAACCCTAATCAAACACACCTGAGCATGCTAATCAATGTCTTCAGGATCATTAGAAAATCACAGGTATGTGAGTTTGATCGTGGTTGGAGCTAAACTCTGCATGAAAGTGGATCTCGCGAGCCAGATTTGAGTATCACTGATGTAGAGCAATGGAAAAACCTGATAAAACATTTGGTTTATAAATATTTAGAATTGCATTTTTTTTTAGAGTGAGCTCCAAAAGCCCACAGATAGAAATTAGGGACCTATAAACAGTGCAGATTTTTACATTTTTCTTCATTTTGATTTATTTTTTTAATCCTAACACTATGGTTTTGCTTTCCAAAACACTTTTATTTTCCGCCCCCACAAGTTCCCAGATATTCATCGTGGCCTCAGGTTTTTGGAGACCTCTGTTCCTCCCTGTCATCTTGTAAGAGAGAGTCCTCAGCTTTGTGTGTTTGTCCTTTGGACTCAGACTAAATCCACACCTTGAGAACATTAATAACATAAGAGGATTTGGCTGGCAATCTAATTAAGGCTGGAGAGTGTCTGCTGATTCGTCAGACATGGACAAGGAGAACACGTCTATTATCACAGCAACACAACTGGGCAAGAGTTGAGGTTAACAGCAAAATGAAATCTCAAAAGCGTCTCACAATTTAAAAATAATAAACTGACAGGTTTGAAAAAGAACACAAACTGTTTTAAGTTAAAGGGATAGTTCAGCCAAAATGAAAACGCTCTCTTCACTTACTTACCTTCATGTTCCTCCAAACTTGTATGAATTTCTTTATTCTGTGATACATAAGATACTCTGAGAAACATACAAGTTTGGAGCTACAGGTGAAAACATTATGACAGAATTCTGATGTTTGGTTGAACTATTCCTTAAAGCTCATGCAACGGCAGAATGAGTTTACTGCAAGTTAAGCTAGTTTTGCGAAGGCGAGTATCACTTCATGTTCAGCTGCTGAAAGATTTTACATTCCCAGTCAGATATGCATAAGTCGACCTTACATGAATCTCGCTCAGTCCTGAAAGTCACAGCCTAAAGGCCCGTACACACCGGGACGAATATCGCCGCGCGTTATTCGCCAGCGTTTTTCAACGCGTTTTTTGTGTTCACACCCAAGCGATTTTTGCTGACGATGAGCCGAGTGAACATGCAAATTCATTCCCTGACATTAGATGGTGCTTAATGTAAAACAGAAATACCCCGGTACACAAGGTGGCGCTGCGCAACTTTACGCTTCTGACACTCGCTTGTCACTCAGAAGAAGAGAGCAAGTATTTACGCACTTGTCAAAAAAGCACCAGTAGCTCCAGCAGCTCCAGCGATGAAGAAATTAAAAAGACGCCAGAAAAGACGTCCGACGCCGGCAGTGTAGATGCTATTTGGCGTATATCTTCTTCGTCGTTACGTATGTGTGCTCGGCAAGACTGTTTTGTGTTTGAGCGCCCCCAAGTTGTGTTTTACTGTAACTTCAGCTGCTCCAGACACGTGAGCAAAAGCGCCAATCTCATTGGTAAACGGATAGTTTTTGACGCAAAAAAAACCAAAAAAACGAACCCGAGGCGTTTTTTTTTTTAATTACGCTTTTACGCGTGGCGTTTTTCGCGTCAGTGTGCACACTCACATTGGCGCCCTTTGTTTAGTCACGAGGCGTTAAACGTCGGCGAATATCGCATGCGAAATTCGTCCCGGTGTGTACGGGCCTTAAATCATAGCACAATTTAGTAACAAGTGCTGCGTTTTTGCAATAAACTTTGTATTGTTTGACATTTATTTCTTTAGCAGATGATTTTATCCAAATCAACTTACAAATGAGAATAATACAATCAAATTAAAAGTTTAGTCTAGAGAAGAAAACAGCAAAAGAATAATAAAAGAATAGTAAAAGAATAATAAAATGCTAGAGCTGTGCACAGTAAGTGGGGAGCAGCAGGGAGAATAATCAATTGAAAATACATACGGTAGCTATACGGTAAAGTGGGACTCAAGAATATTTATTAAATACTGCGGCTTCACACTGGATCATGACCATCTTTATCTTGACCATGACTACTGATAAAAACCACACACACTGGGTTACTAAGCAGACTGATGAAAACAAAGTCACTTACTCAGGTAATTTTAATTTAGTTTAAATAAAGTCACGTAAACAAAGGCCTGCTGACATTATGGGAATATTAGGGGTTATTTCCATACAACAAAAATTGTAATAGTGCAGTACAGTGATGACATATATCTGTAAAGTTAGCATAACCCTGGTTTACTTAGGATTGTGCCAGTGGCTTTTGGAATATTGCAGAAAATAAACTCTGTGACCAACAAATGTTTATGATTCTAACACATTCTTATGATAATCTTCACAAAAGAACACAACCTTAATTAATTCTGAAGCCAGAAGTGAAAAGCTAAACATAGCCTATGAACAAACTACACCCACAGTGTATTGATTTACGTGATTTAAACATCATTAAGCTACTTGTACTTACAAATATTTTATCTACAATAATTTGAGTTAGAATAGTTTATTATAAACACAATGAGGCTGTGCATTCACCAGTTCAACATGATGACATTTAACCTCTGTAGTCACATTTAGCCACATGTTAGCAACTGCCTTTTTCAAGATTACTAAAAGCTTTAAATATCAAAAGGGGGTGTTACTGATGTATCATATGTCATTGAATAAATGTAAAAAATATATTCAGCTTGGTGTTAACCACAGACCTTATTTCAGGCATTTAACCAAAAACACATTGAAAAACCCCATTGACTTCAGGATGTTGGAACCAGAAGTGCTAAAGTGCTAAAGTGCTGACTTGTTTCCGGGGTTTTGCCTACAAAAATACATCGTCCCTGCATCACTCTATTGCTTTAAGTACTGGTTTCAGGGTATTAGGTGGTCTACAACATCAGGATCGAGCTGGAATTTGCACAAACTCTTCTCAGTCCATGTGTAACGTGCTATTCTGCCCCGTGGGGAGATACAGGTGAGTCACTGAGCAGGAATGAAAACACAGGAAGAGGAAATTACCCAACTGCCCTGCCCACCTCCCTTCAACCACAGACACGCTCACAAAACTACTGGAGATAAAAATCACGGATTGTGTATCAGCGACAAAGCTTTTGAACTTTGACCGAGAGTTGTGTGTGACAGAGCGACACATGATGCGTGGCTTAAATGAAAAAGCTTTTAAAAAGCACAGCCGCTCTCACAAATCTGGATCCGGCTTTAGGCTGTCCAGCGGGAAACTCCGGATGAAACGGTTCTGGGTTTAAGAAGAAAGTCGATCCCGTAACCTGAGTGTTCCTCATCAGCCGATGGAAAGCCAACTCGTTGGATCTTTGATTAACTTCCTGCATATTTAACACATGGTTTGTGGCCTCAAAATGTGTCTGGGTCTGGGCAGCATAGACAAGAGATCAGGAGTTCAAGAGCTTCAGGCACTTTTCATATATGCCTGATACAAAATGTGAAAATATGTTTTTTTTTTCACAGATCAAATCAGCCATCTTTGAAACAAAATACAATTTTCAGTTTTGTTATGCATGGTGAGCATGTTTCATGGTTACACAGCCCGGAAAGGTGTCACAACAATTTGGTTATTGACCGTAATTTATCAGTTCAATCCCAAAAATATCTTTATATTTAGGTTTTTAGAAATATAGGCTCCTCTTTGTATTTTATGTTGGTTTCATATGGTCTTGAAAATGGTAATACATGAATAATTTAATGAATATTTCAAATTTAGTCATATTTAGTATTCTGGAACACATTGTAATCATTGTTTATAATTCATTTTTTTAAATATCATGAATTATATTAATCAGAAATTAAGTTTTTGGGGAGTTGCACCATTACACCATTAAATAACCCTGCCTTGTCATTAACGTCAAATTACCTGTTAATTTTTTTATAAGAATTGCTTTCAAGTTACTATATATATTAAGTGCATCATTATTTATAATAACTGAACAGATTAATCAATCCATCATTAAGGCGTATTCATTTTAAACCATCCCTTCTGGCCAAAATGTGTGTCTTCTATAATCTCTAATAATAATGAATCCTCCGGTGAAAAAGATCTGTTGTCCTCTCACAATGGAAATAAGGGTCTGTTAAAGTTAAAAGCATCTTCATGATGGATTTGTTTCTTACAAACACGCAGCTTTTCACTTCACAAGACTGCAGTGGAGTGGATTATTGAGATGTTTTTTCAACTGTTTGGACTCATTCTGACGGCACCCATTCACTGCAGAGGATTCATTGGTGAGCGAAGTGATATTATGCTGCATTTCTCCAAATCTGTTCTGCTGAAGAAACAAACGCATCTACATCTAGGATGAGCTGAGGGAGAATTCAAATACATTTCAGCTTCTTTCATTTTTGGATGAACTTTTCCTAAAATGTGTAATCGCCTTTCGTGTAGAGCTATCTGTAAACAATACATATAAAACTAGTAAAAATAAACTTGGTTTCTTAACAGATAAGAACAATGTAGCACACACATTGACCAATTTAGGTTGGTAGCACTTGATGTTGGCACAATATTAGACTGGTATACTTTCAGCAGTCTGTGTAAGTTTGCCATTTGCTAAGCATTACAGCCAAACCGCTCGGGCCTAGTTTTGCTCTGTATGGGCCTTTGTATTTTGTTTATTCAGAAAACATGGATTGGCTCTGGAGGATATAATTATGAAAAACAAATAAGAGCAAATGTTAGAAAACAAGCTACCACTATACTCCAAAAAATTACTCAAACTTTAACTAAAATAGATTTTAGCAATTTTATAATAGTCCTAGTGTGACATATTTTTTTGAAAATAAAAATGTTCCATGTAATATCTGAAAATACTTAATGGTAAATAGTTTTAGATTCATTATAACGTGACTTTACTGGACACGTATAGAGTGGCCTACAGTCTATTGACTGTGTAGCATATACGTAGAGATACTAATCCAGTGAATGAAACAGGATTTGCCTCTATAGAAAACACTGATCAGCTGCATGGAAATAATCAGACTCTTGGCTGGAAATCAATCCCACATCGCACAACCACTCAAGCTGGACAATGTGTTTTCGAAAGCAGCGCCCTCCACTCACATACCAAACAACAGCTCGCTAAAAATAAGTTCACGAGCCACATCTCCAGGGCGTTTCGCCATCCTTCAGGGAATGCTCAGCCATATGCTGAGCTCCATCTCATCCTCTCTGTTGTCCCCGTCACATGACACACGAGCTCATTAGCCAGTCCACACAGCAGGGATGCGGAAGGGGAAACAACGAAGTGAAAAGGTCAACAGCAGATGTCAGTCACAGGAATACTGAAGAGCGAACACGTGAAATGATGGAACAAAACTGGCCCAGGTCTATGAGAAAAGGCCTAATCTACCCACTAAGCTCATTATTGCCTCTTTCCCAAAGCCCCCTTCCACTTATTTAACTCTCACACCAGTACTGCTATTCTTCATCATTTCCTTTTTACTTTCTAATGCTTGTTAAATTACTCTACAAGCAGTTTCGTGACCTTATGATAACTGAGAGACCTCAACCAGTAGTCTTAAGCCAATAGCTGGAGTTGGTGTCATTAACTAAAATAAATAAATAAATATTTGCAATAAAATAAACACTACATTTTTTTTATTATATTATTTCATTTCAGCTAGTTGCAGCAGCAAAGCAACATCTCTCATTTTCATTTAGTTTAAGTTGAATTACTAAAATAACTAAAATGTAAAATTAAATAAAAAAAAATATATACATTTAAAAAAACTAATTTAAAAAAAATGACAAAAACACACAATTAGAATGAAATCAGAAAATGTAAAAATAAATCCTAATTCAAAATATCAACCAAAACTATAACAGTATATCAGATTTTAAAATAATACTAGAAATACCCCCAAAAAACATGAATAATAATATACAAATTTGATTAATTTCCAAGAATTTTTTTTTCTACGAAAAATTTAAATTATAGTTTAAAAAAAGTTTATTTTTCACATATAAACCTAAAATAGAAAAATAAGCAATATCTATTAACTATAAAACGTACTTATAGTCCCTCTGTTTTCCTTGCAAAATGACCAGCTTCCACTCCTGACTATTATTCTTCACATTCATCATCTCATTTAAAAGTGTAATAAATAGAGAAAAGGAAAAGGTCTCACGAGTCACGACTATTCATGTTAACCTGGTTTTTAACCCTGTTCCTGTAACCTTGGTCTCGCCTCTGATATCTGGCCAGAGGAAGTGTTTATTTATACTCAGGCCAGAGGTCTTCAACCTCATTCAGGCTAAAGACCTTTCTCTTGGCCAGAAAGACGCAACAGGTGTGCATTCACATACTTGATGCTTAGAAAGCAAAGCCATTTGCCATTATTGATGTAAAGAGAAGAGTTTTATATGCGTCACATTTTACTAAAACATTTTCTTGACAATGGAGCTAAGCTGAGATTTTTTGGTTGAAGAAACACTGACTTTCTGCAGAATAAAGATATGTTCGCTGTAAAACTGCACGACTGGAAGAACACTTATTACTTGGACTTGGACAACTGAAACCAATGTCTAAGTGTAGCTAAACAAAATGGTCAAGAATAGCTAAATACTCATTCAACGCTTTGACAGTGAAACAACAACAACAATAACAACAGCAGCTGAGGCCAGCAGACTATCCCCAAGAACTGCAAATGAGATTAGGCTGTGTCTTACGTAAAGTGTGGCTAAAGCCCAGATTCAGGATACTACACTACACACCTAGCAGTAACCCTCGTCATTGACCAAAACATCTAATAAGATGAAAATCTACATCAAATCACTGGGCAAATTAAAATCTAAGACTGTGGCCTCTCTGTAAGGCCGACATGTCCAATACAAACAACATAAAGACCATCTAATGCGCAGGAAATTAAACATGCACCAACAGAGGATCTCAGAGCGAGGGGTGTATTTCACCAGAAAGCTGCCCATAATAACTCTCTAAGTACGAGAACAATGTTTGAGCCAACGCAATGCGGGAGTTTGAGCTGCTCCCAGTTTATGTTAATAGAAAGAGCTGCTTTTTAATATTGTTCAGGCCAGTGTTGTTATTGTTAACTAAACCTAAAACTATTAAATTTGATTTAAAAACTATTTCTGTATTCATTGAAATACTACACGAATAAAATCTTTGATATAAAAAAAAAAACTACTAAAACTTAAACTAAAAATAAAATATTCAAATATAAAAATAAAAGCGTAGTATTGATATTGATACTACAATTAGAGGTCGACCGATAGTGGATTTTACCGATACCGATAGCTAGGTTGGACCACACCGGCCGATACCGATTAATCAACCGATAGTTTTTAAATGGATACTGAAATAAAACTAGAGCTTTGCTATTTAAAAAATATAAGCAGTAACAGTACTGAACCATACTTTGCAAATGAATAAAAATATTAATATTATTTATTATGTTGATCATTAAAGTTATTTCATAGTTTGCTAATTTTAAAAGAAGAAACTTTAAAATTAAAAAATGTAGCCTATTAATAGCTAATAGCGAATGTTGAAATGAACACTAACAAGAAACAACAGTATTTGTATTGTAAACAGTAAAAAAAAAAAACAACAGTAAAACAATATTTTTTCTCCCTGTTTTTCCTTACTGCTGTGTGAGCCACTGAAATGAGCTGCACTGTGAAAGAAAATGCTATCACCCAAAAACAATCTCCAGCATATTCAGTTGTCAGACACGACTGGAACTTAAGACTGGCTTCTATGGTCAGATCAGATATAACTAAAAATGTTGCTTTTTAGCAGTAAACATTCAAGATGGATTTGGTGAACACAGGGATAAAAAGTACGCCATGTGTAAAATGAAATATACTGCTGTATTTTTGATGTTGTGGGCCTATATTTCTGCTGGAGGTCCTGGACATCTTGTTTAGACACATGACATCGTGGATTATATCAAATACCAACAAATAAAAAAATCAACAAGTGACTGACTGTTAGAAATCTTATAATGGGCCATATTTGGATCTTCCAACCGGACAATAATCCAAACACAAACCTGAAAAACAACACACAAATGGGTCACTGAGCACAAAACCAAGCTTGTGCTATGGCCAGTCCTCTGACCTGAACCCTGTAGAACATGAGTGAGTGAACTGAAGAGAAGCAGCACCGTCATGGATCTGTGAATCTGAAGGATCTGGAGAGATTCTGGATGAAGGAATGGTCTCTGATCTCTTGTCAGGTGTTCTCTGACCTCATCAGGCATTATAGGAGAACATGTAAAGCTGTTAAACTGCCAAATGGAGGTTTCAAAAAGTATTGAATAAAAGGGTGCCGTTAATTGTGGCCAATGTGTATTAGAGAAAAATCATTATTTCATAATATTTACCCCTATTTTAAATTCTTATTATCCAATGAAAGGTTAGATTTTTGTGATTTTTTTAAAAGGATTAACAATGCAGATTTATTTCCACAGCCATCTTTGATTATATTTACCAAGGGTGCCAACAATTCTGACCATGTGTGTACTTTCAGCATTGGCTTCTCTCATAAACACCTTCAAAAATGTAATAGTCACTCCCTTTAGACCTTTCTATTTTAGCTTTCAACCACTTTATAAATCTCTGTGAAACAGCAGAAGATCTCTGATGTCCAAGGTTTCCATTAAGAGAGTTAATTTCCCTATAACCAAAGCATTGTGTACAAAACATTGAGGACAGTGAAACAAAATGAGAATCAAAAGTTTGCAAGTTTTCATTTTTTCAAAAAGACCAGACTGATTATATAGTCTACACAATTATACTTTCTTATTACAGTGTTTGGCATACAGCAGATGGGTCCATGCATAATATGTTAAATGGAAGTCAAACTCCATCAGGAGGTCCATTAACCATGTCTGAATGTCTAATGAACTTAAATATTACTCAGTCATTCACTCCATCAGATATATTTATAAACCAAATGAAGAGTGATATTCTGATGTAGGTTACAATACACACCCTGCCCCCCCCCAAACACACACACACACACACACACACACACACACACACACACACACACACACACACACACACAAATACACACTCATGCAATGTGTGTGTATCATCTCACACAAGCTCATTTATTGGCTCACCGTTTAAACCATTAGTCACTATGTAAACTAACGACAAATCTGCTTGACAGTGCAGAGGGGCATTACACAGACGATCACACACGGGCTGCGTCCCATCTTCTAGTGAGCACTACCTAGGCAGCATTTTTGTCTAGGTAGGCAGCGCTCTAGGTTTTGGAACACGGCCCGCGCGTGCACGGAGCAGCATACAGTATGAGTAGCGTGCAGTAAAAGAGAGCAGAAAGTGAGTTACCTTTGGAGTAGAGGGACTTGGGCGAATCGAGGTCTATATCCGCGCTGAAGAGCGATGTGAAATCAGAGGGCATCGCAGTGCCTCCGATCCGCCAGGAAAATGACACAGACTTGCTCTTCAAGTGCAGCTCCTAACAAACTGCCACGGTTTAGTTTGGCCGAAACGAAAAACCAAAACAAACGAAAGCCAGGTGCAGAGAAACCAGGCAGTGACACTTCTGAATATCATAAATAAAAAGTTTGCGTCGCTCCTCGTTCTTCGCTCTTCGTAGCGCGCGCGTGTGTGTGTGTGTGTGTGTGTGTAAACACTCCGCGCGAGCGCGACTGTTTAGTTCGTCTGTTTCCTCTGCGGCCCCGCCCACTCCACGCGCGTCATCACTTCACAACACTAACCGCTCATTTTGTTTAGATTAACCAGAAAATAGTTTTTTATGAATCTTTTTCATGAATCTTTTTCATGAAAGTTACCATTCAGAAAAGTTTTGGGGAGATGTATCGTTGTACGTCCAAGAGAAAACTGGCTATAGTAGTGATTTTACCTCAAAATATGTTTTAATAGGATATATTTCGAATAAAAAAGTATATATGTTAACTGTATGCTGAATCCTATGATTTTATTTGGTAAATTACATATTCGCAAGAGTAAAACAAATAATTCTAAACCTTGTTTAAAGGTTTTTATGGTTGATTTGTATGTATATTTCTGGATTCTCTCCAATGTATTGATACTAATAAATGTAAAGATGCTATTTTATTTGCTAAAGAGGTCTAGTTAATTGGAAAGTGAACTTATATAGCCTGTGCTGTCTTCTGAAATAGT
The DNA here is from genome assembly GCA_027474115.1 of Schizopygopsis malacanthus. Taxonomy (NCBI): domain Eukaryota; kingdom Metazoa; phylum Chordata; class Actinopteri; order Cypriniformes; family Cyprinidae; genus Schizopygopsis; species Schizopygopsis malacanthus. The sequence continues at coordinate 8,388,207 of CM049867.1, forward strand.
GACTTTTTTGTTTAGTTTTTTTCTGAATTCTTGTCAATTTTTATTTTTTTATATTTATATTCCTATCTAAAAATGTAAATTGTAATCCCGATATTGTTTCCAATTATTTATTTGGATGTCTTATGTTAGAAATGTATATGTTTCTGTTTTGTTGTAGAGGTTAATTCGATTAAATCTTAGCTAACTGAACTCAGATATGTTTACCTGCCCGGATAAGCTTTTGGAATAATAAATTCAGTGATATGTTAGAAAAAAAATTCTGGGAAAAATGTCCGGTCCAAAAAAAAAGTTGTTAAAATGTATTTTTAAATTAGGCTATATGTGATCCAGTAAACTATAAACATCCAAAGTTCATTTCACTAAGGGGCTACTTTTGTCATCACTGTAAGATTACCCACTTCATTTGTAATTGTGATGACTGCAAAGTGATTTGGGTTGATTTTTCTCATTTTGTTAAAAGGAATTTATCATCGAACGGCTGCACAAACAAACAAAGCTGAAAATAAAACAAAAACAACTGAGGGACTTACATGCAACTATTACAAAAAGTTAAAACGGTCATTGAAGGAAACACGATGCATTAAGACCCGGGGGTGTAAACTTTTGAACAGAATGAACATGTGTACATCTTTCTTATTTTGCCTAAATATCACGTTTCTTTCACTTTAGTACAGCCCTTCAGAAGCTACAGAAGATACGTGCATGTTTCCCAGAAAGCAAAATAAGTCCAACTTGATCTTCAAATTCAAAAAGGTTTCATCTACAGGCTCTTAATGTGTTGTTTTTCCTTCTGGAGCATCGGTGAGCATTTGAACCTTTTGTAATAGTTGCTTGTATGTCCCTCAGCTGTCCTCAGAAAGATGGATCTCAAAATATTACATGTTATATTAGTGGCAGGTGTTTCTAAGGATCTTAGTGAGAAAACAAACCTGCGTCTTTGTGTTTAACAAAGCAGCCAATCAGTGTCTAGAAGTCACAGTGATGTCATTGATGTTCCTGGGAAAAATTAAACCATTATTGTCTAGAGACAACGCGGGCTGTGAGGACGGTTTGACACTGACACATGATTCATGTTCAGCATAGACTCACTATTGTCCTCACACACTGAACGGTAATATGAGGGCTGTGTGCTAGTCAGAACTGAATTAAGAAACCTTTTAAAATCCCAATTCAGTTCCTGGATTTGAAATGAGGTCGAAAATCTTTCATGGAACAGAAATCCAATTTTCACGAATTTGAATGTATTGAAGTAGAATTAAAAACCAACTGAAATTAAAATAATATAAAAATTCATAAAGTTTCATTGTAATTGTCAACAAGAAAATCTTGTCAAAACTAACTTTAAGTGTGTGAAAGATTTATCGTTTAAACGGCATGAGGAGATGATGTTAATAAAGAATAGTTAATTAATTATAATACAGCATTGTGTCATTATATATGAATATGAAAAAAAACAAGTGAGATTAGCTGATCAACTTGTGATCACAGTTGTTTAATAATTGACACACCATCATAAAATCTACATAGATTGAATAGTCATTAATAACTCTCCTTTATAAAACTTCTTGAGATATATCTCCTTATGATTTGTTATTAGGTTGCTGTAAGCTTACGACAGCAGTATTATTTCAGCCTCGCCATTTCAATCATGTTTACAAAGTTCACACAATTTGTGTATCATAATTACTTTAAAATTAAATATGACAATCTTTTCAAAAAGTCAAGGACCTTAGTGTGTATAGCCCTGCCATCATTTTATCTTTATGATTTATTACTTTGATTTAGATGTATAACTTTGTGGACTACAGCGTGCTTTATTACCCTATAATAGACATACCGACCAAAACATTTAGGTCATCCTAAAATGATTAATCACAACAGTAAATTATTCACCTCTGTTTACAAAAAGATTATGCTGGAATCAATGGCACCTTTTAATTTTGTCATTACATTTCAACTTACTATAATAACTGGGACTTTCATTTAACTAAATAAATAAATAAATTAGTGCTGTCAAATGATTAATCGCGATTAATCGCATCCGAAATACAAGATTTAGTTTACATAATATATGTGTGTGTACTGTGTATATTTATTATGTATATATAAATACATACACATGCATGTAAATATTCAAGAAACATATGTTACGTTTGTATATTAAATATATTTATAGCCTATATCATATAATTTATATGAATATTAATATATACACGTAAACAAAATATATGCTGTATGTGTGTGTCTTTATATATGTATATATACATAATAAATATACACAGTACACATATAGCCTAAGCAAAATGTAAAAATAGTACACACATAATAAACACATGTAAACAAAAACTTTTATTTTGGATGCGATTAATCGCGATTAATCTTTAGATAGCGCTAAAATACATAAATGAATAAATACTGCCTATGCATGAACGTAAGTTACGTAACACTAAAAATCCCCACATAAACAGGATAAACAGCGCCATCTTGTGTATAAATGAGCGTTATGAGTAATCAAAACAAACAATCACAATATTTCTGCATTCACAGATAAAGGATATAGAATTTTTGTTATTGCGTATTAATTATATCTACGTTAATATTGTTGTATTGTAATGCTCATATTGATTTTAGATCAAGAAACTATCCATTTGGGGTATTCTTGAAAAGCACAATGTTCACATTAACTAGAGACAGCGATGGTGTAATTCCTCTTCCGGTCCGCTGGGCGCTCGTGAGCGTCACGCTGAAGCGCGCCTGTGGAGAACTGCCGAAGCAGAAGCGGCGCAGCGTCCATCACACTGGCGTGCTGAACGACAGAAAACATTATCTTTTCTTGAAATATTCGGATCTATTGAGTAAAAAATGCCGGACTTAGCGGTAGAACGGGTCGTCGTTCATCCCTTGGTGCTGTTGAGTGTCGTGGACCATTTTAACAGGTAAATCTGAGTGTTGTGAAGGTGCTGCAGTAAAACTGTTAACTCACTGTCATTATGTGTCAATGAAAGTAGCCGCTACAAGCTAAAGGCTAACTGGATGCAATCACAGTCTAAGTACAATTATAGAAATAAACAGTATTTTTAAGAATGCTTTAGTTGAAAATGTTATATTATGGTGTTGCATACCGGCTTAGCCTTATAGCATTTAAAGTTTGTTATAACATGTTGGAGAAGAAAGCAGATATCTGACTAACTTAGATGCAAGGCTGTTATGATATAACTCAACTGATCATTTTACTCACAAGTAACGTTAGAAATGTAAGCTTTCCGACAGTAAAACATCAACACTTAAACTCCAGATCTTTATAATCTATTACAATTTAAATAATAATAAATGTTGTGCGCGTTTTCTTGTACTTTTTATGTTAAATCCCTTCCTCCCCTGCCCAAAACACAATAGAAAATGTAATGGATTTAATTGTTATAATAGGAATTGTATTGGTTTTAATAAAAACTAAAATGGTGTCTACTGGTATGAGATGGATTCTATTGGTGGGATGTTAAATCCTATTGGAAAAATGCCCTAAACACACTACAAAAATACATTTTGTTATGGTTTTACTGGAAAAAGGAAATGGTTTATATAATGGTATTTTATTATGGAAACCAATTGGGATTTCTGTGATGGTTTATATTGGGCTTCTATTGTTTTTTTAGCAGGGTTGATACTGAACCTACTGTGATGAGTATCGTACTGTTTGATATATATACACACATACACACATTTATTGCATATGTCAAGTTATTAACGTTGCATGCATAGCTTTAGGAAAAGACACTTTCAGACGAGGTTCAAGTGCAATACATGATCTGACACAGCTTATATAAGATGCATTCAAAAACAGCGTTGCATTTAGTTTTTTATTCTTTGCAAATCTTCTCTTTGTTTTGTAGGATTGGTAAGGTTGGCAGTCAGAAGCGAGTTGTCGGTGTCCTGCTGGGTTCATGGCATAAGAAAGTGCTTGATGTGTCCAACAGCTTTGCTCGTATGTTTGCAGTTCTTGGTGCAAAATGCACTTCTTTCCAGCTGAAATATGTGACCCTCTCTGTGACAAACCAGCTTAAGGCGTTTTATTGTGATTTGCTGTTTTCTAAAAAAAAAAAAGCATCCTTCATATGGTAAAGAACATTCTGTGAAAGTTTCACCTTTATATCTTTAATATTGACTGAGTAAGGTCATGTCAAAGATTGAAATTAATGGTAGAAATCAAACTTTGATGCTTGTTATCTCATAACTAGATTTTGAGACTTTAAGCCTGGGTTTCACAGACAGGGTCACGTATAGTTGAAGTAATATTTTAATTGTGTGGCAGTGCCTTTTGATGAGGACGACAAGGATGATTCAGTTTGGTTCCTGGATCACGACTACCTGGAGAATATGTATGGCATGTTCAAGAAAGTGAATGGTAAGATTGCGTAACTATGCATATGTAAAGAATCAATATCATATGATTTATTGCATTTTTGCCATGTCATTGTTAAAGAACATGATCTCATGTCCAAGCTCATGGTTTTATTTCTTTCAATTCTAGCAAGGGAGCGAATAGTTGGGTGGTATCACACGGGCCCAAAGCTGCACAAAAATGATATTGCCATAAATGAACTCATAAAACAGTACTGCTCTAATTCGGTATGTAATACTGTTTGTTTTACACCGTATGTACCAAGCAAGGTACCATATTGTAAAACATATTTTCTGATTTTGTATTTCCCAAAGGTTTTAGTCATTATTGATGTGAAACCCAAGGACCTGGGGTTGCCTACTGAAGCGTACATCTCCGTGGAGGAAGTGCATGATGTGAGTCCTTGCTGAAGTTATTGAGCTATATTAATATATTTGATTCCTCGCATGCTAATAGTTGTCATCTATTCTTCACTGAAGGATGGGACTCCCACATCGAAGACGTTTGAACACGTGACCAGCGAGATCGGAGCAGAGGAGGCCGAGGAAGTTGGCGTGGAGCATTTGTTGCGGTAAGATGGGGACGAAAACATGTACATTTCTGTCTATTTGACATGTATTAAAATGAGGGTGTCAAAATAACCTCTGCAATTTAATATTTTCTGTTTAAAAAGCATTAGATCGAGCTGCCAAATAATATAAGTTCAGGCAAAACACTTATGATACTGATGTTGTATCGAGAGTAAAATATTGATACCAAATATTTTATCTAGGAATTTTCTTACAAATTATTGCACAAAGAAACCGTGCAAAAATGACAGCTCTCGTTCAAACAGAGAAAGCTGATATTGACGGAGGCAGAAACAACAAACTATATTATAGGCACAGTATTCAGTTAATATAAAATGTTATTTTTAAGCTTATTAAATTGTAAAAATGATGGCTTTCAATTATACTGTAGTGTCGATAATTACTCCAGAAATGTACAAAGATTTAAAATATGTTGTTTTATATTATTCTGGATATTTATATGTATATTGCACGATGAAAATACATTACAAATGTTAAAATCAGGTGCGATTAATCGAGGAAAAAGGGATTAATTTTGAATCGTTTGGCAGCACTTGTTAAAATACCTGTCTAGTTTATTTCCTCTCGTGATGATCTTTGCAGTGATATCAAAGACACAACAGTCGGCACTTTGTCGCAGCGCATCACCAATCAGGTTCATGGCCTGAAAGGTCTCAACTCCAAGCTGCTGGATATCAAGAGCTATCTGGAGAAGGTTACAACAGGCAAACTGCCCATCAACCACCAGATCATTTATCAGCTGCAGGACGTGTTCAATCTGCTGCCCGATGTCAACCTGCAGGAGTTTGTCAAGGCCTTCTACCTGAAGACCAACGACCAGATGCTTGTGGTCTATCTGGCCTCGCTCATCCGCTCTGTAGTGGCGCTCCACAATCTCATCAACAACAAAATAGCCAACCGTGATGCAGAAAAGAAAGAGGGCCAAGAGAAAGATGACAGCAAGAAAGAGAAGAAGGACGAGAAGGATAAAGATAAGGACAAGGAGAAGGGAGATGCTACAGCCAAGAAAGATGACAAAAAGGAAAAGAAATGAACCTGAACTGGCATGAACTTGGGCTTACACGATCTCGTCTGCATGAGGGACGAATTCAACGCTTCTTTGCCTCCTCTTGTAACAATGCAGTTTAAATTGGGCCCTTTTTGATATAAAGGACTTTTGGTTTTGATTAAAAGAAAAGAATTGGTTTCAAATGTGTCTTTCCCTTGTTGACCTATTTACACTTCCATTATTAGACCAACCATCGCCATATAAAGACAGGTGTCCAGCGTTACAGCAAAGTCCACCTGCAGACATGTTCTTGTATTTACACTGAGATTTCTTTTTTATCATAAAAACCAATGTCACACAAGCTTCTCTGGCCTAACTTGTTTTTATTGTGTTCCCTACATGCAAAGCTTGCAGTTTGTTGTTCATTTAAACATGTTTTTCCTCGCTCTATAATTAAATGGCACATTTCACGTTTTCTGAAAAGAAACTGAAAGTTTATTCAAAACGTCCATGTTCAGTGTAGAAACCATTTTAAGTTTAACTTCAGCAGAGATGCAGATATTACATTTCTTTGTGCTGACGAAGTATTTGAAGACGAGATAGCAGATCCTCTTGTGAATGAACTAGGACTAGTTCGTTTTATCACTGATGAGTTTCTTCTTTCTTCTTGCATTTAATGCCAAAAAGACTGAGGATCTTCACAAACATCAGGTCGACGATTTCCTCTTCCTCAGAAGGCTGAGTATCAGAAGAGAAGTTTTAGTAATCACACTTCAACCTAATGAATGTTTGCTAATGTTACTCAGTCTAACAGCAGATAGAAAACTAAAAGTGACTCGTGTAACACCTGGTGATTCTCCTGCTCTTCACCGAACGCTTCGAGGATGACTGAGACAAAGAGGGTCAGGATCACAAATGTAATGAAGATGACACAAGTGGAAATGATGAGCGCACCGAGCACCGGATCAGAACTCAGCACCTGCAGAGGAAGCATGAAAGCTGTGATCAATCAAAAGTTACTTTCCCAGTCTTGGTCTGTAACTCCTTCACGAACCTCGTCATAGTTGAAGATGCCAAACTGCAAACAGAAGATAGTTTTGAACGCATCCGGGAATGTTCGGTATGAGTACAGCTTCCATCCAAAAATGAGATTGCACTATTGAACAGAAATGAATACTTTGATTTCTTGAAAACAGTGACAGAACAAATCGAAGCCTATGAGGAGGCCGTTCAATGGTTGCCGCATAGATTTCAATTGTTTTTTTGCTTCATTTTTAATATAAAATATTGCTTTGTTTGATTTTCAGATTATGGAAATTATTATATGTGGTAACCGACTACCTAACACAAGATACAACTCAAAGGGACAGTTCACCCAAAAATAAAAACGAGTCATTTACTCGCTCTCATATTGTTCCAAACCCATTTGACTTTTCTTCCTTCGCAACGCAAGATATTTTGAATAATGTAGGTAACCAAACCGTTTCAGATTCACTTCATATTTAAATCCATAGTAATATTTGGACCTGAAAACATCTGACAACCCAATATTTTCAAAATATCTTATTTTTTGTTCCACAGAAGAAAGAATCTCAGGTTTGGTAAGGTGATGACAGGATTGTCATTTATGGGTGTATTACCCCTTTAAAGATGAAGTATGCCATTTTAGAGTATGTTAAAATACTCAAATAGAAACAGTATTATACAGTGTTATTGACAGCAAATGTTGTTGCCCCTTACGGTAAGAGAATAGGCCAAGAGGATAATGAAGATGACCACAATGAAGCTGGACATGTCGTTCCATGCCCGCTGCAGTGAGGAGGTGATGAGGTGAAGTTTAGGGTTGAGTCTCAGCAGATGCCAGAGTTTAACACAAGCCAGAAAAACCAAGAAAGCCATGAGATATCCCAGTGTGACATCTATGACCGCTGTATCATGGAAACTGGGGAACCTGTAGGACAGGAAAAGCATTTTTAACCATGTCCAGTTCATCCATCTATCCGTAAGGTCAATTTATGTTCACATTAAAACGATCTACTTACTGGTCCTTGTGGTTTTGGTAGTATTCGATGTCTTTGTCTCCCTGCACTGTTCTCTTGATGAACACTGATAATGAACTCCAACTTAAAATGATGATGGCCAGGTCTAACAGATTCCACTTGTTTTTGAAATACGCCCATTTCTGCCGCTTCAACAGCTTTGCCTGTTCAACCCCAAACACATGGTTTAATGGAAATGAAAAGAGTTGCTATTAAAGTTAACACGGAACTGAAAACTCTGTCTACATTTACTTAGCCTCATATGAACGCTTATTTCTGCCACAGAATAAAAAAACTAAAACCTTTTCTCTCCCAATTCACTTTTTTTTCATAATTCCCAAAAACATTCTGAGATTATATCTCACAATTCAGATTTGTTTTCTTGCTATTCTTGTTTCATATCTTAATTCTATACCTCACAATTCTGACTTTGTGCGATTCTGAATTACGATAATTTCAAAGGTGTAAAAAATCTTCCATAGCCTCATGTATTATGATTTTCAAGGCACAAAAAGGAGATGTTTAAATGTGATGTTCAAGCTGCTCTTTTCCATACGATGAAAATAAATAGTGTTTAGGCTCTTTCAAGCTCCAAAATCATAAAACATAACCGTTCAAATGTCAAAAAGCTCATATAAGACCCAGGCACTATATTCAAAATATTTCAGTTTCTCACAAAAAGCTGATCTTTGGCTTCAGAAGAGCTGAGAAATACAGCACAGTACTGGTTGACTACTGTTATTATACATTTATGGTTTCTTTTTATCATTTTTTGGGAGCTTAACACTAATGGTCACCATTCACTTACATTAATATGTCATATGGGTTTAAACTAGTGCTGTCAAACGATGAATCACATCCAAAATACAAGTGTTTCTATACATAACATATGTAAACAAAGTGTGTACTGTGTATATTATATATATAAAATACAAACTCATGCATGTATATATATATATATATATAAGACAAATGTTATGTTTATATATTAAATGCATTTGATAAAATATAAATGTATATACATGTAAATATTTTCAAAATATATACTGTATGTGTGTGTATATATATATATATATATATATACATAATAAATACACAGTACACGTACACATATTATGAAAACAAAAACTTATTTTGGATGCGATTACTCATTTGACAGCACTAGTTTAAAACAACATGAAGGTGAGTAAAGGATGACAGAATTTCATTTTTGGGTCAAATATTAGAGAACTGACCTGCAAAAACATGTAGTAGACGATGAAGAGGAAATAAAACACCTGCGAGGCCACGAGGAACGACTGAAAGCCACCTGTGGACTGGTAGAGACGGACGCTCTGAACCACGCTGCCAAACTGAAAAGGACCTGTACAATAAAACGGGTACGGTCAGCTTTGCTATAAAACATGAAGACTTTGCATGGATGGGAATGATTGTTCTGCTTCCTCACCCACTGCAGTGCTCTCTAGTATCAGCGTGACGATGCAGAAGAGGTTGACATTAGCATTGTACACCGTAAACTCTGCAAAAACTGCCCTTGTGTACATGTCCAGCCAGGTGGAGTCAGTTAGATACTGAAGCTTCCTGATGATTGAAGGAAGGCACGTCGTTTAAGTATTAATAAAATAACATTTCAAATATGACCTTGAGAGTAAATGTGACCCTGGAACCCCAAAACCAGTCTTGAGTCACTGGGGTATATTTGTAGCAATAGCCAAAAGTACATTGTATGGGTCAAAATTATCCATTTTTCTTTTATGCCAAAAATCAGAAGGACATTAAGTAAAGATCGTGTTCCATGAAGATATTTAGTAAATTTCTGACCGTAAATATATCAAAACTTCATTTTTGATTAGTAATATTCATTGATAAGAACTTCATTTTGACAAATTTAAAGGTGATTTTCTCAATATTTTGATTTTTTTTGCACCCTCAGATTCCAGATTTTCAAATAATTGTATCTCGGTCAAATATTGTCTGATCCTAACAAACCATACATCGATGGAAAGCTTATATATTCAGCTTGCAGATGACCTATACATCTCAATTTAGAAAAATTGGCACTTAAGACTGGTTTTGAGGTCCATGGTCACAAATGATGATGGGATTTTAACTATTCCTTTAAAAGTAAAAAAAAAAAGTGTTATTAGAGAACTGACCTGTAAAACCTTTACTAAATTGAAAGTATATGAAAGTATATTTTTTCTCAGCAAATGTTGACCCCATTTTTGTTTTTGGATGAACTAATAATATTACACAACGTCTTCTAATATGACCTTGAAGGCCTTAAAGGTAAAGTGTATAGTTTTGCTGATATTAAAATACTTTCTGCTTTCATTGAGGAGAGTCAACTGATTGTGAGCTGTTCTGTTAGGTCCACCTTGGCAATACAAAAAAGGCAGTCATGTTATGAAATTTCTCACCTGCTAGCATTTTGCTGATCAGAACCGAGGTCCATAACATAGCCTCCTCCTCTATAAAGTGCAATCATACCCCAAACTGGGATTGCATTGAGCGCGGACTGACTTTGGTACTTCCAAGGTGTGACGGTGTCTTCAGAGCCATTTACACACTGAAGCTCATCCCAACCTGGACCGTAAGAAGCCATGTCCTCATTTTCCCAAGAGTAAGGGGTACTGCAGTCGGGAACAGCGTGACGCATGGACTTAGCAATCGCACAAGAGTCTCTCTTCACCCTCACTTGACGAAGACGAGCACTCCCGACAAGTTTCGAGTTTCCATCCGTTATAAAGCCTTGGAAATGAAAGTAAAATACCATAATTAAGCACATCAGTCAATAATGTGGACCATTCACTGCTGCTCGATGGGTTTAAACTTAGACTTTTTCCTTCCCTACTAGTTGAAAAGAACAAAATGTGAATAAGAATAGTTAGAAATCCATTATATTAGGAGTCCTAACATAGGATAGCTACTGCTATGAGTTAAGAATCCAGCGTACCGCCGGCGGGACGCCTAGTGGTGACAGGGTAAAGTCGTCAAAAAAAAAAATCATGTCATATATCCACGGAAAGCTGAGATTCTTGTGATTTCAACTATGTAAACCATTTTAAGATACTATAAACACAGCATATACAATCTGTGTCTTTATCAGACCACTTTTTGTTGACATAATGCAGACATGCATGATAGTACAGACATACATAGGAATAACACAGTAGGGATGCAATATAACACCAATATAAGAAAAAAAACAAATTAAATAATGTACTGTGTACAGAAATAGAAATATAGGAAAAAAATGTATTTAGATTATAAATTATAAATATATATGTAATTTTAAAAGTGTACACATTTTGGATTCTATAAATAAATGTCACTATAATGTGTTTATGCTTCAGTTACTATGTGTCAGCAATTATTGACAGTGAATCTGGATGAGAAACTGAATAGCTCTAAGTGTGACCTTTCATTAGAGCCCAAAATGATGACTGTACATTAAAGCATTCAAGAATTACAGCATTGTATGTGTCGTTGGTTACAAAGGGTCGCTTGGAGTCTCTCAAGTGTCATTTTTTTGGAAGCGTCTAGACATAAAATTAGATAAACGTGTAAAACACTAATTTTCTAATATAATGTTTATCAAATGGTAAATTTGGCTTGGTAAGGCTTCATTCTGTGATCCCAATGTATTTCCCAGTTCATACCTCCCAGCTATAGTCATCTGCAGGCTTCTATTTACAAAAAAAATGCAGGCGGAATTATTTTTTTCTTTTTTTAGTGTATTCAAAGTGCTATTACTCAATATCAGTAAGACTTACAGTGATTCTGACTGTTGAGAAACAAACCTCAGAGTGTCACCTTTCAAAGGAGACCAACATCATGCATATCATCCAAATGGCCCAAGAACAGCATGCAATTTACTTTGGGTATGCCTTTTTTAGGCGTTTTAGGCAAGTTTTACAGGAATCGTAAAGGGTTAAAGAAGTCGTGCACTTGTTATATTCATGAAGGAAGTACCTGGATACGGTCCAAACAGGTTATCAAGAAGAACAGTGTTAGCCCAGGTAAACACATCACTGTGGCTCATACTGTCTGAAACGCCATTGCTGAAGCTCTGCCGGATGTGATGAGTGAGGTAGAATCCGTTTTCATCTCGCTGACCATATGCCACCAAGAGCAGCATCCACAAGAACCCCAGAAACACTGCAAAGGAAATCCAGGTCTGTGCACAGCTGTCCTTTCACACAGTCAATAAACCCAGCTCACAAAAACAACATGTTTTTGGCTGATGTTCTCATTTCGGATTGTTCTATGAAGTTTTTATAATGGTTTAAAAAAAAGATTCTTGGTTATTCAAACTTTACAGAAAACACTAAACATTCCATTTTATCATTTCATTGGAACGTTATATTTTTCAACGTTCTCCAAACTATTTGAGCAAGCTGAAGTTACATTTAAAATATCAGACGAATGCCTGAAATAAAGCATTTCAGAAAAAGCCTTCCATGAACAATGTATAACAAACATTTTCATGCTAACATAATAAAAGGCCACATAACTTTGAACAAATGTTCTATTAATGTTACGACGCTGTTTGTAACTTTGAGAGAATATTAGCCAAAGCTCTGAGAATGTCTCTTACCCAGAACCTCCATGATGAGTGCTCGTGCTTTCTGCTGTTTGACCATGTTTCTCCTGATCTGCTCAATGTCACTGGGAGGTGGAGGCTGATAGTAGCTGCGTGCACAATCTCTCTTAGAAAGACGCACTCCAATGAGACCATCTGCACAAGAGACCAGGATGAAGAAATCAAAAACATAGCCACTTCATTAAATACAAGACTCGTTATAAAACAATCTGAGATAGATTCACTTGAGAAAAAGACGTAAACTTTAGCATACTTCTATATCATACTTATTACAGAAATAATTTACTTTGTGCAAACTGAATGTAATGTATTCAGATACTTTAGTGCAGGTTAATTACAATTAAATGAGTGCTCACTTATATAGGACTATGTTATTATTACATGTAATTTACTAAATTACTTCTGTTGTCTGAACTATGGTTAAAATACTGCTGGATGTACTGACAAGCATTTATGGTGAACTAAAAAAACAAATTTCTATTGAAAATTGTACGACGTGTATTTCAATAACCTTGTAATTACACATTTGTAATATTTAAGATTTACGTTTAAAATACATGTTTAAATGCAACTTTGAATAACTAGCAACATTTACACATTTACTTTACACATGCTTTAGTGTGTCAGTCAACAGTGTGCACTTCTTTTAAAGCACGACAAAAGCGTATTAAAACATAATGAGGTGTTTTTTTTTACATTATTACAAAGAGAACAATTTAAAAGTGTGAAGAAACAGAATCATGAATGTGTTTTCTATTTAAACACACTTAAGTGGCCTTTATGTCATATATTATCTGCTATATATTTTTTAAATATACTTTTAAGATTTGAAAAGCAACAAGTGAAAATTCAATCAAACTGAGCCCACTTCTGTTTGATTGGCTGGTTAATTGTGCTGAACGCCTGATTTCCAATTACCTGAGCGAGTCTTTGTTTTCTTGCGTAAGGTGTCAACAAGTTCTGCATCCTCAAAATTGACTTTTTTCACCACCAATGCAAAGAAAATGGCTAAACAAAGCACCTGCCAAAAGAAACACACAATGCCGCAGTCAAAATGAAGTTACACAGTAAAGTCAATATAAATATATGGCGTTTTGACTCCAGCTCTTTACTTTCACAGGCTGGGTGAAGAAGAGGCTCTCGGTGAAGGACATCGCGATGGAGATTATCCAGCTGACCGAACGATCCTTCCCGTATTTCAGTCCGTACAGCATGGTGAAGTACCCTGATACCACACTTGTGCCTGCGACAAGAAGCCACCCCACGTACACAAACCACCAGGGCAGACCCCTCCTGCTGCTGTCTTTCTGGAGGCTGGAGCTACTGACGCGCTGCTCGGGGATGGGTCTGGAGGAGCGGAGACTTTCCAGCAGTTTCTTCATGCTCTGGACCTGCAGTAACACCTGGCTGTAGCTCCCAGGCCTGGAGAAGCCAGACGGCCCCAGCAGCTTCACTTCTCCCTCCACGTTTTCAAGTTGCTTGGAGAGATGATGGGTGTAGACCCAGAAAACCGAGGAGGTGTTGTTTTTGTGAATTAAGTGCTGTTGCTCGATGAGGTTATGCAGCTCTGATAGCAAAGTGTTGACATCTTCTTTATCAGAGTTCATCTGTGTTTTCAGGACAGGGCATCTCATGGCATTCGCAAACAAGTACATGATTCTCTGTATGTCCTAATGAAGAATTAAGAAATAAGGACATTTTTGGCAAAATAATTTCGCAATAAACACAAAGTGTTAATCATGTTTGTTAGGTTTTTATATGGATATGAAAGCATGGTAATACAATATTTTCATTCTTTGAAGCAACATAGAGCACCATGTAAATATAACTCCATTCAAAAGTTCAAGGTGTGATGGAGAGACCTTATTTGCCTTCCATCACTGCTTTACTGTGTTCGAGTTGGGCCTACTTGAATGAATTTCTGATCCAGCCGAGTGGGCGTGGCAGTAAGTGTACTCTAGAGAGTGCTAATTTTAGCAGGTGTATTGTAAATGTTTGTGTAAGTGTTTTGATTTACTCATTTTGATTTGCATTATTATTTGTATTTATTTATTTAGACTCTTGTTTCTAAATCTCATGGGTAAGTCAACAGTTTATTTTATATTATAGAAATGGTATGTTCCAATTTGGGGAGAGCGGGAAACTGTGTATTTAAGATGGCCGTCGCTACTATTAGAAAAAGGATGGATAAAGAGCTTGTGAATGAGATTGTGCTGTGAAGCATGTAAAACTCTAGCCTCAGTGAATTGGAGGGGAGTTAGTACTGTTCTTAGTACTTAGCAGTTTATACTGTTTTTAAATCAATCTGTGTTTTAAGCTCTCAAACCTATTTATTTGCACATCTGCTCTAAATAAACATCTTTTTGGACGCCAACTTCGCTCCAGTTTTTGTGCACCTCCTTGTGACTGCCCGGGTCGTTATCACACAAGGTCTCTATGATTTCCCCTCAATTATTATTTTTTGTTCACCAAGAATGCATGCATTTGATTCAAAATGGCACTAAAGACGTTTAGAGACACACTACAATAAGTAGCACAGCAATTTTCAGTTGTGATGATACTAATAACAACATTTAAATTAATAATAACAATATTAATATTTCTTAAATAGCAACTCTTCATATTAGAATGATTTCTGAAGGATCATGTGACACTGAAGACTGGAGTAATGCTGCTGAAAATGTAGCTTTGCATTACATTAAACAATTACAAGTTATTTTAAAGTGCAATATTGTTTCACATTGTTACTGTATCTGTAAACAAATAAATGTAGCCTTGGCAAGCATAACCCCAGCCCAACCTTTGAACAGTGATGCTTTTATTAGCATTAGTATTTAGTGTATATGAATATAGTAGACGTGCTACAGTTATATCAAAATACCATGGTATTAATATATGTTCCCATAGAGTTGAATTGCTGAAACACCTTTTGTTTGAACAAAAATAATGTGCGTAGTTAATTAAACCCGAAGGACTTACTTTGATAAGGAAATCTACAGTTAAATAGTTTGGATCAAACTGTGGAGAGACGGTCTCATATGGGATGTCTTTCTCCGTCTGAGGAGGCTCAGGCTGCTGTTGTGTCTTTCCTTTCTTTGTCTTCTTTTTCCGGGGACGTGAATGTCTGAAGATGCCCACAATTACTAGATTGATGGGGAAGACAACGAAGGAGCTCTGGATGCCAATCATCACCTGACTCCAGGTCAGTGTAATCTGGCCTTTGGATGGAGATAAAAAGAAAATCTATCAATCAGTTTAAATTATGTTTGAATATTTATATGCTCAAATTCACATATAAGTGTCTTAAGTGTCAATTTTTCGAAATTGAGATTTATACATAATCTGAAAGCTGTATATATGAGCTTTCCATTGATGTATGGTTTGTTGGGATCTGACAACATTTGGCGGAGATACAACTATTTGAATATCTTGAATCTGAGGGTGCAAGAAAATCTAAATATTGAGAAAATCGCCTTTAAAGTTGTCCGAATGAAGTTCTTAGCAATGCATATTACTAATCAAAAAGGAAGTTTTGATATATTTACAGTAAGAAATGTACAAAATATTTTCATGGACCATGATCTTTACTTAATATCCTAATGATTTTTGGCATAACAGAAAAATCAATAATTTTGACACATACTATGTATTTTGGGCTATTGCTACAAATATATCCCAGCGACTTAAGACATATGTCACACATGTCATATAGTACACTTAAGTATGTTTTAAAAACTGAAAGTTATTCAAAGATTGTAGCAGGTGAGCAAATCATTGACTAGACATTACAAAACGTGTCTTTATGAGCTCCTAAACTGCTTTACTTTCATATCATTTATCATTAGTCTGACTATCATATATGATTATGTCATTGTTTCGAGCCATACCCATGTCCATGGTCTGCTCCGAGGGGTCTGTGGGAATCCCGTAGAACATGATGCTGGTCAACATGGAGCAGAGCAGCACTGAGAAACAGCAGGAGACACGCTGCACACGGGTGAAGTTACTGCTGGGGGGTCGACTGACCACAGAGTACCAGATGTGACCGTCACAGAAGTCCGTCGTTGTCTTCATGAAGAACAGATTGCTGCAGAAAGGAAAGTCTTTCAGGTGCACTTCCAATGGGCTTTTCAAACGAACCCCTTTGACAAATGATTTACTTAAAGTACCCCCTGATATTTTAAGTAAATATTTCAATAATGTAATGGCACATTTGCAAGTTTAACTTTGTAAAGTTTCAGTAATATTTATATAGCTATTGTTATTATTACACTTATACGTAAATGTACAATGCATTACATTTTTTCCACATTACTTTTTTAAATACAGGGTTTTCCAGAAAGATAATATTTTTTATACATTTAAGATTATACATTTACATGACAATTGTATAAACCTGTAAAATTGATTAGCAAATTATTATTTTTTTTGTATTAATTCGCTAACTTGTAGGCATACCCTGGACCAACTCACGAACCCCCTGCTATTCCCTCACGAACCCCACTTTGGGAAATCCTGATGAACTCACCTGAAGCCTTTCATGTCCGTCTCTGATGCTACAGGAAACACTTTTTCGACAGCACAATCATCTATATCCACAGCCAACCACGAGCTGCACAGGAAGTGCCACTTCTGCTCAGTCTGCAGGTCTTCTACCATCACCCTGTCAACATACCTGAGAAACAAAAATACAGTTATCAAAACACATGAGCCGTGTTAGTCAAAAATTGTAGTTCAAATAATATATACTGTACACACACACACGCACGCACGCACGCACGCACGCACGCACGCACGCACGCACACACACACACACACACACACACACACACACACACAGACACAGACACAGACACAGACAGACAGACACAGACACACACACACAGACACAGACACAGACAGACACAGACAGACACACACACACACACACACACACACACACACACACACACACACACACACACACACACAGAGACACAGACACAGACAGACAGACACAGACACACAGACACAGACACAGACAGACACAGACAGACACAGACACACAGACACACAGACACAGACACACAGACACAGACAGACACAGACACAGACAGACACAGACACAGACAGACACAGACACACAGACACAGACACAGACACAGACAGACACACACAGACACAGACACACACACAGACAGACACAGACACACAGACACACACAGACACAGACAGACACAGACACAGACAGACAGACACAGACACACAGACACACAGACAGACACAGACACACACACAGACACAGACACAGACACAGACAGACACACAGACACACAGACACACAGACAGACACACAGACACACACACAGACACACAGACACACAGACACACACACACACACACACACACACACACACACACACACACACACACACACACACACACACACACACACAGACACACACAGACACAGACACAGACACAGACACACAGACAGACACAGACACACACACACACACACACACACACACACACACACACACACACACACACACACACACACACACACACACACACACACTTGCAAATCACACAATTCATTCAAAATTCATTTAAAAATGAAATGCCATTTTCTCCTGATTGCATTTAATGTATATTAAAACTAATACATTTTAATTGCAATTAACATGCAATTTTAAACAATCTATTCAGTACACACTTCTAGTATAGTATATTATTTTAAAGTATATTATATCCATAATAAGTACTCTATTTTTAAGATGCTGCTAAACTACACTTCTCTTTGAGGAAATTCTGACAAAATACCTTTTTAATTTCTTTATAACTTTGGACACTTGAGTAGTGAGGGTGAGTACAGTACGTGATAACTGTACACTGTACAAAAGATTTTCAAAAGTTGTAAATAAACCGATTATTGTGGTATGCTTTAGAAAATAAAACGTTATACTTTCAGTCTTTTCAAAAATGTAATGTTTAATTCAATGTGTTACTTGCCATTTCTTTGTAATTAACTGTGACATTTACAAGTGAAACTTGTTTCTGCGCTCTTTTGTCAGTGGTGCAGGTGAACATCAGTTTACCAAGCAGGATGATCTCCAGAGTTGTCATGCCACAGTCTGATGCTCTGCAGCTCTCCCAGTGAGAAGGGGGTGGTCAGTAAGAACAGGTCCACACCTCCTCTTTCAAACACTGGCTTATCAGGGTCAGTCAGATGATGGGGCTCACATTCCCCCTCCGTGCCCTGAAGAGTCACTATGACCTGGAGTGATAAAGGCAATGCATAGTTAGTATGTAAAATCTCAGTATGTTAGTATGTAAGAGCAGATTTCCTGAAGAAGAGCTCGTGATATATGCACATGCCGACCCGTGATGAAGTGGAGGATCCCATGCGATGACCAGTGCTGATCTTCAGCAAGTAGCAGTACTCAGCAAAGGGATCGTTGTCATCTAGAACAGAAATCTTCACCTTTTGGGGGGAAATAACACAATATATCTTACATACAATACCATTTATTGTATTTCAGTTGATGGTAGAGCGGTGAAGTTTTCATTATTTGCTGAACACAATACATTTTATTTCCAGATCTCATGCAACTTCTGAGGACATTAAGATATTTATTTATTATATAAAAAATAATAATGGCACTTGATTGGATCATGAAAAATGTGTATTACATACAGTCTAAATATAGTAAATACATATTTAACTATTGGTTAACATTACCCAATAGCCTGTGCGGCCATGTTGTTTATGTTGATACATTTTCGTAAATTACATAAATTACATTTTATTAAAAGTTTATGCTCCTTTCAGATTTTTCCTTATAATAGATGCATTACAGTTGAAGTCAAAAGTTTACACACCCCTTGCAGAATCTGCAAAATGTTGATTATTTTACCAAGTAAGAGGAATCACACAAAATGCATGCTATTGTTTATTTAGTACTGACCTGAATAATATATTTCACATAAAATATGTTTACATGTAGTCCACAAGATAAAATAATAGTTGAATTTATAAAAACGAACCCGTTCAAAAGTTTACACACCCTTAATTCTTAACACTGTGTTGTTACCTGAATGATCCACAGCTGTGTGTTTTTTGTTTATTGATAGTTGTTCATGAGTCCCTTGTTTGTCCTGAACAGTTCAACTGTCTGCTGTTCTTCAGAAAAATCCTTCAGCTCCCACAAATTATTTGGTTTTCCAGCATTTTTAAGACCATGCATTAAGAGCCAGGGCGTGAAAGCTTTTTGAATTTGAAGATCACGGTAAATTTAACTTCATTTGTCTTCTGGAAAACATATAACTATCTTCTGTAGCTTCTGAAGGGCAGTACTAAAGGAACAAATAGGATATTTAAGCAAAACAAGATAAATATACCCATCTTCATTCTGTTCAAAAGTTTTCACGCCCCTGGCTCCTAATGCATGGTTTTTCCTTCTGGAGCATCAGTGAGCGTTTGAATCTTCTGTAATAGTTTACTATTATAATCTTCTGTAATAGTTTACTATTATAATCTTCTGTAATAGTTGCAAATGAGTCCCTCAGTTGTCCTCGGTGTGAAAAGATGGATCTCAAAATCATACAGTCATTGTTGGAAAGGGTTCAAATACACAAAAATGCTGGAAAACAAAATAATTTGTGGGAGCTGAAGGATTTTTCTGAAGAACAGCAGACAGTTGAACTGTTCAGGACAAACAAGGGACTCATGAACAACTATCACTGAACAAAAACACAGCTGAGGATCATTCAGGTAACAACACAGTGTTAAGAATCAAGGGTGTGTAAACTTTTGAACGGGGTCATTTTTATAAATTCAACTATTATTTTATCTTGTGGACTACATGTAAACATCTTTTATGTGAAATATATTATTCAGGTCAGTACTAAATAAACAATAACATGCATTTTGTATGATCCCTCTTGGTAAAATAATCAACTTTTTACAGATTCTGCAAGGGGTGTGTAAACTTTTGACTTCAACTGTATGTACT
Source organism: Schizopygopsis malacanthus (assembly GCA_027474115.1). NCBI lineage: Eukaryota > Metazoa > Chordata > Actinopteri > Cypriniformes > Cyprinidae > Schizopygopsis > Schizopygopsis malacanthus. The sequence goes on from CM049867.1 coordinate 8,408,826, forward strand.
GTAGAGTAGCCATAAATATTGCATTAATGCTGTAAAGCTTACTGTATCATATTTGATGTGTATTCATGTGAATTTTGGCTGTGAAATCTTTACTGGTGTTGATTACATTAACATAATAAATGTTTTCTTTTTAGCAATATTTTTAAATCAACATGTATTGGACGGAAGCAACGTAGGCTTACTATCTTATTGAAATGTGAGTAGCAAATATGATCCAGGTATTAAGTAACATTTATTTTTACATCTCTCAATCATCATTGTATCGCATTGCATTATATGTTTAGCCCCCCCACAATAAAATAACTACAGAACCTTTTAAGCAATTAAACATAATTTTACTAATACTTGTGATTGGGAGAAAGAGAGTGACATATGCATATGCATGTCAACTGTAAATATCATCACATTCTCATCATTGCTGCTCTATGTACAATACCATGAACCGTCTGCACTTTTATTCACATTACTATTTATTAAGAGTATGTTTTTTTTGCTTTTTTGTACATCTTGCATTGACATCTTATTGTCTTTTCACATCTTCACATCTTATTGTTTTGCACTTTTTTATTTCATTGCACATTTTACTCATATTGTATGCTTGTGTTATGTTACTTTATATAATTTGTATTCTTATTATTTTGCACTGTCCAACTATTCGATTACATTTCACTTCTAATTATACCCTGTATAACTATTATGTGAAAATAAAGAAACCTTGACATGGGCCTTTGAATAATATTGATGTTTTTCATCTTCAAATGTGAGCTCCATATTCTTCTACATCAAACTATACAGATCATAAAAGCCTCATGTGTCAAATATAATACAACACTTAAAATATATAAGCAATTTATTTATTTATTTAGATTTAGTCTATAAAGGTTAAAAAATGGTTCCACTTTAAAACATTAGATTTTTAGAACTATTATTTCATATGTCAGGCTTTAGAGTTAGTAAAAAATAAATCAAGGTCCATTTTTTTTTCATGTTGACTTGAAAACTAACATTTTATTAGATCTAGAAACCATAGATTCAGTAAAGTCACCTTGGTTTGGTCCTGCAGGTCCTTCCTGCGCGCCCATGCTGCCATCAGGAAGTAAGATAAGAAAACCGCCCCGATAAAGCACACTACCACTGGGTTCTGTGCGAAGTTGGAAAAAAGCTCAGCAGTCTTGGACGGATCTACCGTATTGGGCATGACAAAGAAACTGCTCCCAAAAAAGGTTAAATGGGTACACAGACACTGAGTAACATTTGGGGTCGTTTTAGGGCCAACCTAAAGAAGAAAAAAAAATCAGTGTTATCTCATAAACTGCACTTTTGAGATCTATAGCCTTACTAGTCTGCAACTGATTGACAGATGCAAATCAACTAATAGCAAATGTCATTTAAGTTTAATTTATTCCTGGTTTATTTGAACTTCACTTAATATTAAGTCAGAGGTCAGTCATTTTAGCCCCCACGGGCACACAAATAAATAATTTCTTAATTCTGCTTGAATTAGCATGAATAAGAAGTGCATTTAACTGTAATGTAGTGTAATTCAAATCTTAAAACATATTTGTAAAAAATGTATGGCTAGATAATATAGTATTAGTTAAATAAAAGACCACTTAAGTGTAAATCTGTAATAATGGCAAATACAAACGTCTAATATACTAAAGCACATGTTCTGGATTAGAACTGTAGAGTGCTATGTGATATTACGAAACACTGGCAACTTATTTAATACAAATTTCATATACTTAATATTTTTATTTAATTGCAATTAACATGCAATTCGGAAGGCCTTAACAATCAGAAGGCCTCTATTTGTAATTATTTCTCATTTTCACACAGCCTGTTTTATTTACTTATGAGCTGTATGGAAGTTGATCAAATCAATTGTGATGTATGAAATGAAAAAAAATTACAATGTAGAACTAAAATAAACAGTTGACAGAAAAGTTGCTAACCCCTGTTTTAAAATCATAACTTGATTGACAGCACTCACCCTACAGCCATAATCACTCCAGTTGGATCGGGTCTCTTCCCAGAAAATGCACTGAGCAGTAATGGATGTGATTGTTACTGATGCATTTATAGACTTTACGCCCGGAGGAACAACAGGTCGTATGAGAAGGTTGTAAACGCCCACGTCTACTGCCATGTCACCGGGACCCAGCACCCATGTGTACCTTTCATCTGTGTGAAAAGATGAAGAAGATACAAAACAGTGCTTGATATATTTCACATTGTTAAAGAACGCTTGTGTTGTTTCAAGCCAATGATTCACCTTGTGAATGTGCTTGTTGAGGAAGAGTAACTTTAGCTGCATGGCGTTCCTCGGTGGGCTGGTTCTGATAACCCAGCATCAGTATTAGTGTTAAATCTTCAGAGGGAAGTAACTTTATAACCAGAGTAATGTTGGGGGTGGTTATATTGATGATCGTAGTGCTGAAGTTTCTCAGATCTAGAACTGAGCTGTTCACTGCTGTGTCCAGCCTGGGTAATAAGATCTGCAGATTGAGCAAAGTGTTATTTCATTATGTCCCATTAAAACCTCTTCAATATTTACACCTCTTATAAAACACTCTGGGGCGGTCTCCTTTCAAAAGCTACTAATATGTCATTTTGAATTACTAATATGAACCATTTAGGGGTAAATAAGCTATAACTGTTATAGATGATCGCTATGTGTTTGACGTAAAAGGTATTTCCGTTTATAATCATGCCTATTATTTTTGACTTACGTCAGTTTTTGAATCATATACACTACAGGCTGTTTCTCAAGCACTGGGACATTTAGAGATGTTGAGCTATTGTGCTTTCATAACACGACGTCTTTCAGACCAGTGGAAAGAAACATCCAAATACACATTTACATATTTATTTTATTACACTGTCTATTTGCTTCTGTAGGCTTCAGTTATAATACATATTTTACACATTTATATTATTACACACATGTATTCTTTTACATATTTTACACAGTATACTGTTTTTTGCACATCTTATTTGTTTTGCACTTTTTTATTCTATTGCACATTTTACTCTTTATTTCTCTTTTTTTACTTATATTTATATATATGCTCTTGTGTTGTGTTACTTTTATTTAACTTTCATTTTTTCTGCACTGTCCACTGAGCGGACCTGACTTGATTTACATTTCACTTCTGATTATACCCTGTATAATTTATTATGTGACGAATAAACAAACCTTGAACCTTGAATATTTTAAAGGCAGTTTTCTCAAAATGAGTTTTGCTGACCCACTTTATATTAGCGTATTTAAGTACTATGTACACACATGTAAATTCATAATTTGATATAATGCATTTACTCCATAGATATATGTTCTTTACATTTGACTTTTATTGAAAAAAAATACCTGTAAGTACCTGCATGTACTTACAGCTGTAATATTTTTTTGTAAATGCATCATAATTACTCCATTTATCCTCTCATTACCCTTAAACCTAAGCAGACCACTAAACCTTACCCTAACCTTTACCGTATATCACCTCAGAAGAAGCACTGTTCTGCGATTCACCACAACGATTGCCGTTTTACTCCTTACTATAATCTGAAGGTTTTTACAGGAAGGTTTGCTTATATTCCATTCACCTGATTTATATAACATTTTATTCCTAAATAAAAAATGGGGATTTTTTTTTTCTGGCAGTTGAAATGTATTTCTGATTTATAGAGTAATAAAAAGAGATCAAAATTCTCTCTAAAAACCTTTAATGTGTCAACAAAATGAAACAAGAGTTTTGAACCTGGCTTTATCCAATGTTCAGAATTATGTTCTGGAAATATTTGCAAATTAGTGCATATTTGAATAGATGACTCATTTGCATATTCGCATAATTTCAAAAAACGTGTAATGCAAAGCAACTGTCCTGTGATTAATCAACTGGGGACGTATGGTAAAAGTTATCTGTTAGTTTGTACCCTAATAGTTTTCACCTGTCGTGTCTTGCCTTGAAACCAGATCGAAAAGTTACTTTTGTTATTTAGTTATTATAGTAGCACAGCACAGTTCATCGTTTCTCTTCCCGTTATTGTCATGAGGTACAGTATATAATGTGTTTACCTCGATCTCCTCAGTCAGGTTTGTCACTGGAATGACAGAGCCGTCTGTTTTGGAGAGGGACAAACCGGCCACCATACTATGAATGGTCTGACCTTCAATCCATGGATCAATGTTGAAATGTGTCATCTGTGAAAAGATATATGTGTGAAGTATATGCAGCATATTACAGCATAAATAAACGATATAGTGTATATTGTATCTATGTTATTGAAAAACAAAAGGGGCAACTCATTTCAACTATAGGAAGGTGAATATAAAGTGTTATGGCTCAGAGGAACATTTATTGGTTTCAGAGCAAAAGGTTGCAGCTTGACCAAATATTTTTGAATTTAAAACAGTTTAAAATGCTTTCCACTATTCTCTTATGTTTATGAAATTTGCTTTGAAACCTGTTGGTATTGTCACATTAGCTTAACGTATCAACAATTTAACAATTTCTTTCCTATGAAACTAACTGGAAATTTCAAATGAAATGCATAACGTGTTATATATCACAACAAACAACTTGAATTATTGTTTATATGTAAACTCGAACTCTCCAGCCATATCTAATGTTAAAATGCATCACAAGCACTTGCCAACCAGGGTCACATGACTATACAGCAATATAATTACTTCCTCAAAGCGAGCATCGCATGTGAAAGGCTGTGTTTTAATACATTCACCATTAAGATGTTTTTATATTCAAACTGCTCAAATATGAATCCTCTATCCACAATATTTATTTCTCCAGTGAAAAAGTCCAAAACATTTCTAAACAAATGTGTCGGTGGATTTTGATGAGTAGGGACAAAGTTGGACTTCTTCTGGATTACAGACGCATATTTTGGCCGGTTTAAAGTGAAATACTTTAATGTTAGAAACACGCAGCTTTTCTGTTCATAAGATGTAAATTGGTGTACTGGAGTGGTGTGGATCACTTGAGGATTATTGTGGACTCTTATTCTGACGGCACCCATTCACTGAAGCGTAATGCACTATTCCTTTAATGTAATAAAATTTAAACATATTTGATGGCTGGTTAGAGCATGATTCAGAATATTATTAATTATAAATCTAACTCTTGCTACTATTCCTTCATAAATCTAGGGTGCAGGTCAAATAAATGATAATCTTATTTTGTACACAGATGTTTTTTGGCTTGTAGTGACTAGAAATGACCCACTTTCACATCCACTGGCTCATGGACAGACAGTATATCAGAGCCCAGATTGGGAAGCTTGAATCCGGCTGAACTGTTCTCGATGCTGAAGGGCTCTTTCTGGAGGTTAGCTGGCGATATCCTAAACAGAAACATCTGAAACTCACATAAAATGTTCCCAGCAATTCATCAAATACTGATTGTCCTACCTGTTGACGTAGATCTTGACATTAGGAGAGGTGATTATGATGGGCTCTAGATCAGGAGTTTTATTTGTGAGCAGGAATGTCTGCACAGAGTTCATCGCAGAGACCAAATAACCGGAGATGTCGCTCTGAAAGGCAGCGAGAACACATCAGCAGAGATCCTAACTGAGTTCATTGTGTTTTTGAATATAATAGCTGGTTTATAGATGGACATTAGCTGGTGTAAGATGCTAGACATCTTGGACAAGCAACAAGCCTTCAGTTTAACTGAAAAAGTGATACCGTTGCTCTACATTATAACAGTCAAGTTTATTAGTTTTTCTCAAATTATGTAAAAGGTAAAGTTCAAACATTTTTCATCAATAATATTTCATTAATACAAAGTAAAATGTTTTATTATAAGGACCATACCATAGTTGATCAATATATTTTCTTTAGACATATATATATATATATATATATATATATATATATATAAGATCTATATAATCTAAATAAATCTATATAAGATAAGATGCTACTTAATGTAGGTCAATGTAAGATTGTGTTTGCCTTTTTACTACTTAATTTCACCATAATCAAAAGCTAAATTAGCATTTTGAAAAAAATATTATTTCACTTGAATTAAAAACATGTCATAAATGCTTCATTTAGTTGACTGACTATAAATAAAGACAACTTTTAATGTTTATCGGGATGTCTTTTTAAAATGTTTAAAATTATAATTTCTGTAATATAGTAACAATAAATAAATAAATAAATAGTCAAGTTCAGCACATCCACACTAATCGAAAATACTGTTTAAACTAAATTGTTTTAATTGCTTGAATTGTTTCTATGGGTGTTATTACTTATGACAAATTGAACAAAACCGGTTTAAACCAGAAACGGAGATGTTTGCTTCAGCTGATATATAAAAAGCACGTTAACCCTCTGGTGCTCCTTATTTGGGAGTCACACTCGTGGTCTTCATGGTCAAAAGTGACCACACACCTAAAATTGTACTTTTTTTCCACCCAGTAAAATCAATGTAACATATTTTTGTTCAATTATATATTTTATTTTAGATTTTGAGATAATTTCATGGTACTGATTAATATTTATGCAATAATTATGATCAATTTCTTCCCATTGGAAAAAAAATATATTTATATTACTTTTTAATTAATGCAGTATTTCATGTTAAAATAGAGTAAATGTGCCCTATCATACACCCGGTGCAATGCAAGTAGGGCTCGCTGGTTGGATCCACATCTAGGGGGTGGAGATTGGTCGGTTTAGGGGTGGAGATGGGGGGCGATGGTGGGGTTAGGAATCAGGGGGTGGAGATGGGTAAGTTTAGGTATATGTAAGGTGGGAGGAGTTGGATCTGAATCTAACCACGCCCACTGTATCTTGAGGGATGCAGCGAGACGCTCCTCGCACGTGCTGTGTTGTTTAAATAGTAAATGCATTTGCACCCATATGTGCACCCATGGGCGTGCTGGTCTAAAAGAGAGGTGTGTTCAGGTGCATTGTTGGAGTGTTGCTATTTTGAGGAACTGAAAATAGACTGCGCCACAGACCAACTCAAACCTGGTCTAAAGTCTAAAATCAATGGCGCAATTTACATTTTTTTTATTTAAAAAGCGCGTTAGTAGAAAATGCGCCTCTGGGCGGATCCACAACGCGTGTTCACTTTGCTTTTTACACACAGCGATGAGCAGCAGCACACAGACATACCAAATATAAAAAAATAAAGGATTACAGTGTAAAATAATTTTATTGTGTAGGCTACGTAAATATAAAAATGTCATGCATGTCATAATGGGTAGTCATTGTATATATCAGAACTAGTCTACCTATTTGCTCGCGCATGAGCAGATCCGTTTGCTCTCTAGAGACGCGTTCAGTCTGTGCGCCTCCGCCGAATCCGCCCTGGCACAAGCGCAACTCGCTCTTAAAGGGAGCGGGAGATGAGACTCTGATTGGTTTATTGCATGTTACGCCCAAAAAACACCCATTACTCATTAAGAGAACAGGGACAACCCGTTTAGACCATGTGCCCTGGCGCGCCGACCGTTGTCCCGTCGTTAAACTAGCAAAAGTGGACTCGGACATGCCCTGGGGGCGCTTGCACCGTGCGCATTAGACCTTCTGGTTAAATCGTTAAAATAGGGCCCAATGCCTTTAAAATTAAAAATTTTGAAGCCAAATTATTGCCATCTGGTGGGAGTAAAATTAGAAAAACATCTGCAATTCTATGGTTTAGCCACTAGATTCCCATATAGCTCTATATAAAAGGCATAAATGCTTATTTTTATTAAGATTTGGGTTTGAATATATATTTAGACATTCTCAAAGACAACTTTTAGTAAAGTTTTAGATCTTTTTTTAAGTTGATTTGAATTATCAGTTGTATTATTATTATTATTATTATTATTACTAAACCTGAACACAGAGAAAGCATTTTGTTACACACACATTTTTTTTATATAAAGATTGAACAAAAAATGAACAGGAGCTTAATCCTTCTGGGTCTGATCTGATTTCAGTTGTCTGATTCGTTTTGGCTATATGGTTATAGCCATACCAATTAATTTGATTGTGTATCATTGTGTATGTGTGTGAGTGTGTGTGTGTGTGTGTGTGTGTGTGTGTGTGTGTGTGTGTGTGTGTGTGTGTGTGTGGGCATGTTTATGTGGTTTATGAGGACACAAATTTGTATAATGACATGGGTATGACATAGGTATTACAAGGAGAAGGTGATTTATGAGGACATTTTCAGTGTCCCCATAATTTAAAACGCTTATAAATCATACAGAGTGAGTTTTTTTGAGGGAAAATATAAATGCACCGTCTCCTGTGAGGGCTAAGTTTAGGTGTAGGGTAGGTGTAGGGCAATAGCACATACAGCTTGTACATTAAACCATTATGCCTATGGAAAGTCCCCGTAAACCATAAAAACCAACATGTGTGTGTGTGTGTGTGTGTGTGTGTGTGTGTGTGTGTGTGTGTGTGTGCGCGCGCGCGTGCGTGTGTGTGTGAGTGGATGTGTCTGTTTTGCACTCTTGATGATTTAGAGTGAAACCTCTTCCTTGCTGTTTACTTTTTTACTGCATTGTAGTTTATTAATTATGACTTTTATTTTACATATTTGCTGTTACAGCTTGTGTGTGTGAGTGGATGTGTTGGTTTTGCACTCTTAATGTTTTATAGTTTCACCCCATCATTGCGTTGTACTTTTTTCTGCATTGTGGCAGATTTGTAGATAGTACACAAATTCTCTGGTTACGGTAATTTTTTGACCACGTGTGTGACTATTTTTTTTACGACCACTTAGCCTGCTCGAATCATGCCCTCAATATTTTTGTGCGTTCATATTCCAAAATGCCATAAAATTCACCAAGTTTCTTACCAGTCTGATGAAGCTGTGATTTTTAAAAATGTAAATTAAAAAAAACTGAAAATGTTTCAGTCAAAAGTGACCAGAGAGCTCCAGAGGTTTAAATAAATGTCATTTTACTTTCTTTCTGTGTAGTCAAGCAGTTTTTCTTGGAAAACTGTAATTTTTCAATCAGCCAATAACCAGCTTAAATCAACTTGAAACTAACAATCAGGTCCCAAAACACTCCTAATTTGTAGGTTCAATTAGACCATTTTTCAAAAAAAGTTACCTCTTTGTCCTTTTCAAAGGCAGCGAGAATGTGACTAGAGGACGCTACAAGCAGGCTGGCTATTTGAGTTTGTGCAGTGATGTTATCCAGACTGAAGGACTCGAGGGATTTACTCAACATATATAGTAGGTATCCAGCATTCTCCTGTGAAAGAAAAGTGCATCATGAGCCGTTATGCAGTATTGTGTTTTAGCACATATATAATGATGTGTTTGGTCACAGTACTACCTGAGCATTAACATTCAGTTTGTCCTTATCTTCAGTGACTTTTGTCAAAACACTAGACAAAGTCAGCACTTCTGTGGGTTGCTGGGGTGGCTCTTCTTCTAAAATTGCACGTATATCTGAAAGAAGTTCCTCTCTGAACTGCAAGTGAGAAATAGATGTTAGGGATTAGACATTACATATATGATGTGTATGTAATTATTTACAACACAAATGCAAATTGTGCAAATTATTATTATTCTGTCATCTTTTTTACCTCTTCTGTGTCATCTGCTCCTCCAAGTTGACTCAGTTCGTTATCAATGGAGTTCTTGAGCTGATCATTGTTGATCTTTATCCAGGAATTTTCAATTGTATACTTCCCATAAGACAATTGGCCATTTTGTTCACCTAATCCATACAGAAATAGTTATTAGAAGCACTTTATTCATAATACAATAGTAATATAATAGCTTCTCTAGTCATAAAATGTGAAATCAACTCACATGTCACCACAACGATGATGTCCTTCTTGAAAGATCTAATCTTTTTAGCTTGGAACTGCAATTCATTATTGTTGTTGTTATTATTATTTTGTAGATTCAGGACTTTTTTGCCATCTTTTAAGCAGTTTTTCTTAAAATTGTCTTTCTAAAAAAACAGAACGATATGAAAATTATTTTTATTATCTCAAATAATCTGACATATCATGTCAAAAGTGTAAAACATTATCAACATTTTATTCTGTATTCAGAAAGACTGAAAATAAAATCATTACATGCATTTGAAACTGACTGGACTTACACTGTATTTCCTTACTTTCCCGCCATCTTCCACGTACCATGTCTTTTGGCAGTTATCATTTGACACTAATTTGATGTCGTCTGGTCCACAAGGTGAACAGCTGGGAAGTACAGACACAAACAGATCCAACACCACATATGAAATCCTTGGAAACTGAAACAAACATTGTTATTTTAGGGTTCAAATGTAGAGGAAAATAAATGTCTCACCTGATTTGCAAACTGAGTGGATTTGTATCAGTATAACAAATCCGTCCGTCGCCTGGATTCTCCCTTTTAGCCCTTTTGTGAGTGTGCGGTCTCAAATTTAAAGAGTGCTGTGATGCCTAAAAAGGTTTAGAAAAGCATAATTTAGAAAATCAATTTTAGAAATAAAGTGATCTGTTTCCACATGTAATGTGACCGATGGAAAAAAACAGCTGAAACAACACTGAAAAACAAATCATTGCATTTACTAAAGAAAAACTTAAGGTAAGTGGTTGCAATCAATTTATTTGAGCTATTTAATTAAACAAATTTAGTGGACTGACAATAAAAAAAAAAAAAAAATTTAAAAGTAGCTAAAATAAATAGTTTGCAACCACTTACCCTAAAAAGAAATTGTATCATGATGGTTGGCCGGGATTAAACTGGTCAAGATGGTCTCCCAAGCTAGTGCTTAGCTGGTTTATCTCCCAGCCTGACCTTCTAAGGAAGGGCTCAAAACAGCTCTAAAACATGCCTGCTAGACCAGCTTTTACAGCCTTTGTCTGGTTTCAGCTATTGTTTTTTTCCAGCAGGAATGGACATACATTTATTTAATAAAGCTGTTTAGAATTTTCACTCAATAAATGTTGTAACTAGTGAAAAAAGCCTCATTTTCAGTAACTAAATGTTACTAAAACATATCTTGTCTTGTTAATGGGAAAGTCAAAAACCTTGACCATTCAATGTAAAATGTGTTTAAATGTGAATAAATAAAAATACAAAGTCAAAGAATTTTAAAAACATTTAAAGCTGAAAAATCAATTGAATCACCTCAACAAAAGCATCGTCACCATCATCAGCAGCAGATCGTTCCACATTATCACGTTCTGCATTATGGAAAATATACATTATAATGAACACATATACAGGAACCATAAAAGTATCATTGCTACAGTATGTTCTTTTATGCACCTTAATTGTAACGTGTGGCCATTTGTTACTTGAATGTAACAATGTATCAGTTTTTGAATGTATCAGTTTTTCAACTGTGCACTGTTTGTTGATGCTTGTTATGCAAACTTGTATTTTTGATCATATTATTTAAATGTATTATCATACTAGTATAATAGTTACCATTTATTGATTTTTTATTGCTATTTTTTTTATTATCCATAGCAGATAAAGAATCGGAAGTCTCCAAACATTCACAGAAATTGTTTAACTCCACATTGCACAATAACGTGGATCAATATAAAACAGCTCTCACGGTCTTTGCAGTGATATTCCACCCACAGATAACTTCCCAGCGCAGGACACGGATCTCCAAAAGATGAGACATCTGCCACAGCCGTGCAAACCCGCTGTCCATTACAGAGCTCTTGGAGGACAACAACAAGCCTCGTTACCATTCATTACAGTCAAACAACATTACTGAGGTATTAATGAACAGATGCAGAAATGATCAATGCTCTTAAACACTGAGCACTTAGACAACAATAGTACCATTACAGCAGTCGATGAACTGAATCGTCTTCAGAGAGATTGTCTGAATCCTCTGTAAATATTTATATGTTCACAATTCGTTTAACTAATTACGAGACTTTTTCAGGTCCATTAGTGCCTATTGAATACTACTGTATATCAATACACTGGTCTTTTTATGTTCCTGCTTTACATCTGTTATGATGTAGCCTACTGTCGTTTTAAACCTCGGCTATAGTCCTATATGTTCAGGTAAAAAGAAAACAAAGCTCAATGAAGCTCTGTTTACATTTTAGATTCATATCGTTTGCTCTGCATTCAAATAAAAGAAAGAAAGAAGTCAGAAAAAGAGCATCAGTTCACAAGCAACACACAAAAGCATGTTCTGTCCTCTTCAGGTGGAGACTTTAGGACTCATTATGATTTCTGTTCTCGAGTTACCTATGTAGTTAAAAATCGGTATAAAAAATATTGTTGCAGTTCCATGGTCCTTCATATTCAATAAAGCCCAAAGTTTATAGCATTTATTTTAAAGATGTCTCTGATGCTCACTTGCATTATTTTATAAAAAATAGGCTACAGTAAAAACAGTAATATTATGAAATATTATTACAATTTAAAATAAATATTCCATTTTAATATATTTTAAAAATGTAATTTATTCTTGTGATGCAAAGCTGAATTTCGAGCAGCATTACGCCACTCTTCAGTGTCACGTGATCCTTCAGAAATGATTACAATATGCTGGTTTGTTGCTCAGCTCTTCTCAAAAGAATCACACTTATTTGACATTTATTTTTGATTATAGAAATGCTGCCTTGGTGAGCACAAGGAAATTGGACATAAAAAAATACTTAATTATACCAAAGACTATAGAATACCCTTAAAGGTACTTAACTGACCAGTGATGTACCATGGTAAATAATTGCCACATTTATGTACCAATTTATATTTTCATATTTTATAGTTATTTTTCCAAATACCATGGTGCTACCAAAACCATAATAGTTAGTTAGAGTTTTTTGTATAGCGTGGGCCAGTACCTGCTACCACCTCCAGCACACTGGTCCAGCGGCACTGCTCCAGCGAGGCTGTGAGAGAGCTGGAGATGTTACTCCTGCAGTAATGTGGCGTCTTCCTGCCATAGTAGCCCTCATCAACCTCGATCACCTGATCTGAGCCACAGTGCAGCATAGTGCTGTCCATACAGGACAGAGAGCGTCCCAATTCTGCACAAAGACAAAAGGTATAACTGTGAAGTGTTGTTTTAAAACAATATACTATCATGTTTTCTCATAAAAGTGCCTTTAAAATACTCAAACTTTTTTTTTTACTTTTTATACAACACAGATCTCTCAAAAAAGAGTTATAATGTTTTATGATACACAGTTTTTTATTGGTGCAACTAAATATAATTAGGCTTTTTCATACTTGTTTTTTTTATTTGAATAAAACCAATGATTCCTGATTATAGTTGCTCGTTGTCTTAAATATTAAAAGTGAAGTGACGTGAAATGAAGACTACAGTCGCTTGTTGTCTTAAATATTAAAATACTGTGACATAATTATATTAAATATGATATAAAAAGACACAAACTCACCAAACTCACAAATGAAGTAGGATTGCTGACTACAGTTGCTCGTTGTCTTAATTATTAAAATAATTTTACATAATTATATTAAATATTATATAATAAGACATCATAAAACTCACCAAACTCACAAATGAAGCAGGATTGCTGACTACAGTTGCTCGTTATCTTAAATATTAAAATAATTTTACATAATTATATTAAATATGATATAAAAAGACCCCATAAAACTCACCAAACTCACAAATGAAGTAGAATTGCTGACTACAGTTGCTCGTTGTCTTAATTATTAAAATAATTTTACATAATTATATTAAATATGATATAAAAAGACATAAACTCACCAAACTCACAAATGAAGCAGAATTGCTGACTACAGTTGCTCGTTGTCTTAAATATTAAAATACTGTGACATAATTATATTAAATATGATATAAAAAGACACAAACTCACCAAACTCACAAATGAAGTAGGATTGCTGACTACAGTTGCTCGTTGTCTTAAATATTAAAATACTGTGACATAATTATATTAAATATGATATAAAAAGACACAAACTCACCAAACTCACAAATGAAGCAGGATTGCTGACTACAGTTGCTCGTTGTCTTAATTATTAAAATAATTTTACATAATTATATTAAATATGATATAAAAAGACATAAACTCACCAAACTCACAAATGAAGTAGAATTGCTGACTACAGTTGCTCGTTGTCTAAATATGTCTAATTATATTATAATATGATATAAAATGAAGTTTTATAAACTCACCAAACTTAAATAAGTAAATTGTGACATACATTAATTAAATTGATTAAAAAGACCCATAAAACTTTGATACATAATTATTATATAACATAATTACATGATATAAAACACAAACTCCAAACTGAAGAAGGATTGCTGACTACAGTTGCTCGTTGACTAATAATTTTGACATAATTATATTAAATATTATATAAAAAGACCCATAAACTCACCAAACTCACAAATGAAGTAGAATTGCTGACTACAGTTGCTCGTTGTCTTAATTATTAAAATAATTTTACATAATTATATTAAATATGATATAAAAAGACATAAACTCACCAAACTCACAAATGAAGTAGGATTGCTGACTACAGTTGCTCGTTGTCTTAAATATTAAAATACTTTGACATAATTATATTAAATATTATATAAAAAGACCCCATAAAACTCACCAAACTCACAAATGAAGTAGGATTGCTGACTACAGTTGCTGGTTGTCTTAAATATTAAAATACTGTGACATAATTATATTAAATATGATATAAAGACACAAACTCACCAAACTCACAAATGAAGTAGGATTGCTGACTACAGTTGCTCATTGTCTTAAATATTAAAATACTTTGACATAATTATATTAAATATGATATAATAAGACACCATAAAACTCACCAAACTCACAAATGAAGCAGGATTGCTGACTACAGTTGCTGGTTGTCTTCCAGGCGAATCCCGAGTCTGTGTTGATGTATCCGCAGCCAGTCTCACTGAACCAGTTTGAGTGAACCACACCTGATCCAGACCCATCTAACCAGATCACGCTGCCTGAGGACATAGAAACCGCTGCATGTACAATTATGATTCCTTATGAGCAGGCCTACTATCATGTATAGAAAAAGAGGTAGGCCTAAATTTAGCATTTGTGTATTTTTTATTAAAGAAATATTTCCATTCATTTAGATGACATTAATGCTTTATCATGAACAAAATGAATGCAGTGCATATTTGTCAGTCATACATAAAGAAACAGGTGACATTTATATAATCAAACATAATGGAACTTATTATTAACTATATGAATATTTCAATGATGAAATTGTATTTTCAAAATGCATTTATTCAATTGGCATAATCAGCAAAAAATCTGTTCATTATAAAAACTATAACATTTATTCATTTCAAAAGTGTTATCAAATATGGCTAGCTGAGGAACAAGAAATATGTAATTATAATGTATAATATTTAAACTAATTGAATTTACTGATGATCAATATATAAATCCAGCTGTTTCATTTATTCATGACTGACAAATGCATCACATTATGCTTGATAGTTTGTTCAAACTGATTTTATAATTATATAAATGTTATTTATATAAATGTACCCCTAAATATTTCATGTTGCATTTTTCTAATGAATATAAATGCAATAATATTTAAACTGCATTAGTTCGAGCTTTCACAATATTCTTCTGTCGTGACACCGACACATACCTTGTGTGTCCCGAGTGAGGCTGTTGGAGGTAGACACCAGTCCTATCCACCAGTCCTGCTCCGACTGCAGGTGTTTCTGTAGAAACTGCTGGGTTTCATCATTCTGGACGAAGGCCAGGTGTCCACCGTCCCGCTCACACCAGGCTTGAGCGCTGAGGAAACTGTGCTGAAGGGCCACAAACTCATAGCAGGAGCTTAGAAATGCCTGCTGGTTTTCTGAACAAGAAAGACCTTCACCAACTGCTTCGCCGCATGCTGAGATGATATTAATTATGATTAGATATAGCAAAGTAAAGAGTCTGCCATCCATCTCTAGTCTTTGTGCATAAAGACACAGGATTTCCTCTATATAAAGGGTTCTGAGCCCTGCCAAAAACACCTAAATGACAACTGAATCCTTCCTATTGATCGTCTCTCAAACAAAACCCAGTAATGCAATAGCCTAATGGATGCATATTGTGTTTTTACACAAACAAAGGCAATGTTCATTTAGATCAACCAGATAAGCCAGCTTTAACCCACAGTGACGCACAACACACTAGAAGTTAGTGTAGTTCCAGGCTAGGATTTCATCATCGTAAACTGAATGGTTTCACAAACAAAAATGAAATAAGAATCATAGAGAATTATTTTGATTTTCAGAACTCTGGTGTATTGTGTCAGAATAAAGATAGAATTAAGAATTGTATTCTACTTATCACAAGAGTCTTAAAAGGTCTAGCTTTTGTTTTGTGTTACTTTATAATCATATAAATTCATTTTCAGGCTAGATAACAAATTAACATTATAGATACTCCAGCAAAACGTTTTATTTAATTTTTATCATCCTCTTATTTTTAAAGAGGATATGTAATAATGCAGGGTCAGTCGTGGCCTAATGGTTATAGAGTGTCGGACTTGTAACCCAAAGGTTGCAGGTTCGAGTCTCAGGTCCGGCAGGGATTGTTGTAGGTGGGGGGGGGGGGGGGAGTGAATGTACAGCGCTTTCTCTCCACCTTCAATACCACAAAAAGGTGCCCTTGAGCAAGGCACCAAACCTCCAACTGCTCCCCGGGCGCCACAGCATAAATGGCTGCTCACTGCTCAGTGTGTGTGTGTGTGTGTTCATTTCTCACTGCTGTGTGTGTGCACTCGGATGGGTTGAATGCAGAGCACAAATTCTGAGTAACCATATTTGACTGCCTAAGATATTTTGTTTATTTTAATTTTTTACTGCCAATGTGTGAACAACTTGTAAGGAAACTGAAACATGAGATCTTCCCCGACTTCCTAGGTTGTCTATGAAAGACTAGAGTTTTTCACATAAAAATCAATGTACTGATTTTTACGTGATGAACTTTTGGTGGGAAACTCCAAAGGAAGTGATGTTTACACGGCCTCCGGAGAGCTTCTCTTCCTTTCTATGATACATGAAACAAACGCTTTTGTTCAGGAGGATAATGCTGTAAGAGCTTCTGTAGAACTGTAATGTTAATGTGTCGTGCAAAAAAAAGGGATGAATTCAAACTATAGTCTCACATAGCCATTTCTATATAGTCTATATCAAATATACTTTATAATCAAATTATCATTTCACCCGTTTAATCCAAAATTCACATAATTCATGAAAATATCCAAATGATGTGTCATTAGTAACCCTTTGAAATATTCAATAATTATTTTCGAAAGTTTTAGTAAAAGTGTGTGATAATTTGTTTTTTATTATTGTGGGATAATGTTTATTTATTATTATTTTTTTTTAATTTAGTTATTTAGCAGACGCTTTTATCCAAAGCGACTTACAGATGAGGACATTATAGAAGCAATCAAAACCAACAAAAGAGCAACATGCAAGTGCCATTACAAGTCCTGGTTAGCCTAACGCAGTACACTAGGAAGGTTTAGAAAACTAGTATGTAAAATATAGAACAATTAACTTAGTGTTAGTTTTACAAGAAAAGCAGTTAGAGAATGAATATGCAATTGATAGAGGGTCAAATGTTTGTGTTTTTTTAAATAAAAAGAAGACAGATTAGATAAAATAGAATTAGAATAGAGAGTGCTAGAGTTAGAGGGTCAAATAAAGATGGAAGAGATGTGTTTTTAGCCGTTTCTTGAAGATGGTAAGGATTCAGCTGCTGGGATTGAGTTGGGAAGGTCATTCCACCAGATGGGAACAGTTAATGAAAAAGTCTGTGAAAGTGATTTTGTGCCTCTTTGGGATGGTACAGTAATGCGTCGTTCACTTGCAGAACGCAAGCTTCTAGCTTCTAGAGGGCATATACGTCTGAAGTAATGAATTTAGGTAAAGGGGTGCAGAGCCAGAGGTGGTTCTGTAGGCAAACATTAATGCCTTGAATTTAATGCGAGCAGCTATTGGTAGCCAAATTGATGAACAGAGGTGTGACATGCGTTCTTTTCGGCTCATTAAAGATTAATCTTGCAGCAGCGTTTTGGATTAATTGTAGAGGTTTGATGGAACTGGCTGGAAGACCTGCTAAGAGAGCATCGCAATAGTCAAGTCTGGACAGAACAAGAGCCTGAACAAGGAGTTGTGTTGCATGTTCCCAGAGAAAGGCCCTGATCTTCTTAATATTATATAATGCAAATCTACAGGACCGGGCAGTTTTAGTAATGTGGTCTGGAAATTCAGCTTATCATCAATCACAACTCCAAGGTTTCTGGCTGTTTTTGAAGGAGTTATGGTTGATGAGCCTAATTGGAAGGTGGAATTGTGATGAAACGATAGGGATGCTGAAACCACAAGCAGTTCTGTCTTTGCTAGGTTGAGTTGAAGGTGATGGTCCTTCATCCAGCAAGAAATGTCTGTTAGACATGCTGAGATGCGAGCAGCTATCTTCAGATCAGCAGGATGTAATGAGAGGTAGAGTTGAGTGTCATCAGCATCGCAGTGATATGAAAAGCCATGTTTATGAATGACAGAACCTAGTGAAGCCATGTAGACAGAGAAGAGAAGTGGTCCAAGGACTGAGCCCTGTGGCACCCCTGTAGCTAGATGTTGCAACTTGGATACCTCACCTCTCCAAGATACTTTGAAGGACCTAACTGAGAGGTAAGAGTCAAACCACTGGAGTGCGGTTCCTGAGATGCCCTTTCTCAATAGGGTTGACCGTATCAAAAGCAGCAGACAGATCCAGCAATATAAGTAATGAAGACTTGGAAGCCTTTCTTGCAAGTCTTAGGTTTCAACAACTGAGAGCAAGGCAGTTTCGGTGGAATGTCCACTTCTGAAGCCAGATTGGTTACTGTCCAGGAGGTTGTTCTGTGTGAGAAAGGCAGTGACTTGGTTGACACAACTCGTAAGTGTTTTTGCAATGAAAGGTAGAAGGGAAACCGGTCTATAGTTCCCTAAAAGAGTTGGGTTAAGAGTGGGTTTCTTAAGAAGTGGGGTTATACGAGCCTGTTTAAATGCTGAGGGAAAAATTCGATGTGAGTGAGTGCAGGAACAACTGCAGGAGAAATAGCTTGAAGGAGATGAGATGGAATAGGATCAAGCGGACAAGTAATAGGATGACTGGAAAGGATGAGTTTAGAGATTTCTGCCTCAGAGAGTGGAGAGAAGTATGTGAACGAGTTTATGTGTGTACTAAATGAACATATTTCTGCAGTCATAAAAATAGTTATATATCTTAGCCCAGCTATTTCATGTTGATCACAATTTCATTTTGATAACAGTTTGATCACATTCTAGGGTAACTATTATGCATAAAAAACCTTTCTACAACATCGATAGGAATACTGAGATAAAAGACAAAAAAATACAACCATTAACGTTTTTCAAAATTGTTACTTTTTTGTAAAATATATATATTTTTTATTGGTGCTACCAGTATTACAACATCAATATTGTAACTTTTGAACTTTGAATTTAGCACAATATATTGTCATTGCAACATTTTAATGTAATTTTCACTAACAACTTCAATTGGATTTATATTGTATACCTAAATCCACTGTTATCCCACTGGTCACCAGTGGGACAACAGTGGGATGACCCCCCCCCCCCCCCCCCCCCTTTAAGGAGCGAATCCCATACGCTCCACACACACTAAAAACAGAAAAATGTCTTGGAGGGGGGTGGGCCGGAGGCGGATCTGGGGTAGGGACGGTGGGCCAGGCCCGTGGCCTGGAGGAATAGGCAGACAGGGGTGCCAGGGTGGGGCAGGCAGAGCAGGAGGCCATTGGGCGGGCTCTGGAGCAGGCTCTGTGGGCTCCCTGACCGGAGCGGACTCTGTGGGCTCCCGGAACGGAGCGGATTGCGCGGGCTCCCGGAACGGAGCGGGCTCTGGAGCGGACTCTGTGGGCTCATGGAACGGAGCCTTGAAGGCTGAGCCGCTTAAACTCAGAGCCAGGTTGATGTACTCCTCCAGTGACTCCTCGGGGTGCCAATAAGGCATCCGGGACTTGAAGGGCTCGGCTAGGCCTCCCCCCCTAAAAAAACATGAGGCAGGCCTCTTTCTTAGCCGACTGGCGAACCACTCCCACGAAGTCCCTGGCGTAAACCTCAATGTTCCGGTCTCCCTGGCGGACGTTGAGAAGCTTCCACCCTGGACCCATGTTTGCCGGTTGCCCCCTCTGCTGAGTCCTCATCTGGCTGATCCATTCTGTCAGGATACGTGAGGAGAGAGTTGAGGTGAGGACTCAAATGCAGGGGAATCGGGTTTTTAATAACAAAATAAAAACAAATATAAACAGAAACCACCCCGAAGGGGAAAAACAGGCAGGCAAAGAGCTGTGTACAATTAACATACACAGCTCACAAGCTTGAGAACTGAAAAAAACATTTGTTTTTTTCAGTTGAATAAAAGACAATTTTTCCCCATATATTTCATCATTGATGATAAAAAAAGTCTAAAAATCTTGTCTCGTCTCGTTCTCGTGAACTCAGTCTCGTCTCGTGGGATAAGTGTCTTGTCACACGCCTACTATATACATATATAATGCTGCACCAAACAAATGTGTAAGGGGGAAAAAGTATACAGTAAACCAACTTTATGGCGGATTCTAAGTGATCAAGGGCTTAGGACGTTCCAGTTCAGCCCATTCCAAGGGTTCTGCTAGAAGTGGGCACTCATGCAATGTAATCAATGACGTACATCCGAGTAAATGAGAAGGAGGGAAGTTTGCGAGTGAAGGGCATAAGAAAACGAACTGTAACTAGACCATGTTTACCTTTCATTACAAAATTATTTCTGAGGTGTCCCTTTTTGTAGATACAATTACATTGAAAGACTACACCTTTGTAGGTGTTCAGCTACATCTAGCTGTTTTGATAGCATTTAATTGTTTAGATTCAGAATATATTTCAATATAGTTGGCCTATTGTAGTAATGTAGCAAATTGCTGCCTTATTCAGTTTTGTTAATTTTTTTAAACTTGGTAGTTGTGTCTGAGTGAAATACTTCATGTAATTTGATTGATATAGTCATTAAATGCATATTTTGTCAATGCAATGATAAATGATCCACAGTTTGACCCCCATAGACTCCAGTCACTGCATGGGACATGGGCCCTAGTGATTGAAAATATAAAATAAACCAAATATGTAGCCTAACTTTTGACATTGAATAGTGGTAGCCTACGTTAATTTATTTTGTTGTATTTTGCACAAAAACAAAATATTGTTATTGGATAAGTGGTTTCGTTTAGATTTCAATGTAGTGTAAGATGTTTTTATTTTGAAAGAAGTGATTAAAGTGAGACCCTTGGGGTAATATGTGACCCTGGACCACAAAACAAGTCTGGGGTATAATTGTAGCAATAGCCAAAAATACATTGTGTGGGTCAAAATTATAAATGTTTTATGCCAACAATCATCGGGATATTAAGTAAAGATCATGTTCCATGAAGATATTTAGTGAATTTACTACCGTAAATATACCAAAACGTAATTTTTGATCAGTAATATGCATAGCTAAGAACTACATTCGGACAACTTTAAAGGTCATTTTATCAGTATTTAGATTTTTTTGCAACCTCAGATTACAGATATTCAAATAGCTGTATCTCAGCCAAATATTGCCCTATCATAACAAACCAAATGTATTTCACAAATTTATGAAAATTGACACTTCTGACTGGTTTTGTTGTCCAGGGTCACATATGTGAGGAATGACAGATTTCAGTGTTATGCGCATTCTTGTAGCCTATTTGTTTATTTTTAATTTGGTGAATACGCGCATTCCAAACATCGCTCGAGCGTTGGATTCGATGACATCATAAAGAAATGGAACGTTCGTACTTGTGTTAGAATACATAGAAGTGCGAGATTTCGCCGTTTTCTCATTCTGCAGTTCCCGATACAGAGTTACTTTCTAAAGTGAAAAACTGTTATCATGTTCTAAGCGGCCATGCATTATTATAATTTTTCCGTCTTGTTTTCTCGTGATCACGACATAACGAAAGTTGTTTTGTCGTTATCACGACTTAATTTTCTCGTGATCTCGACATAACGAAAGTTGTTTTGTCGTTATCACGACTTAATTTTCTCGTGATCTCGACATAACGAAAGTTGTTTTGTCGTTATCACGACTTAATTTTCTCGTGATCTCGACATAACGAAAGTTGTTTTGTCGTTATCACGACTTTTAATTTTCTCTGTGTATTCGGCATGAGAAAATGCTATAGAAGCAGCATCATCGCAGCATCATGGATGATCGTATTCGCTTTTACTTTGATCAGGGACAGGGACTCACTCAAACTGAAATAGCTCTGTCTGTCAGTGATTGACGACTTACACATAAGTGTTCGACACTTGAGAAGGAGGCTGTCGGGTCTGCAACTTTATCGTCGAAGACAATATAGCGACCCTGAACGTGTAGTCACGTGTAGTCAAATTCAATTTCCTCGGGGACGCCCCTCTCTCTCAATGCAGAGATAAAGTCCATATTTGCTGCAGGAAATTAGTAACTTTATGATGGAGATATCAGCCGCTAGCGCGTACACCATAATATTCGCCAGAAACATTCACAAGGTGCGGGATTTTCTCGGGATAGCTACAATTACGTCGTGAGAAAACGGTTTTTACGTTGAGATCCACAACTTTCGTTATGTCGAGATAACGACAAAACAACTTTCGTTATGTCGAGATCACGAGAAAAATTAAGTCGTGATAACGACAAAACAACTTTCGTTATGTCGAGATCACGAGAAAACAAGACAGAAAAATTATAATAATGCATGGCCGCTTAGAACTTCCGTAGAAAACACAGTTCTAGCGCCTTCCATCAGAGTACAACGACGCGACCAATCTCCAGCACTAAAGCCGCTGAGAACTATCTGTCCGTTAGTGCTGCTGAGGAAAATGAGAGGACGAGAAAAAGGAGGAGGACGAAGAGTTTTGAGAAGCTGCTCTCTCTTCACTTCGGTGACTGGAGCGGTAGTTCAGATCAGACTAATGCACCGAGAAATGAGAGACGAGCTGAGGGTAAATCCAGTGATTTTCTGTTCTCTAGGATAAAGTGTCATTCATTACAATAGTGCTCAAATCTACACCATATGAAAAGTCACGATCAGATTTATATTCCAGGTCATGTCATAAACAGATTAAACATGGTTTCATGTGGTAACTGAAGAATCACCATAAGATGAGTATGTGTTTAATTATTATTTGAGTGAAATATCCTTTATATAACTTTAGATTGTATTTGTCTGCAGTCCATTGACTGGTCTCTAGAGAATCATGGTCTTCAGGAACCTCTGTTCAGTAGTCTTAAAGTCCTTCCTCCTGAAGATCAGCAGGCTCAAACCCCTCCAGTTTCAGAAGGCAAGCGTCTGGAGGGTGACCTTGAGGTATTGTCATTTTACATTATTTACCTGGCAAATTGTTTTGTCTCACTAAATTAATTTTAAGATGTCTTAGAGGGTGTATAATGCTCACTGTTTATTTTGAAGTCTAATCTTTCTGTGTAATGTTAGACACCAACCCTGATTTGTGTTTTTTTCATTAGCCTGTTAGTGAAGGAAATGGTAGTCAGGAGAGACAGAGAAGGAGAAAGAGTAGTTTTGAGAAGCTGCCCTCTCTTCATTTGTTTGAGAGGAGCATCAGTTCAGGTCAGGGTCAGAAAGTGGAGGTCCAGATCACTGTAGCCACCGGTGAGAGACGAGCTGAGCGTAAATCAGACAACCATTGTACAATGTGCACCAGTTTTCTGTTTGCTTTGTTTATCATGAAGACTAATAATTTTAAGCTAGACATGAGTATCCATTAATAGACACTTAATTTATAAATTAGGGTGATATTTCTGTTTTCAAGGATGATGTGTCATTCATCACAATATGGGAAAATCCACAATATCACACACTTTAATTCAACTGAAGTTTAATCAGGACGATAATCAGATTTTTATTCCGGGATATGTTATCGTTAAACACAGATGAAACCAAGCAGACATCTTTTATCATTGGCCCTAAGAGAAAAAGAAGTTCTCTCAGTGATCAGGTGTACGACTCCCATCAGAGTACACCACCAACATCCAGCCCCAGTGTGGCTGAGAACCATCTGCCCATCGGTGCTGGTGAAGAATATGAAACGCCAGTGAGAAAGAAAAAGAGGACAGAGAGTTCTGAGAAGCTGCTGTCTCTTAAATCCATTAAATGGAGCTGCGGTTCAGACCGGGCGATGATATATGAGAGACAAGTAGAAGGTGAACCAAATGGCCAGTTGAGAATGTGTAAATGAGAGCTTTGCACATCACAAAGTCCACATAAGTTTTAGCTCAATATGAGTGTCCATTAAAGGAAATCTGTTTTTCTGGAAATCAGAAAAAAATTCTGTTTACAAAAATGGCATGTCCTTAATTGCCATTATGTCATTTATAATCATACTTTATATCAAAATCCAAAAGATTTTTCAAAAGATTTTTATTACAGGACATGACATGAATCTTCATCAAAAAGATGAAATGTGGTTTAAAGAAGTTAGATTTCACGTAGTAACTGAAGAACGGTCATAATTTTGAGTGTGCAATATTAAATTATTTGTTTAAAACACCTTTTTATTTGTTATTCCCCTCTTTAGATCATATTTCTCTGCAGTCCGTAGAGGATTCTCTAGAGGAACCTCTTTCTGTCGATCTTGAAGACCTTCCTCCTGAAGATCAGCAGATTCAAAGCCCTCCAGCTCCAGTCCACCACAGTCCAGTCAGTCCAGCCTCAGCTGACAACAGCATAGTGGACTTGACAACCGAAGGTGAGTTTTCTGCCCCAAACACTGCACACAACACTGTAAACTACTGTTTGACATTTCATGCAATCTACAACTATTCTTCTTTTAACAGATGACATTCTGAGCCGGTATGAAATCTGCAAAATGCTTGGTGAGGGAGGATTCAGCTGCGTCTATGAAGGGAAACGCTTGGAGGATGACCTTGAGGTGTTGTTATATTCTTAAAATAGTTTACTACATTGTGTTCTCTCACTATGTCTATTGTAAGTCATCTCAGTGTATATTGTGTCCCTTATTTAGTGCACTTGCCATGTTGTAAATGTGTTGTTTTGTCGTTCAGGTGGCAGTGAAAATTGCCAGCAAGCCAAAGAACATGAAATGCATCTACGTTGAAAGTAGGCTACGCTCACTGTGAAAACATACTGACTACAATTTGTCCAAGACTGGACACAAAGTCTGTTTGGTGAAGCATCTAACAATACTCTTTGTTCTAGCCGGGTCATCCCGCACCCCTTCCGTTAGAGGTCTGCCTTTTACTCCTTGTTAACAAAGAGCCCAGAGCTCCAGAGATCATTCAGCTGCTGGACTGGCAGGACCAGCCTGAACGTTACATCCTGGTCATGGAGCGGCTGGCCCCCTGCAAAGATCTGTGGGATTATGTGATGCTTCAGGGAGGCTTCCTCAGCGAGGACATAGCATGGTTTATCATAGCGCAGGCAACAAAGGGCGCTCACACGTGCTGTCAGCGAGGATTATTTCACCGGGACATCAAGCTGGAGAATCCCTTTTCTTCAGGAACACCAGAGTACTGCCCGCCTGAGTACTATGTGGACCACAGGTACCATGGGAAACCAACAACCGTATGGTCTCTGGGAGTGCTCTTGTTCATGCTGGTGTGTGGACACTACCCAGAACCCAGAGACATAGAGTCGATTGACTACGCCGTCTGGTTTGAGCCCGACTTGTCAAACGGTAAGATCCGATTCTTCACAACAAAGAAAACTGTAATCGAAATCATACAAAACAAGGAGAGAAAAGTAACACCTGAACCAAGTGGTTTTATAAAAGATGAATATTACAGAAATTATACCTAATCTTCTGATTGTACAGTAAAGAGGAGTCAAATCTTAAAGCTCATCTCTTTTTCTCTTCCAGAATGCAGCCACCTGATTCGGTCCCTGCTCAAGGTTCAAGGTTCAAGGTTCTTTATTATTTGTCACATACACAATCATACAGGGTATAATCAGTAGTGAAATGTAGGTCAGGACAGGTCCGCTCAATGGAAAGTGCAAAAAAATAAAAATTAAATAAAGATAATAATAATACTAATAAAATAGAAAATTAAATAAAAATAACATAAGCAATAAAACAATGAAACATAACACAAGAGAATATATATATAAATATAGGTGAGAATGAAAAAGGGAACAAATAATAAAATAAAATGAGTAAGATGTGCAATGAGATAAAATGTGCAATACAGTATACTGTGGATTAATAAATATTAATAAAAAACACGGATGTGCAAGAGAATGTGCAAATAGGTTGTACCGGGTATGTACACATAGCAGCAGTGTGGATGATGGAGAATAATGAATGTGTTTACAGTTTATTAAATTGAGTCCTGTGGATGTAATGAATAAAAAAGCCCAAGCCAGCGGATTGATTTGGAGGAAATTCTTCTACATGATTGGTTTAAGGTACTGAGCTACAAATGATAATGCCTCTGTATTTTGGTGCATTTGTTTTTATCGTCTAATACATTTTCTAATTATAATGTTTTTAGACAATAACCCTGATATATTCTGACTGTTTTTGTTCCAGATCACCAAACCAGCATGGAGGAATTTGTAAATAGCGTTAAACAGAGTAACGAGAGGTTCCTGTGAAAGCCGCTCCTGCCACGGCCGCACCAGAGGTTCCTCGATTGGCTGTCACAGAGTTTTCAGACTCGGTCTCTCCATCCGTCATCTTACCGCCCGGCGTCTGTGTCATGCCTCAATGCCTTAGACAAACCCTGTAGCATCCGACTCGTCTGTTTGAGGCAGTAATATTTGTGTCTGGCAGTATTACTTGCATATTTGGTGACCAAATACATTTATATTTAATCATTTAGCAGACGCTTTTATCCGAAGCGACTTACAATTGGGGAAATATGTAAATGCACTGTAAATAGTATTTTTTTAAATATGTAAAATATTAAATATTACTATTATTG
Organism: Schizopygopsis malacanthus; assembly: GCA_027474115.1. NCBI lineage: Eukaryota > Metazoa > Chordata > Actinopteri > Cypriniformes > Cyprinidae > Schizopygopsis > Schizopygopsis malacanthus. The sequence goes on from CM049867.1 coordinate 8,435,803, forward strand.
TTGTTGTTATTCTTGATGTTATCTAATTATTATTAGTATTAATGTTGTTGGTGCTGTTATTTTTATAAAATTATTATTATAAAAAATTAAAATAAATGCATAAAAGCATTTTTGCCTGACTTCTTAATTTTAATTTTCTACCTTTATTCAGAAAATGATACTATACTATACAATTCTATTATACTAAAATGTTTTGTTTTTCAATCTTGTGTGAGTGTTTTGATAATGGCCTAAATGGCGAGCGAAGTTTGCTTGTTCATGAAGAGACTAATAATTTACAAATTTAACTTTAAAATCAATCAAAATAAGAAAGAACCTTAAAATCCAGAGCTTTTTTTTTAAATCTCTACGCTTAGTGGCATATTAAAAGTAATGTAATATTTTTGAGCGTTAGGGTTGTGTTTTCTTTCTAATACAGCTGTGTCAACCAACCCCTTTTCAAAACTGCTGTTTTAAGTCACTTGTTTACATGGGCACAACATTGTGTTAAATCTATAAGAAAACTGAATTACTGTTACAGATAAATGTAGCCCATGAATGTAAGGTTGAGTATAAATGAGCTCTCACACAGGCACTTCAGTGCAGAGATCAATGATGTCCCAGCAGGACAGCCATCCACATCTTCTGAAGCTTGGTTCAGGGATTGATCGTTGCCTGTTCAGTGTTCAGATTTACATCTCTATGAGATATAGGAAAGCAGTGGCAACATGAAAACCAAAGATGATGAGATCTGGAAGTTTTGCTCAAGATTCCAGAAGAGAGTTTTCAGACGCTTGTAAGAACTTAGAGGCAACATTCCGTTGGAAGATACAATAATCTCATCTTTATTAAGAAGAATGAAAACTATATAGGCTAGAGAAAAAAACTTCTAAAAATGAAATTTAAAAAAGAAAATAAATGGCTAGAACAGTAAAAATACTCAAACCTAAACTAAAATTAAAATGAAACTATGAAAAAGATAAAAGTCGATTTAAAATGTTTTCTCCGTAATAAAATGACACTGGGTATAGTGAACAAACATTTCTTCAGGTTTGTACATATAACCACGGTTTATGTTTGTCTACAGAAGTGTATGTTTTCACTCCTGAACAGCAGGGGGCAGAACAGACCTCTTCGCTGGATATCTAACATTGAACCCAGAGAAGAAAACAACGATTCAAAACACTCCTCCGTTTTATTTCGCTATGTTAGGGACCTTCATAAATGGAAATATTACACATATCATTTGATCCGGTGCGTTGTTTCTGGTAGTTTGGGCTCTTCAGAGAGGTGAGTGTCTGAAACACTAAACACATCTCTTATTATTGTGCTAGATCAGACGATGTTCAGTACATTGCAGCTACTGAAAATCACATTTACAGCAGTAAACCATGTGTATACAGAATGAACTAAACACTATCATCTGATTCCTGATATCTTGGCAGGTTCACAGCATGCGTCTCTGCCTTGACTTCACCTTCTGTAGACTCAAGTGTCACTGTTTTCATGAAATCCTGACAACTGTTGTTTACAAATGATTCAAGCTAAAGGACTCATAAAGCATCACTATCATACATGAGCCCCGCAGCCTGAGGTGATGGAGAAACTAGATCTGTTTGCACACTTGAAGGACGAAAGCTTTCTCGAGATTAGGAAGAAAAACCTCTGATTTATAGCATTTCTGATCATTTTAAAGATATCATCTGCAATGATATAAAACCCATTGCATCATATTCGATATATTAATGTCTAAAACCCTTGTGAAACCTGATTATGCATAATCTTCTACATGCCTTCTGTCGTCTGATTAATAGTTAACTAAATACTTTAGTAAGTAAAATACATTTCAGTATCATTATAAAGCTGTCCACCCTCAGGTTGCTCTTTTTATTTGCTGTGAAATCTTTAACGATTCTATAAAATTTAAGGTTTTTATTCAAATGTATTTTTATTAAGATTTTATTCAAATTTAATGTTTTGTTCTTTTAATGATTCTATAAAATAAGCATAATAATAACATGTGTATTGTTATTAATATTTCAAGATGGATATTTAGAGTAATTGCGCATTTCCCATACATCCGTTGTTTATTTTATTTATCCATGCATCCATTTTTTAGACAAAACATGTTAAAACACAAGTATCAGATACGACACATTAGGCTTTGGAGGACATTTGTAGGAAGTGTATTTGTCCATCTCTGTCATCATTGCTTTGCTTTGCGTTACATGTTTTGCTTCAACAATTAAAACTACAGAGTTTTCATCATAAAAATAAGATGAAAAACATTTTAATACCAAGATATAGTTTTCTGATATACAGATTGACAACTCGTAATTATATGCATTTTACGTAAGTAGTCTTTTTAGTTATATAAATAACAACATATGCACCAATTTGCATATTTGTATTTAGTTTGGGTTTATGTAGGCCTGGATAATTGTTGCATGCTCCATATTCCCACTTTATCATGTCATACTTTAAACATACAACATACTGGAAAACTTAATTTTTTTGTGTCTCCCTTATATTTTGATTAAACATTAATTAAATTGTCAATTTTAAAGAAATTATTATTTTCTGGCAGTTTCTTTCCTATATCAGGCATTATGGTTAATCTGATGTATAACATCCATATAAGCACTTCATCTACATGTAAAAAAAATATTGAATATAGAAATATCATGATTGCCCAAATAGGAAGAATATTTTTTAAGGAGTTTTATTCCCATGTTGACTTGTTGTGAAGTTATAGTGAAAAGAGCTGCACGGGGAAAAGGGTCTTTAATATACTTAAAGTACATTTTTTGTATTATCATTTGTAATCTTAGAATTATTAACATAACATTTTAAATGTATCTTCTAAATCCATGTACGATTCTATCAGATGGATACAGTTTGCTGTGTCTTTTGAAGCTAAATTAAAACTATTTTAATAACAGGTTTCCATCTAGACATTAACTGAGGGCAAATAAAAAGAGAGACCGCTAACAGCGTTCTTCACCTTCTTCACCCGTAAGGAAAGAGTGCTGCTAAACAAAACATTTGGACATGTATCATGGCAATACCATGTTTTTGTTGACAAATTTGATGGAATACAGAAATCTTTAATAACCACATGCAATCGGCGATATATACAATCTGAGACCATGTTTCCATAACTCTTCTAATACATGTGATCATAGAGTTACAGTGTTTGATTTCTCCTAGGTTATAATGCTGCTGGCTCAGATGAATCAGTCGGCAGATTTCCAGCACGAGGGAGATGCTCAGGAGGTCACGCTCTGCCTAACGGAGACTGTGGGGATTGCAGGTCAGAGTTAGAACCATTTTATTCCCTCAAAAATAGCATTTTATTCAAGGGAAAGGTGTGCATACGCTACCATTACCATTATATTTTTTTAAAGAAATGAATACTTCTATTTAGAAAGGATGCATTACATTGATCAGAAGTGAAGAATGCATTATTACATTGTTATAAAAATCACATTTTGAACAAAAACATTAAGCAGTGCAACTGTTTTCATCATTGATATTAATAATAAATGTCTCTTGAGCACCAAGAAAAGTATAAGAATGATTTCTGGAGGATCATGTGACACTGAAGACTGGAGCAATGATGCTGAAAATCCAGCTTTGCATCACAGGAATACATAGTGTTTTAAAATATATTAAAATAGAAAACCGTTATTTAAAACTGTAATAATATTGAATGGCATTGGTATGTTTATCAAGTAAACGCAGCCTTGGTGAGCATAAGAGACATTGAATGGTGGTGTTCTCCAGTATTTCAGTCATGATGCTCTATGCCTGTCTCTAACTGTCCTGTTAATGATTCAGATGACGATCAGAGCATGGACACAGTCAGTCTGCAGGCTGTGACTTTATCAGACGGCTCCACTGCATATATACCTCACAACACTCAAGGTATGTGTATTACTGTGCCCCCTGAACAACAGCTTGACACGCTTAAGATGTCATCAAACTCAGCATCACTATATAGGATATACATTAACATAGAGAATAGCAAATGTGTTGGTTATCTCATTTGTTGGTTATTTTTACACACTTTCCATCGGTAATGCATTCTCTGGGATTCAAATCCATGACACTGCCAACTAGTTTAGCTACAGGATCTCAAAATTACTTGTTTATTGGTTTAATTTTTGTATTTATAATTTTAAAAATACATTTAAGGAAGACTGGTTCCGTCATGGAACAAAAAAAGGCAATTGTGACTTTATCTCAAATCGTATATCTAAGATTTGCAAGATATAAACTGAGAGATATCATCTCAGAATTGCGAGTTCATATAGTTCATATCTCTCAGTTCAGAGTTTATATCTGGGAAATCTTAGAAACTTGAATATTGATATATAACCTGCAATTCCAAGAAAAACATCAGAATTGTGAGAAAAATCGTTATTACCTTTTTTAATGGTGGAAACAAACAAAACATCAGAATTGTGAGACATAATCTCAGATTTGCGAAATGTAAACGTGATTTGAGAGAAAACATCAGAATACCGAGTTTATATCTTGCAGTTATTTTTTTATCAGAATTGTGTGAAACAAAGTGAGATGTAATCAGAACCGTGACATAAAAAGTTGCAATAACCTTTTTATTTCTTTATATGGCAGAAACAAACTTTCATATCTATTAGCCAAACATAACAAGACTGCTAAGATAATTAAAACATTAAATACAAATTATCTTTAATCTTTAACTCCTGTATTTTCCTGTTATTAAAATAATCAGATCAAAGTTGCATTTATTTTTACTTTTCCATAAAATAATAATACAATAATTTTTTTTTTTTTTTTTTACTCAGTTGAGATGATATTCTGAGTGAGGCATTAACTGAGTGCTGTTGTTTCCCCAGACAGCAATATAGTAGAAGGACAGGTGATCCAGTTAGAAGATGGGTCTTCTGCTTATGTGCAGCACATCGCTGTTCCTAAAGCAGGTATTCAACTCTTTATTATGCAGCACATCTTTATATTAGACTCACCAGACGTGATCTGGATTTAGGAACAGGTTTATGATGCTATTTATTTATTTGTATTCACACAAGATGAGCCTAATAACTGGACGGGCTCGTCTGTATGTGATGTTGTTGGTAATGAGAGCTTACGACTGGAGGATGCTCAGACTGTGCAGCTGGAAGATGGATCCACTGCTTACATCCACCACACTGCAAAAGGTTTTTCCTTTCTGCTGTTTTTAATATGCAGCAAGATGTTAAAGGGGATTCGGATGAACATGCTTTTTAATATATCTATATTGCATTGGCAGATACATATGAACCCAATACCCTGCAGGCGGTGCAGTTGGAGGACGGGTCTACCGCTTACATTCATCATGCTGTTCAGGTGTCGCAACCAAACACCATTCTGGCCATCCAGACGAATGGCACGGTAGCAGATTTGCACACAGATGCAACTATTGACCAAGAAACACTCAATGCACTGGAGCAGTACACAACCAAGGTACAATCAACATTATTAGAGCTAATGCAAAGATATTCACAATATATTAGCTATGATTTTACTGGCAATGTTAAATTAGGGAGCATTGTTATGTATCATATTATCAATAATATTTGAGCATAATCGGTCTCATTTGCTCACTTGTCAAAGTTGGTCAAATAAATAAATATATAAAGTCTAATTATAAATCTTGATTTCTTTCCTGCAGATTGAAGAAATGGACTCTTACACAAACTCTGAGCTGATCACCAATGATTCTCACAGTGTCGTGGAGATGCAGGTGAGGATGTAACTTCATAAAAACATCATCGGACAAAGTCAGAGTTGATCAGAAATATTGATCCTTTCTCTTAGATCGTTCTTCAGGGTCAAGGAATTCGGCGTAATGCGCAGCCGCCAGGAGAGAAATGTTTTCGGTGTAATTATGACGGATGTGGAAAGCTTTACACCACTGCGAATCATCTCAAGGTTATTAGGGCTTTTATATTTGAGCTTGTTAATAAAAGCAGATATGACAAATGCAATGCATTACATTGTGTTTTTCAGGTACATGAAAGAGCACATACAGGTGACAAGCCGTACTGTTGTGATCTTCCAGGCTGTGGAAAAAAGTTTGCAACAGGTATCAAAAACACTTTATAATGCACAGCAAGGGTGCATTACATTTACATTGATTATAAGTGACATTTATAATGTTACTAAAGATTTCTATTTCAAGTAAATGCTGTCTATTCATCAAACAGTCCTGAAAAAAGTATATAGTGGCTTCCTCAAAAATATGAAGCAGCACTACATTTTTCAATATTACAACAATTGTATATTACAATAATATAACAAATTATTCTTGATTAGCAAACCAGAATGATTTCTGAAGGATCATGTGACACTGAAAATCCAGCTTTGACACCACAGTAATAAATTATATTTTAAAATATATTGCAATAGTAACCAGTAGGGGTGTGCGATATTGAAAACAAAATGCTATCTCGATAACGATAATTAGACGATATTTTGCAGAATGTGTTATTGTGCTGATATCTGAATACCGTGCACAGCTGCAGTTTATGATATTCTGATATGAGCTCCGTTCACATCAGTGATAAAATTAATATTTTAATTTAAGTTTAAATAGATTTTTACCTTTTAATAAAGCAATTTTTTTCTAAAAGTGTACATCTTTTGAGTCAAATTGTTACATTTAATCAGTCAATTAATATAATAAACATTTAGGCTGTTACCAAACAAATGAAACCAGTATCATCAAAATGAATCTCTGCAGAAGTTGCATCTGAAGGTGTTTAGATGTATTTACACACAGTTCAGAGGGACATGGAGTGCTTTAACCAGTTACAAATGCATAATTTGACGTTTGAAACATAAACCATTGAATACTGATATTTAAAATGATTAAAAAAATGAAAACAGACTTTAAATGTGAAATTAAACCGCCAGCAAGTGGCAACACGTCGCTGTTAACAAATAAGTCATTGCGACTGAACCGAGTCATTTAAACGGTTCATTGATTCATTCAGGAACGAATCACTGTCATGTTGTTCAGAGATGCAAAACATTATTGTCAAATTGCACATCGTTAAAACAACAATTACGATATTATCGCAGACGATATATATCGCACACCCCTAGTAACAGTTGTAATATTTGTTCACAATATTACTGTTTTTATTTTTTATCAAATAAATAAAATGTAAAATAAAAGCGCCTGCTAAATAACTAAAATAAATGCATTAAAACATTTGAACCGTGTATTTCTGAAATGTTTGAACTGTTAAATATTAATCACATATTAGGTTACGGTTTGAAAAGTCACATCAGGACGCACACTGGAGAAAAGCCTTACCGCTGTCAGGAGATGGACTGTAAGAAATCTTTCAAGACCTCAGGGGACCTTCAAAAGCACACCAGAATTCATACAGGTACTTTTCTTAAAATCGTCCAGCTATTTATTAGAATATCATGGAAATATGAATCACACAATATAGTGTTAAGCTATCATGGAAATGAAAAGTAAACAAAAGGCTGCGTGCATAAGAATTTGAAAAGCTGTTTAAAATAGATTCATATGAAGATTTGTCACATTATCTGCCCTATTACACTGTCATACCACGGTACCACCACAGTACTCGTGCTCCTACCACTGATCTATTTGTTCTTTTAAGGAGAGAAACCATTTCTATGTCCATTCGCGGGCTGTGGACGATCCTTCACTACCTCAAACATCTGTAAGGTGCACGTTCGCACGCACACTGGAGAGAAACCGTATCACTGTCCAGAGCCAGGCTGCAATCGGGCGTTTGCCAGCGCAACCAATTACAAGAACCACATACGGATCCATACAGGTGTGCTGCTCTTTAGCCTTAAAGGGACAGTTCACCCAGAAATTAAAGTTGTCGTCCTTTACTCGCCCTCATATCACTGAAAACCTCATGACTTGCTTTAAGTGCAACTCAAAAAGGATACATTTTGAATAATATGCTGATCTGATAAGATGTCAAGATTTTAAGAAATTATACATTTCTCACATAAAGCTATCGTATGGCTTCAGAAGACTTTAAGATATTTAAGAAGTGTCTCTGAGATTTGGTTCATACTATGCAAGTCAAGTCACTACACAATTATTTGGTTACCACAATATCTCCTTATATATTCCACATACAAAAAGAAAATCATAGAGGTTTGCTTCGAAATAAGTGGGTAAATATTGACAGAATTGTCATTTTTGGGTGTACTGTCCCTTTAAGTATCCTGGTTATTCAAAAACTGACCTTGTGTTTTCATGACAGAAAATAAACTCAAGTGGATTTGATTAGACATGTAACATAATTAATTTTATTTGAATTCTTTCATCATAATTTTTGATCTAACCTAAATGTAAGTATGAATTTAACTTTGTGAAATGTCTAAACCGGTGTCTTTATCACATGCAGGTGAGAGGCCGTATGTTTGCACAGTTCCTGGTTGTGACAAGCGATTCACCGAGTACTCTAGTCTATACAAACATAACGTAGTGCACACCCCCTGCAAACCATACAAGTGCAACCATTGTGAAAAGACGTACAAGCAGATCTCCACGCTGGTCATGCACAAACGTTCAGCACACAATGACTCCGAGCCTATAGAAGAGGAGTCAGAAGGCTATTTTGAGCCACCTTCAGGTTGGTTCTGAAAGCTATCATGATTATAGACACATGATTTTGATGATCGTTTCTGAGTGAAACTGGGCTGTGTTTTGTATTCAGAGGCTATAGATGACCCGTCCATGACTGTTAGCCCTGTGAAGTGTGAAGACTCTTGTCCAGAGATGGATTCTGAGCTCTCTGAAGTCTCAGAACAACATGTAACGTTTATCACACAGGAAGGAGCATCACAGGTTTGCTTCAGGGAAAAATGGGAGTTTATACAGTTTTCACTCACACATTTCTTTAAATTGAATTAAACATGAAATTTTGAAGTGGTGTAGAAACATTTGCACACAAAAAAAACAATCAATTGCTAGTAAATTTCACAAGGAAATGGCAAGTGACACATTGAATTACACAACATTTTGCCGTAAAAAACTGAAATAGTGTTTTAAAAATCTTCATTTTATTTACAAATGTTTGGAAAATCAGTTTTTTATAGTATAGTATTTGCTTGTAAAATATTCCAATTATCTTTGTTTTATTTACAACTTGCGTTTCTAAGAAACAGTGTTGTTAACTAAAACTATAACCATAAAAATATTCTCGTTACTTAAAATAATAGTAACTGGAATATGAAGAAGCTTAAACACATTTTATTTCAGCTCTTTTTCAAAACAACATTTCTAATAATAAAAAATGATATAGATATTAAAAATAAATTGATTTATTTGTAATCTCTATATAGTAATTAAAAAACAACAAAATTACTCACAATTTAACTCTAAATTAAAGTTAGAGGAGAATATACAAAAATAAAATAAAATTCTAAATTTTGCAAACATATCAATTATACAAAAAATGACACTGATTTGCATCTACAGAGTCTGTGAGAAGACTGCATGTTCGTTTATTAAATGTCTTTGTAAAAATCCTACCCTATAATAAAAATGTCATGTCATTGCATCAGTTCATATGTGCTGCCGCCATAGACTTCTACAGGAAACCAGCAGCGGATCAGAATACATGCGCTGACTGGGACATTCTGTGATTTCTGACAGGCTATTGGGAATGTAATCACGATGGTAACACAAGATGGCAGTATGATCACCATCCCGTCCAATGAGTCCTTGCTATCATCGGTGGAGACTCATTCACTGACTGTGGTCTCAGAGGACGGGACCGAAGGACAGGTCTGTAGGCTCTTGGCTATTGTACATTTGTTTTTATTTCCAGCAAACACGTCACACTTTCTCTTCTTAATTATCACATAACTTTATTCTGCCCATTCTGATAGAGCGCTGCAGTGATGACGTATGATTGTAGTTTGGTTCACTAAAACCCAATAGGATTGTGCCACTGGCTTTTGGATTATTGCAGAAAATAAGCTCTGTGACCAACAAGAGTTTATGATTCTTACACATTTTGTTCATCAGGATAATCTTCACCTAATGAACACAACAGAAGCCTAATACAAATCGCCAAAAATAAAAAGCTAAACATGAGCTATGCGCTAATAACCTGCACGACTTCGACGTCACATCACTAATTCATTTTCTGACAGCTCCTTCGTGTCATGGTATGTGAGGAGAGATGAGCGAGGACTCAAGTGCAGGAAGAATGGGGTTTTTAAAATAATAAAATGAACAAAAACCTTCCCGAAGGGGAAAGGCAGGCAGGCAGAGGACTGTAACACAGTCAAGCATCACACACACAGGACTGCAGACACCAGGAGGCTAAACAGGGAGACAAACGAGGGTAACGAGGGAGACACAGGTGGAGCCACTGAAACAATGATTAACTAACAAGGGAGGGGGAAGATGATAGACATGGGAGCACATGGCACCAACAACAAACAACAAGCCATGTGCTCAACACACACCAGCAGGACCGTGACACTTCGGCCATTATTTAAAAATAACATTTTCTTTCAACCTCTAGTCATATTAAGCCATTTGTTAGCGAATGCTTTTTTCAAATCGAGTAAAATCTGTAAAAAAAAGCAAAAGGGGGTATTACTAATGTATTTTATGTCATAGAATAAAACATGCAAATATCTTGAGACTTTATTAACCACAGATGAACTTCATTTCAGGCATTTAACCAAAAACCCATTGAGTTCAGGACGATGGACCTAGAATTTGTAAATCTACTAACACGTTTCTGGGTTTTGGCCTACAAACAAAAACATGTCCGCAGCAGTCTATAAACTAGTCACATGAACTGTATTTATGTTTTCTCCAGATGACTACTATGATTCCAGAATTATCATCTTCCAGGAGCATACAGGAGTTATTAGCGCATCCAATCACACTTCTGGCTACTTCTAACGGCACACAGATTGCTGTTCAGGTATAGTTCACTTAGGCTGGAATACACCACAATTTACAATTTTGACCAGATATTTGCCTCGATATGCCATCTGTAGGAATACAGCGCTCGCTGCTTAAAGCCAAAGCCAGATTTTGGGCAGTTGGTTTGTGTATAAATGTATGTTTTTGCAACTGCTATGAGTCTGGAGCTAAAATAAATAAATAAAGAAAAACACTGTTTTTTGTGAAATGTGTCATCTTCGACTGCCTGAAACATGTCGACTGGCTTTGACTTGTCTGCGGCTGACATTGACTCAGGGAAGAAATCTGTCATTTATTCCAGTCATTAGTCACTCATTGACGTCTATCTATCTAGCTGGGCGTATGTGTGTATTATCGAACACAGATGTTGTGTTTGCTCTTGCAGCTCGATGAACAGACTTCACTGGAAGAGGCTCTGAGAATAGCATCATCTCTACAGGGAAGTGAAACAGCAGAACTGGCCAATTAACCGATGAAGTATGACAAATTATGTACTTTTGTAACTACCCTGTCGTCACAATTGTACAGAGGTTAAGCGGTGCACTATTATAGCATTTCTAACAGATTTTGTTCATTATGATATATCTCTAAAAGGCAGAAACCTGTTTGCAATTTTTAAATAAAAAGAGATGAACGTGTTTGGTGTGTCGTGATGCTTTCCCAAAGTTTTCGCTTGCCTTGAAGCACAAGAAGTGATCAAGTGCTGCTGACATTAAAGCAACATGCCAAATACAAATAATACATTTTTCATTTTATCATTTCGATTGTTATGCTGATAGTATGAATTGCATTTTCACTAGTAGTCTTGGATGTTTAGATATGATTTTTAGTCAAAAATGTAATATTTTGTAGCGAAAATAGTTGTAAAAAGTGAAAACGGCAGCCAAGTTGAGAAATAACAATATGCATACATAATGTATGTTTATGTGGTTTATATATAACATAATATAATGTTTATTATGAGGATATGTTTATAATGTCAAGCTGAAATGGGTCAAATGAAAAAGGCTATTTTCTATAAGAAACCTTCAATAAATATGTGTGTAGCTTTGTTTACTATACTGTTTACTTTCGGATATTATTCATAAATTGGCTCATGAAGAAATGGTCTGCGTGGCTGAAGTGATATTGTAGTCAGTACATCAATACTCAAGAATATGAAAAGGAAATCACTGAACAATAATGAGGTCTCTTGAACGTGTTTGTAAGATGACTCGAGGCCAAAAGACTCAAAGATTCGTAGTACATGATTTCATTTAAACTTCCTCCTCTGACTTCATACCAATGCTTGTTTGTTGTTGGTCCTTTACTCGACCTGTTTTTCAGGACTAGGGGAGTCTACCAGAGAAGAAGCAGTGTTTCCCCAACATGCCCCGTAGTTGCTGTGCTACTTTTTCAGTTTGTGAACACAGTGGAAATCATTTTTAAATGTTTTCAGTGCCTGCTGCATTTACACATGCCCTGATAGATGCCATCTGACATGTATTTCTGCATTCATTTCTATTTATAGATCTTGTTGTTTTAACAAAGACTTGCTGATTCATAATGTGTGCTGCATCTGGCCAAAGATTACATTGTAAGACAAAGCTTTGTTTGGTTTAGCGAACACAATTTAATTATGGAATTTAAATTATATGTCCTGTGTCCATGTTATTAAACCGTTTTTGTATTAATTATTAGAAAACATTTAATGTTTTTATTATATTTTACACATGCAGTAATAGCGTATGCGTTTCAGTTCAATGTTGGCAAACACTTTAGCATTAACACAAAAGTGAGTTCGTCAGAAAGAGGAAAAGTGTGAAGATATAAGAGGAAACTTTAGCACATATTAGAATGGTATCGTGCGTAACACGTGGTTATTTATCACTTTATTATTAATCTACACATCGCAAACAGCCTATATTACAAAGTAACAAGTGTTTTAAAAGAAGTGACGATCTTGTGTTGAAGATTACTAATACTAAGACATTTACTTAATAGGTCGACTCATCTGAAAATAATAATTCGCACAGATTGAATATATGATTTATATTGTGTTTCCTAGGTGTTTTGTGCTGTTTATTGTGGCTGAGTAATGCTAACATGGAAAAAATTCACTATTGTAAAACTAAAAAATATTGTAAAAAAAAAAAAGTAAATATTGTAAACTTAAACTAAAATGGTCAAAGCCGAAATTGAAAGCACGGATAAAAGGAACACATTAGGTTCTTTTGGTTCACATTACGGTTTATTTGTATGTAAATGTGTGAGACTGATGTAAAGCGCGGGTCACGTGACTCGCGCTCATGTTGATGCAGCGCGCGCCGAGGGAAGAGGATCAGTTCAGTGTTACAGGCGCTCTGACGTCTATAACTGCATTTATCATGCTATCCAGAGAAGAAATACTCAAACCCATCTGGTACGCCTTTACTGCCCTGGATGTAGACCGAAATGGGAAGGTATCCAAATCCCAGTTAAAGGTAAGCAAACTAGCCTACTCAACTGTCAACTATCACCTGTTTGAGCTCCGGTTTCCGTGTATTGGCTCTCCGGAGTTGTTTATCCGCTTTAAAAATGACAGTTTGTCCATAAAATGTATTTACTCGTACGACTTGTCTCTTTTAGACTTATTTATTCATACAGGCATTATAATCTAGATAAAGTGAACATGTATTTTAAATGATACATTTAGTAACTTAAACAGTTTCTCGCTGCAATCTACCAGGTCAGATTTTCCTACCTCCCATTAAAACAGTGGGTAACGTTAGTACAATTCGACAACGAAAAATGCTACCTGTTAAATTATATTTTATTAATTTGTACACCTTACCACAACCTTAAACCTACCCTTAGAGTAATGCACATACAGTAATTACGTGTTATATTCGCGGTTGTGGATAGAAGGGATACATCTAGTACCAGAAACCAACAATAAATATTTTTTCTACCTATTAGATTTTGTTTTATTAACGTCTACACCAACCCCAACCGTATACCTACCCTTATAGTAATGCAAATACATTAAATATTGTTTATATATTGATATTGAAAAATTATTGAAATATTGATTCGCGCATGCGCAGTAAGCCGAAGTAGGAAACTGGTAGGATCTGACGGGTAGGATAAAATGTCAGGACACCTGGCTACAAAGTACTGACAGCTGAATATTAGGCCTATTTTCAACAGATATTTGAAGAGAATAGGCTATAATGACTAATGAGAGAGAGAGAGGCACAGATACATGTTTACTAAATGTTTGATCAACGCCTGATCAGTGTTGCATTACTTTCTCGTGGGTGTAACTTATGCAGATGTGTGTGCATTGAAGTGGAGACCCTGAAATAAACTTAGATGTTAGATTATCACTTTATGCAAAGTTGGATATTTGATCAACTTAAAAGATACATTAGGCCCAACCAGATGCTTTATCTTTAGTAGTCTATTATTATTTTACAATAATAATCAAATCAAAATGATGACTAAATAAATCAACATTTTCTTCCATACAAACTTAAAGCAGAATGCTTTTTCATCACTATCCACTCTGACTAAAAATATTGACTTTTTATGCTAAAATTAGTTTTGTGAATAAATTCACATGTCATTTGCATGTCTACAAAACTAATTTCAGGCATTTAAGCGTAATAAGCATAAATTCAGTCAAGTGTGTCAACACTTTTGACCACGCTTGATCTATTTTTGCATGATGATTGAAACCAAGTGGGCTAGACTTGCTGTCTGTCTCTCTGTAGGTGCTGTCTCACAACCTGTGCACCATAATGAAAATCCCTCACAACGCTTCAGCCCTGGAGGAGCACTTTAAAGATGATGATGAAGGACCAGTGTCAACACAAGGATACATGCCCTACCTGAACACCTTCATACTTAATAAGGTAATAAATACACGGTCTCTTATCAAAGCTCAGCCTTATTGCTGTATTTCACTCCAGCAGTTCTGTGATGACCGTAACCAGATGACAATGATAGCATGATGTTCTTGTCCCATTAAAGCCCTCTCAGAAATGTCAGAGGATTAATTACTGAGTATCACCCATCATCACCAGAACAGGTTTTTGTTTATGAATAGATGTGTAATTTCCTCTGGAATGAGGTTACACGTTACATCTCATGACTCACATAGGCATTGTTGGATTGAATTTTGCTACACATATGCTTCCATATAAATGATCCTGTCATGAAAGCAAAAGGGCAATGTATAAAACTTTCAAGATGTGAAATTCGTGTACATTTTTTGTTGAACTCAAATTGCATAATTTGCTATTTAAAATATATTCACTAGTGGTCTCACACTTTTGGAGCCCACTGTATTATTGCAGCAATTAGGACATTTATTAATGTTTTCAGCACATTTTAAAATGCAACATTGTCCGAAACAAAACAAATTGTAATATGTAAAATGGAAATGTATTTCTGTATTTAAATTTACATTTTCCCATCAAATCAAATCAAATTACTTTTATTGTCACATCACCACAGCACATGTGCCTTGGTGAGTGAAATTCTTACGAGCGTGCTCCAGATGTGCAAAAAAACAAAACAACAAACAAAACACAACAATTTACATATGGACAGTACATATTTACAGACTGTACAGAGGACAATGTGCAAAAATACACATACATATACTCAGTACACACAGTGTACTATAAAGACATACTTAGTCACCAATACACATTATACACCATATGGGCGCATCTACATTATGTCCACATCTATGCATAGTAATATGTGAAGGTGCAACAGATTATGCATATGCAATGTCGTGGATGTGCATTGTATGGTGTCCAGTGATAGCACAGTGTGTGCGTGTAGTCCGGTAGAACTGTGTTAAAGTGCAGTGCATGGCATGTTGTGTGAGTGGGAGTGTGTTGTAGGGTGGGTTATACCATACTATACCATATATGCAGCATTTTTTGCAAAATGAAAATGAAATTATATCATTTTAATTTGCCATTTTCTACACTAGTTTTAATATGCATATTAAAAACATATTTTAAAGCTTAATAAATTGCGAAATTTAATTTAAAATGTATTACCCAAGTTAATTAGATGTGTTTAACATGTCCAAGCAAAAACTGTAGTAAAATGATCCTTTAAATGCCAGACATGGATTGCATTTACATCGTAATACCGTGTGATAATTGTAGCTATGAGAGTTTCAAAATGCATTCTGAGCCAAAGGTGCAGCAAAACGGTAGCAAAATGGTGATTTAAATGTCTTTTATTTTTCTTAAATGCATTGACACTTAAATATATGACGTTTCAATTTCATTTTGCTTTTCTACACTTTATATCATTTAATTTTCATTTTCATTTTGCAATAAATGTTGCACTTGGTAGCAAAAATGTACATTTAAATACAGATATACATTGCCATTTTGCATATTACATTGCAAATTGAATTTTGCTACACATTTGCTTCCATATAAATTATCCTGTCATAAAAGCAAAAGGGCAATGTATAAAACTTTCAAGATTTGAAATTCGTGTACATTTTTAGTTGAACTCAAATTGCATAATTTGCAATTTAAAATATATTCACTATTGGTCTCACACTTTTGGAGCCCACTGTATTATTTCAGCAATTAGGACATTTATTAATATTTTCAGCACATTTTAAAATGCAACATTGTCCGAAACAAAACAAAAAATCTTGTAAATACTAAAGATGTGACCTAAAATGGTAAAGCAACTGTAAGGAAGTTGGGCTGTCTCTTGTTGTGACTCATGGGGCACGAGACTTGTTACTCACATATACATATATTTTTGTATCTTTCTCTTATTGAAAATGAACTTATAATAAGACTTAAGTGACTGTTTAAAATGTCAAACTGTTTAAGATGAAATATGTTCTTTCTGTGCTACTTGTGTCACTTAGTGTAGAATTACAAAAGTAAAACATATGTTCAAATGCTTTATTTTATTATTCTTATTCCTACAATATCTTACCGTTTTATCTGGGGCTTTATGAGTACTGAACGAAGTTTAGCTTATACATCTTGAGAAGAAACTGCACATCTCGATTGAAACCTAATATCTTGTTATCGTACCGCCAATGTGTTTAGCCCAGTGTTACTCCATTGTCTTTCTCTCTGTATTCTGCTCATTTTCATATTTTAGCTTCCAAAAACTGTAATCTGTAACTAAATTGCAATTCATTTTTTGCCATGTAAAGCACCAGCCTCGGTTCCACATGCTCTAAACACCTTCTGGCTCAGCCTGCTACATTAGCCACGCCCCAAACGCTCTCTATTGGTTGAGCTGGAACGAGACTGGTAGATATCAGAGGACAGCTCTTAATGTTTTGATGGTGCTGGGAAGCTCAGTTGCAATTTTTGGGCGGTATAAAACTCATTTAATGGCATACTGATGAGCGAACAGTAAACTGGGCTAAGAGAATGTATTCTGACATAAAAAGGACTTTTAATTGAAGTGTGAGATTTCATGCTGATTTAGACTGAAATGCTCTCAGTGGTCACATCGTTAAGAGTTTTGTCTCATGCATTGTCCTCTAGTGTTATATTCTTAACATAATTCATCATATTTAATTTTGGATTCGGGTTAGTTGAAGATTTCTGCTTATTTATCTCATTTGACAGACAATTTTTATGTCTTAAATGAAGCACAAAAAAAGCAATAGCTATTAGTAATATGTTTTATTAAGTAAAACACTCATCTATCAGAAGTTTCTATACATTTTCTACTTCACTGAAGTGAACTACAGTATGATTTGCTTTCCCCCATCATTCAATCTGATGTCCTGTTCTTAACTAAAAGCAGTTGTTGAGCTCTTTTTTCGGCTTCACAGTTTGACATGTTTTGCATTCAGAAATGCTGTAACGTGTGGTTATAACTTCTGTAAAAGTTTCTGTTGCCATCCTGTCAGCTCAAACCTGTTTGACCGTTCTTCAAGTCGTTTCGTCTTCAAGGCGTTTTCTCCCTGAGAAACTGCTACTTACTGTTTTTGGTTGTGTACACTATTCTCTGTAAACTCTAGAGACTCTCATGTGTGAAAACCCACAAGATCAACAGTTTCTGACATCGCTTACAGTAGACCTCCACCAATTCTGATGTCTGGGTTGATCAAGGACTGAGCCTCTTGTCCACGTCTGCATGCTTGTATGCACTGACAGAGATATATTAATATGCATTGCCCATGTTCACAGATTTCCTTACTTGCTCTCTGGTATGAAATGTCTGGAATCAAACCCCTTGTAGTTAGTCAACACAAGACAAACTTTATGCCTCTGCTTATGAATTCTGCAAAAATATTGAAAATTGTTGCTCTAAATTCACTTCATTTTGAATATTTAAATGGCAGATCGAGGCCGAACTTTGACTTCAACGAGCTGAATAAGGTGTGCTGGACTTTATCTGCACCAAAGCACATCAGTGGCAAACATCTGCTCATCTCAGGAGCTGAGACCTTCAAGGTCTGGTGCATCTTCAACTTTCTGTCTGAAGATAAATATCCACTGCACATCGTCACAGAAGAGGTTGGTTCTAGTGCTTTTATATCTTTTTCTAATTACATGATATCAAATGGAAATAACGCTGTATCTTTGTATTGTAACAGCTCGAGTACTTCCTGCGCAGGCTGTTTGCAGCAATGGGTTTCAGCTGGAACGAGGACCGGTTTGAAGACTACAGAATGCAACTCAGTGCAAAGAAAAAGCATCTGAATGCTTGGGAGCTGATTGAGCTTATTGGCATGGGTCATTTCACCAAGGGCATAAACCCTCAGACTCTCTCCATTGGCATCAATGAGGTCAATCAGGAACTTGTAATGGATGTTATTAAGCAGGTGGGAGTCTGTGTTAAAGCCAATGTAGATATACACTCTCCAAAACTGGAGAAATAAACAAATATTCCTTTCAAGTGATTAACTTGCTGTTTTTTTTATTCAAAAAGGGCTATATGATGAAAAAAGGCCACAAGAGAAAGAACTGGACAGAGCGATGGTTTGAGCTCCATCTCAATAACATGTCCTATTATGTGAGTGAAGACCTTATAGAGCTGAAGGGATGTATTACACTTGATCGCAACTGCTGTGTTGAGGTAAAATCAGTTACAGTATTTATTTTAAAGTTCACACAAACAAGAACTTTGTCATCATTTACACACTCATATTATGGAAGCTTATTTCTGCCATACCCTTGTATCTCACAATTCAGATTTTTGTCCCTTATAATTATGAGAAAAAGTCATAATTGCGAGATAAAAAGTTGCAATTACCTTTTAATTTTTTTTATTCTCTGGCAAAATTAAGCTTCCGTATCGTGTCGATCCAACCCTGTATGATTTCTTATAAAAGCAGATGTTTAGCAGAATGTTCAAGCTGCTCTTTTCCACACATTGAAGTCAATGGGTATTGGGGCAGTCAAACGAAAACAAGCAGCCCATATGACTTATGCACTATATTGCAAGTCATATGAAAGTGTTGTGTAAGGAAAGGACCAAAATTTAAAGGGATATTTCACCCAAAAAATTATCAATTCTATCATTCACTCACTCGATGCTCATGTTGTTCCAAACCTGTGTGAGTTTTAATCATTCTGTGGAGCACAAAATAAGATATTTTGAAGAATCCCGGCAACCAAACAGTTGAAGGTAGCCACTGACTTACATATTGACAGTCAACTATTTGGTTCTTCAAGATATCTTCCTTTGTTTTCAACAGAAGAAAGAAACTCACCCTCAATACAGATTGTGAACAAATTGAAGGTGATGATAAATTATTTTTGGTTGAACTATTTCTTTAAGTTGTTATCCACCAAAACGATTAAGAACATTTATTCAAACTTGGCACCTAAAGATGCATGTACAACAACACTATAAATTATTTCATGTTTCACGACTGATGTTACATTTAAATATTTTGAATTAAATGAGAGCCTTAATAGAAATGAAAGCTACAGCGGGAAAGCATACAGGATTGGAAAATCATAATAGTGAACAAATGTTGACAGAATTTTGATTTTTGTTAACTATTAAATATCTAAATTGCTCTGTATTTGCAGTCCTTACCAGACAAAGGATGGAAAGAAAAACCTCTTTATTATAAAATGTCCTGACAAAAGTTTTGAGATCAGTACATCGGATAAAAAGACAAAACAAGAGTGGATTCAAGGTATTTCTTATCTGTGCTGGTTACACATTAGAGTTTACACTTTTGAGTATCCACAACTCCATGTGTTTATGTGTATTCAGTCATCCAGGACTGCATTGTCCGCATAAGACAGGGCCTTTCCTCCCCGCAACGAGAATCCAGACAGAAACGCAGGGAGCTGAGAAACAAGATGAAAGCTGAACAGGAGATGATGGAGAACAGAATGAGAAAGCTGCAGCTGGCCAACGAGAGCAAGCAGGCCCAGCTGGAGGCCATGACCAAGGTACTCTAATCCTCCTTGAGTTCATTAAAGAAACACATATAAGTTACCTGCTAAAACATCTTATTTCCAGCTGGTTTAGTAGTATCTCTATTGGAGATATTGGATTAAAGGTACATTTAGTAGGTCTACTGTATGGTAGCATTGCTGTTCATTGTGTCCTTGAAGTTCTGATACCACAGTGGCGTTGATGCACTGCCAACGTGGCAGAAGCAGTTTTAACATTACGTGACATGACATCTGACGCACAGACGCCATTGGCACATGCCACTATGCTCCGTGACACTTCCGGTTTTCAGTGGCACATGCCAAAAACCTGTGACATAAACCTGTGACATGCCAATGTGGCACATGCCAATTTACGGTGGCCGAGAGAGCTCAACGCGCTGCAACTTCAGAAAACACCTGCAAATCAAGAAAACACTTTCGGCAATTTGACAACGCACACGCTGCAAATGCTCACAACACAACCAAAAAAGAAACGCGCTGCAAATAAAATGTATTTGTTTGTGTTGTGAGCATTTGCAGTGTGCTTCTTTATTTGTTTGTGTTGTGAGCATTTGCACCATCTGCTGTCAACATGATGAAAATATTTTCTTGATTTGCTGGTGCTTTTTCTATTTGCATGTGTTATAGAAATTACATAAAAAATATAAACTGTCACGAGAAAACTCCACAAGCCATTATAAAGTGATGTCTACTATTATAATGTGATTTATGAAACTTACACCAACCATTCAGAAGTGTGCCTAACCTTGACACAGGCTTTTCACAATGCAATGCAGTGTAGCCTAAGTCTGCAACATATAATGTAAGTCTAGATGCTATTTAAACAACATTTCTACTTATTAGCGTGTCTTCAGAAAGTCAAATGCTTTGACAAAACATTCAGACAACTCCAGAAGAAATGCATGCTCATAATATATATATATTATGAGCATGCATTTTTTCTGGAGTTGTCTAAATATGACAGTTTATATAATTTCGGATAGGCAAGTGTCAGAAAAAAAGCCTATTTACGTATTTGAATGTATGGCTATTGTACAAAGCAGGCTACTGGACCGCAACATACTGTTAATTAAATCAATATCGTGCTGACGTGCTTGTGTCACACAATCTACTACATTATGCAGCGGCACCTAGGGGCAGGTGTCAGTCACTACCGAAGGTGCGACACGCAGCGCGACAATGTGACACAAGACGCAGTCCATTGACATGTCACAGGTTTTTGGCATGTGCCAATGGCATCCATTGACATGTCACAGGTTTATGTCACAGGTTTTTGGCATGTGCCACTGAAAACCGGAAGTGTCACGGAGCATAGTGGCATGTGCCAATGGCGTCTGTGCGTCAGATGTCATGTCACGTAATGTTAAAACTGCTTCTGCCACGTGGATCAACACAATCATCTCTGAGTTTTAAGTAAATGACATGATACTAGTGAGTTTTAGAGAGTTGTCCACACAATAATGAGTCCTGTCTAACAAAAAAGAAGCAGCTTGGGCATCACTACATTCATATTTTCTTCATCATTAAATCTTTCCACCTTGTGTTTTCCGTATCGATGTTTACTTTTTGTGTTTGTACATGCAACACAGGTACTGATTTTACCCTTGTCTCTGCTGGTGAAGATGACAATAAGTGCATCCAGAGTCTAAATCTTTGCTTTTTGTATCAAGCAAAGCAAGCATATCACATTCTGATGACTCTTCTCAAAAACACAAGTTATTTATTGTGCAAAACTTAATAAATTAGCACCAGACAGAACACCTTCAAATGGGTTATGAAATGCATATTTAGATCTTTATATTATGTTTCTGGAGGTTAGCAAAGTTTATTGCATAAAAATACAACACATTGCATTTTTGTAAAAATGATCATTGTCCATCCTCGTCTTCAATCTCTGCCACAAGCACTTCATTACAAGTGATGCTACCTCTTTCACAAACCTGAGTATACGGCCAGTATGCTGTGACTGGTGAATGTGTGTTTTAAAGCTGCAAAAGTGCCGTATATGTTTGAGCCTGAGTCTGATTAAACTGAACCAATGCTAACACAAAAATTGCCTCCAAGGACACAATACTTGTCAATACTGTAACTCTTCAATACAAGATATTTCATGTAATACAAGATATACTAAACATTTCTCGTTCAAACCTGGCATGTCGGTAAAAATTTACTTAAGCCATGCATCGTTTCTAGTAGATCTTTTAGAAGGATAATGAAAAATAAGTATACTTAAATACATTTATTTCATGCTAAGTATACTACGAATGCATTATGTACTTAATAAAATGTCCTGCAATTGTACTTTTTGTTTGCTAAACTGTTATACTTAAAGTCTGCTAAAGTGGAACAACTCATTTGAAATGCACTTTAATTGTGCAGACGTAGTGCTGAAGTACAGGTAAAGATATACTTAGTTTATTTTATTATGCTGAAGTGAAACTATTGCAAGTATACTTCAGGTACACTTTAAATATTGTGCATTTAAAGTCTGATATTATACATAAATCATATAATCTTCATCAAATTGACATTAAAACTTATTTTAGAATTAATATTAAGAAAAGTGCATTGTGCACAAGTAATATGCCAAGTAAAGTTTATATATATTGTTTTTAACATCAGTAAGTCTCGAGTTATCTGTCAGTAAATATTCTAATAGATTTGAACTATACTTAGTATGACATAAATGTATTTGAAATATATTCTTTTTCGAGATGCACAGGTTTTGGAGGAGCAGACTGACGGACAGACACGAGTTGTTAAGAGCACGACTTGATTTATACACATTTAGGGGCATGTGGGGGTGTTTCAGAAGGGTGGGAACAAAAACTCATATTATAAACTGGGGAGTTACTTTTAAAGATATTAAAATCGCAGTACCTCTTTTATTAAAATATCATTTTCGTTTTATCAGTTCCCCTTTTGGCTCATCTTCATTCACTTACATTTTTTTATAGTACACTATTAGTAATTAGAAACTAAAGTTTCACTTCCTTGTCTATTTGTTTTCTCCCGTGTTAAACCTTTAATCAGTTTTAATGTTACATTTTTATGACAATCCTGTTCAACAATGATAAGAAAGACTACTGAAGCTCTTAACTGAGACTGATAAATGTGTAGATATTTCTTAAAAAAAAAAAATGTTAAAATATGTTAAAACTGCCATTGAACCCATAGCCGTGTGGTTTAAAGTGGCTCCGCTCAACTGTCCTGTCAAAAATAAGAAGCTTTGTTTATGCAAATGTTTTATTTTAGGGTACCTGCAAAAGAGCACTCCTGAGCAATGAAGCCACACTTCCTGTGTACAGGCGGTTTTGAGAGTCACTGGTTCCTGTTTGATCTCTTCAGTCTCAAGGGATAGTTCTGTCATTAAGCTGTACTTTATCACTGTCAAGCTGGAAATAAGGTCACTCCTTGGCAGCAGGAGAAGTGTGTGATTATTATCTCCTGTGTTAAACATGCAAAGCCGCTAATCTTGGAAACTTTTACACTACGCAAACAATGCATACTAGACAACATTGCACATATTTTTCAAATAACATTAAGCATTTTAATAATCTTCACATTTGTGCTTTTAACTAATCCTGGATGCCTTGCCTCATATACTACTGTAAGTGCATTATTGTAAAGTGCATTGTTTTTTTTTTCAAATTGAGGGAAGTGTTGAAATGCTTTAGTTGAAATCAATAGTATTAGTGCTTGTACTTTGAGATTTAATCAGGCTCACAGAAGTCTTTCATGCTTTTATTTTGTCTGGATGTGGCAGAACCTGCAGGAAGCATCAATGAGGGGTGATTTGGAGGAACAGAGAAGACCTCAGACCCAAAATGAGCTACTGGACAAATGCAGACGAGACCTGGAGCAAGAGAAAATGGTAACAGCAACATTAACTATGTCCCACTAGCAGACATCTCACCTCTCCTAAAATGACCAGGAGCCTCTTGCATATTAATAGCGAATCCCTGACACCCGCAAATTATATGCAATCCCTTAAATTGAGAGAAAAAGAGAGGGTCCCTGTTTCCAGGGTATTAAAGTGTATTTTTGGGTATTCAATCGCAAGTTATAAGCTGTGATGCATTTTACGCTTCCACCTGCTATACATGGATTTTAAATGCGTCCCCTTTGATCAATTCTGTTCAAATTTAATCACACTGATGTCACTTTTGCATGTGTAAGCTTACGAGTGAGCAGTAATGCTACCTGCCTGAAATGAGATTTTGCAACATAATTGTGGGATGTATAAGTGGCCAAAACTTTGAATAATCTGTTCATGAATTAGATGAATTGATGGTATTATTATTTTGTAGTGATCATGTTGATGCATTCAGTTCGTTACTAATAAAAGAAAGAAAAATAATGCTCTGTTTCTGCAGAAAGGCTGTCAGTGTGCAATCAAACACAATACAAGTCTGCAGTTACACGTATGTGCTGCATATGTGTGAAACAGGCCTGATGTAATAAAGAAATGTAAAATTGCTTCTTAGGCTCGGATGCAGATGGAAGAACAGGTGGTTGAAAAGGCCAATGAAGTGGAGCAGTATTGGCAGCGTATGCAGGAGCTGGAAGAAATGTACAGTCAACTGAAAAAGGCACTAGGCGACGAGAGGCAGGCCAGAGATGACGAAGAAGCCCTGCGCAAACTACAGGCCAGGTGCACAAGCACACAACACTCAGTATACACATCCAGTGGTCAATGTTTTGGGCCATCGCATTATGCAGAACATTTGTGTGTTTTATTTGCAGCCTGCTACAAGAGGAGGCAAACAAGAGGCTTGAATTGGAGCAGATTCACCGGCAGCAGCAAGAAATCTTATCCCAGTCTCAGAAAGAGAAAGACGAGCTGCAAAGGGAGCGGGCAGAGAAGGAAAGTGCCCTGCAGGCTGCACAGGAGCAGCTGGAGAGCCTTCGGAGACAGAGAGAGGGGACACAAGAGGAATACATGGTAGAGGGTTCATACTGATAGAGTGTGTTTAGGGATCTTATTATGTTTGCTGTGTCAAATCAACATTATCCTTTTCTAGAATATTTTACTCTGTTGCACAGATGTCCATCTCGTTAGATAGAAAAGACCTTAAAAGTGTTGCTTCCTCTTTTAAATGCCCAAAAGTACAACTTTAATTTTAAACTTTGAGGAAAAGTTCGCCCAAAAATGAAAACTGCTGAAGCTTGAATAACCTTCAGCTGATCCAAGATGTAGATGAGTTTGTTTCTTCATCAGATCTTTTGCTCAATAATGGATTCTCTGCAGTGAATGGGTGCCGTGAGAATTGATCAAAATTAAAAACATCATCATAATCTACAAGTCCATCAGTTAACATCTTGAGAAGCGAAAAGCTGCATGTTTGTAAGAAACAAATCCATGTATGACGTTTTAATTTGAAATAATCACGTCTGGCCCAAATACATCTCCATAATGCATAAAAATGCTTCCATCTTCTGTTGTCCACTCACACTTTTAAACAGTGCTTGATGTGTGCAGATTTCTCCTGAAGCAATATTATGTATAGGAGACTTGTGTTTTAGGCAGACGTCTTAATCATGAAGTTGTTTATTATAAACATACAGCTTCTCACTTCACTGGATTCATGAGGATTACTTGTGAATTGTTGTGATGTTTTTATCAGCTGTTTGGACTCTCATTTTGACGGCACCCATTCACTGCAGAGGAGCATGTGATGTAATGATACATTTCTCCAAATCTGTTCTGATGACGAAACAAACTCATCTACATCATTGATGGCCCGAGGATGAGTATGTTTTCAGCAAGTTTGCACTTTAGGGTGCACTGTTCCTTTAAGGTAAATGATCCGAGGTTTCAGTGACTTTTGCTGTTTTTCAGGCCGTTACAAAGAAACTGGAACGGGCAGCTAACAAAACAAAGAATTGGAAACACAAAGTCTCTAAACAGGAGGGGCTACTTCGAATCATACCACCAGGTGACCGAGTGTACATTTCTCAGATGGCAGATGCCCTTCCCAAAAGCACCAGATTAATGTTTTTCATGTGTTTCTCAGGCACCAAGGCCCCCGTTAAAATGACCAACTGGGGACAGGCAGCGTTCTCCGATAAAGAGCTGGATGAGCTGGAGAGGATTTGGCAGGAGAACAAGAATAGATCATATGATGGACAATAACATCTTTTATTTGTGTGTATTTATTTTGTGTTTGCCAGCTAGTCATCATCTTGACTCTTGTTACTGGTTAAATCTCTTGTTATTAAAATGTGTTTTTATTCAACCATTTATTAATCATGTGCTCTTATAATAGAACAATAGCAGATAAATGATGTGCAGCTGATTGTGTTGATTTTATTTTTGAGTTCTCAAATTAATGTAAAATGTGACATCCATACCTTTTAATACTTTGTTGTATACATTGCTTAAGAAATGTACAATTATTATAATTTAACGTCTTATCAAGTAATTTGAAGTGTATTCACTTTTAATGTGAAATATAGCTGCTCTGGGGCAGTTTGGAGGTGCTAGTGCTATCAAAACACCTGATTCCTACCGTATCCACTAGATGTCCTTGTTGATACACAGATAAACCCATAAAACCAGTTCATATAGACTACAGTCAGCGATGAACAAAACATACAGACTGTGATACTGTTACTCTCAGCAGTGCATGTATAATCCATTTAGCTCAACATTTGCTTTTAAACTTCAGCTTGTTTACAAATATATAAAAGAATAAATCAAGTTGTTCATGATGGATTGATGTGGTTCATTTTGTCTTCAATCTCTTTGTCAACCAGGATGAATTAATATTTTATGTATGCATTTTTACAGATGCTTTAATCCAAAGCAGCATACATTGCATTTAAGGAATGCCTTTTCTGGGAATTAAACTTATGACCTTAGCATAATGCCATACTGTAATGTTTGCATTTTGTTATCATTATTGCTGTAAAATAATGACAGTGCTTTTAAATCTTAACTTTACTGTGGTGGATGTTTTAGGCAGGACACCAAAAAGTAACCATACAATCACAACAACTAGTGTTGTTATTACCTAGAGTTGCTACAAGTGGTTTGATGGCTTTATAAGTTGGATATCAAACCGTCAAAGTAGCCTGACAATGGGCACATTGTAAATGTCTGGCGCCTTAATAAATCACATTTTATCACTCTGTTTTTAACTTCCAGACAGGCTGTCTTTCAGTCTGTGCATTGTAACTTGCAGAAAGAGTTACAGTATGGGATCAGATTCCCGCCTAAAGTACTATTGCAGTCACAGATACAAAAATAACAAGCGTGAAAACAAAATTAATAAAAAATATATTGCACAAGATTTAAAAATGAAAGCAACATTTTCAGAATAGCAAACAATTGTCACGAATAGAAAAATAATAAGTGTACATCAAAAAATTAAAAGGACAAAGGAACAAACAAGATGATAATTAAACTCAGGTGATCAGACTGAACGATAACAGGAAACAAACCAAAAAAGCACAAACAGGAACTCAAACACGCTCCAGAGGCCTCCAGTGAAGAACATGAGACCCGGGGGGCCATAGCGGATCAGAGGTCTCAGGTGGCCGTGGCCTTCGGCCCAGATATATCCTCGGCCTTCGGCCATGGATATATGCTCCCTACCTCCCCAAAAAAAAAAACATTTATTGGGGTGACTTTAGACTCCAGGGGGGTGCTCTGGAGGAGCGGGGCACATGGACGGCTGCCGGTAGGCTTTACTTGTGGTGGCTGCGAATGGCGGCAGGCTTTGGTTTGCCGCAAATGGCGGCGGGCTTGCGTGGACCGCGAATGGCGGCAGGCTTGCATTGGCCACAAACGGCGGCGGGCATGAGTGAGCTGTAGACGGCAGCAGGCTTGCGTTGGCCTTGAACGGCGGCAAGCTTGGCTAGAGGACGGCCGACGGCCTGGAAGGAAGGCTGGTTCTGGATCGGGGGTTGACACTCTCAAGACACCGAAGGATCCCTTCCCTCCAGCTCAGTCCTGTGGTGTCTGGAAGGTCCATGGAGCGATGGGAGTTAGCCCCGATCCAGAGCAGAGAATTCAGCATAGCATCGTCAAGCCCAGTCCAAACGGCGAGCCCGCTGAACTCTCGCGCAAATTCTTCTAAAGGGAGATCTCGGCGGGCCAGGATGCTGCGATCTCCATGATCTGTTTTGGTCTTGGATTCTGTCAGACAGACATACTGAACAGCTTTGCCATGCAGGTGGGCCTGAACATCATCAGTCCATTCAAGACCAAAGTTATGAGCATTAATTTCTATCCCTAATGCACCAGTCACTGTCAGTAACAAACCATTATTATAAGTCAACAATTTCACATACCTAGGAAGTCTGATTAGCAAGGGTAATGCATCACAAAAAGACATACAAGCAAGGTTCGGAAAAGCTAGAGAGGCTTTTGCCAGACGAAACATGCTCTGAAATATAGGCAATACAGCACCACAACAACAGTTTTGTCAAACCAGTCCTGTGTTGGCGAATTACTATGGGAGACATGAACAAGATCAGCACCTTCCACCATGGATGCCTCAGGAGGATATGCCATATATTCTAGCCTATGAAGATCACCAATGAAGAACTGTACAAGAGAGCAAAGAGCCATAGCATGGTCATTAAGATCAAGCGCCGTTGCATGACTGGCATCCAATGGTTTGGACATGTCCTCAGAACCGAATTCCCAAGACTGCCCTGAGATGGACACCACCTAGCAGAAGAAAACAAGGGTGAACAAAAACAACATGGAGACATACAGTGATGCAGAACTAAAGGAGATGGGTCTGACATGGGGTGATGCTTTATGTCCCACTCGAGACAAAGAGGTGTAAGTCAGTTTTTCTTCACTGGTTATTCTGTTATTATACATGATTTTATTCTAATTGAAACAGCAGTCACACTGTGGCTACTGCCAGTGAGTGCAGACAGTGAAGTTCACATGTCGCTTCATGATACATTTGGGAACTACAAGGCAGGTAACCCTAACCTAACCTAACCTAACCCTAACCTAACCTAACCTAACCTAACCTAACCTAACCTAACCTAACCTAACCTAACCTAACCTAACCTAACCTAACCTAACCTAACCTAACCTAACCTAACCTAACCTAACCTAGCCTAGCCTAACCTAACCTAACCTAACCTAACCTAACCTAACCTAACCTAACCTAACCTAACCTAACCCTAACCTAACCTAACCTAACCTAACCTGTTAGCAACTGAAATGACGTGCTACCACACTGATTCCAATGAACAGCATTTAAAGGAATTGTTCACACCAAAATGAAATTTTTGTCATCATTTACACACCCTCATGTCGTTCCAAACCTGCATGACTTACTTTCTTCTATGGAATCTTCTTCTGGGAAATCTTCTTGAATGTAAATGGGTGTCAAATGTTGTTTGGTTCTTTTTCATATTCAGTAAACAATCCTTTTAAGGCTGTATTTGTCCAAAATGTTTGTATAGGTCTGTCTATTCTGGATTAAGCATTTATTCTAGTAATATAATGTATATTTTTAGGAATGAAGCCTAGCAGAGGCATAGTTAAATGTGCTATATTATAAGTTAATGCATTATTAACAATAAATGGATTACCTACACCAACCAATTTTTTTTTTAATTGAGATACATACATCAAATAAATAAGCCTTCCATTGATGTATGGTTAAGTTTGTTAGGATAGGACAATATTTGGCTGAGATACAACTAATTGAAAATCTGGAATCTGAGGGTGCAAAAAAATTAATATTGAGAAAATAGCCTTTAAAGTCGTCCAACTAAAGTTCTTATCAATGCATATTACTTATCAAAATTACATTTTGATATACACAATATTGCCAAAAGTATTGTGTCCCCGTTCTAATGAAAGGCTTGACTACTTTAGTAATTTCCAAGAGTACAAATCTTAATGTTTAAGCATATAATGATATTTTAGGGAATTGTGTGCTTCTAATTGTATAGCAACAGTTTGGACAGAACCCTTTTCTATTCTAACATGACAGTGTCTCTGTGTATAAGACAAGAATCAAAGAGAAATGATGATTGAGTCAGTGTGGAAGAACTTGACTGGTCTGCAGAAAGCAGCTGAACACCTCTGGTGTGACTTTAAATGAGCCAAAAACTCATCACCAAACACCAATGACTTGTACATTCATTATATGGACAAAAGTACTGGGACACCCCCTTCTTTAGAAGAGAAAAAGGCACTTCCAAACTGTGGCAACAAAAATGGAAACATAATTAATGTACTTAAAAATTGTATTTCCACCTCTGTTTGCCACAGTTTTGAAGTATATGAAATGACTGAACACATATGTACAAGTCATTGGTGTTTGGTATCATTATATGCTTAAACATTAAGATTTGTACTCATGGAAATTACTAAAGTAGTCAAACCTTTCATCAAAAGGGGCTGACCCAATACTTTTGGCAATAAAGTGTATCTACGATAGGAAAGTTACAAAATATCTTCATGGAACACGAGCTTTACTTAATATCCTAATGATCCTCAATAATTTTGACCCATACAATGCTGGCTATTGCTACAAATATACACGTGCTACTTATGACTGTTTCTTTGCTCCAGGGTCACATATAAAAGTTTAAAATATTCAAACTGGACTCATGTAACTGACAAATCTGCAGATTCAGATCTAATTTAATTAATCAATGTAATGTGATGAACTTCTTTTGAACTTTGTTGTTCCAGAAAAGAAACTGAAACTCATTTCATAAATGCTGACAAATCAGAACATTTGAGAAACCAGATTCCCGAAAACATGTCCTTACAGTGCAACGTAAGACGTACAATAGACACTAGTCTTCACAAGTGAGTGTCAAAACAAACAGTGTGTTACGCTGTGTCTTCGTTTCAAAAGAGAGCCCACGTGCAGTTCCTAACGTCTAATACCTGCAGAGATTGAGGCGTTAGCTGAGCTCATCTGTGGGTTTCAACAAAACAAATGTTAGACATTGGAGCCGTGACACAATAAGCCACACACAGAACTGCAATGATGCAAATGAAAGGAAATAGTTCATTCTTAGGCCATAGCAGGTATGGATAACAGGCCTTGACATGTCAATTTAACTTGCGCTGAGGTCATTGCCATTATAAAGGCTTTGGACAAACACAAATAACAAGCACACATTGTGTTTGTGTGTTGAGCAGTCAATGGTTCTCGACTGGTTTTCCTTAAAGACTTTACACTGGACATCAAAGATCAAAGTACCAAAATCAGAAGTAAACTCAAATGTTCTTCAAATTCAATATATTAAATATAAATGTATGGCATTGCTTTAGTATAGGGATCAATTATATTAACCAGTTCCTTATTAGCATGCTTATTAATAACATATTGGCTTTGTATTAGTACTTATAAAGCTCTTATTCTGCATGACCACATTCTACATCCCTAATTCTACCCAATACATAAACTTAACAAATACCTTATTATTATTAATAAGCAGCAAGAGTTTATTGAGGTAAAAGTCGTAACTAATGGTTTGTTAATAGTGAGAATTGCACCTTAAAATAAAGTGTGACCAAATGTATTAAACATTATTTTGTAAAACCAGTAACCACTGATCTATAATAGAGAAATGTATTGCTCATGACATAAGAAGTGAAGCCTCTTTTCCTCCATATTGCTATTCCTCTGTATTCCTAAACATTCTATGGAAATAACTATGGAAATAATAAAATGAGAAGATTATAATCATTATATCTGAAGTCTCTCGGTACATTCTTACAATGCAAACATCCTAAGCATGTAAATGTTTTTTTTTGTTTAATGTTGGGAATTGCCCCTGCTTATGAAAAGATGTTCATATATTCATAACAGTAGTGAACATCAGATCAGTGGACAGATATAATATTTTAGCATATGTATTACAAATATCAAAATGTTAATTCTGAAACCCAAATAGAGTTTTATGCTTCGCCACTACATTAATTCACCGTATACACTGTATATGTAATTATGTTTTATTGTAATATTGTTTTCATTTGTACAATAGGATAACTGCAAATGCTTCAACAATGATTTTGTTAACGGCATGCATTTTGAAGCATCTTATATAAATGTTGTATAAATTAATAATGAATTCAACAACATATAGGCCACTACATATAACACCTAACTTCTGTATATATATTCTAGTAGAACGGCATAGAATTTAGATTCAGAGCCTAGAAAGGAGTGAAATGAAAAAAATACATCATAAAATCATTCAGACAAATAATGCTGATGGTGTACAGACTTGAAGACATAAATATATATTTTTATGATGCAATATTGTATTGTATTTATGCTTGTATTGTATTGTAGATGTCAAATTCTGCTATTAATACTATATATATTTATGTTAAATATTCTCTGCATAAATATTTTGTGTTTGGTCAATTTGGTCAGTCTGCAGCAGATATACCCACTGTAACAATTTTAATATATGTGACCCTGGACCACAAAACCAGTCTTAAGTAGCAATAGCCAAAAATACATTGTATGGGTCAAAATTAGAGATTTTTTAAATGCCAAAAATCATTAGGATATTAATTAAAGATCATGTTTCATGAAGATATTTTGTAAATTTTCTACCAATAAATATATTAAAATTAAAATATGTATTAGTAATATGCATTGCTAAGGACTTAATTTGGACAGCTTCAAAGGCAATTTTCTCAATATTTAGATTTTTTGGACCCTCAGATTCCAGATTTTCAAATACTTGTATCTCTGCCAAATATTGTCCTATTCTACAAACCATACATCAATAACCTCTGAAGTAACAATCACATCAAAATAATCCCATGCGATTAATATCCTGCAAATTGGGTGCTTTAAGTAGTTTTTACTGTCAGTAATGCCCTCTGTTGGTAGGGAATTGCATACGCAGTTTCTGCAATCCAGTCATTTATATAGATTAGTGCAAGTAACCCATATTTAATGTAGTCTATGTCTTAAAGCAGGGGTCATCAAACTGTTGGAGGGCCGGTGTCCCGCAGAGTTTAGCTCCAACTTGCCTCAACACACCTGCATGGAAGTTTCTAGTATGTCTAGTAAGAGCTTGATTAGCTGCTTCAGGTGTGTTTAATTAGGGTTGGAGCTAAACTCTGCAGGACACCGGCCCTCCAGGACCGAACTTGGTGACCCCTGTCTTAAAGAGTTACTCCACCCCAAAATTAAAGTTTTGTCATTAATCACTTACCCCCATGTTGTTCCAAACCAGTAAAAGCTTATTTTGTCTTCGAACACAATTTAAGATATTTTGGATGAACACCGGAAGGCTTGTGACTGTCCCATTGACTGCCAAACAAATAACACTGTCAAGGTCCAGAAAAGTATGAAAGACATCGTCAAAATAGTCCATCTGCCATCAGCGATTCAACCGTAATGTTATAAAGCTACGAGAATACTTTTTGTATGCAAAGAAAACTAAAATAACAGCTTTATTCAACAATTCATCTCTGTGTCAGCGTTTTGCATTTTGTATCCACTGAACGCAAACTGTGGACGCTGTTCTATGTCAGCCGCACCTCACGGATACGCTGTTTTCATTCAAATCAAAGTGTAAATAAATGTGGAAGATGTATCCGTGTGGTGCGGCTGACATAGAGCTGCGTACGCAGTTTGTGTCCAGCGTATATTCTCCAAAATGTTGCTTCGGTGACGAGGAGGAGACAAATTGTTGAATAAAGTCGTTATTTTTGTTTTCTTTGCATACAAAAATTATTCTCGTAGCTTGGCAGTCAATGGCACAGTCACAAGCCTCCCGGTTTTCATCCTAAACATCTTAAATTGTGCTCCGAAGTTGAACAAAGCTTTCACGGGTTTGGAACAACATGGGGGTCACTGGTAAGTGATTAATGGCAAGGTTGTAATTTTGAGGTGGAGTAACCTTTAAAATAGTCTATTTTTTACTATGATAGTTTCTAATATTTTTTTCGCAGATGGAGGCATGTCATATAACCTGCCCATGTTGGCATCTCTCTAATTTGACTGCTTAAAGTGACAGATTAATGTGCAGAAAAATACAGTGGGTCTATATTAAAAAAAAAAAATTTGGCCTGGATTATTTCGTATTTGTATGCACGAGAACTTCTTACAAAAAAAATCTACCTAATTTAAGTGTCAATGAATTTGGAGTGTTTTAAATGAGCGACTGGGTGCCTGAGGTTATTCATTTGCATAAAACACGCCCAAACCATCATCATAGAAGGGCTTTTTGCACAATCGTTTTCTTTACAGCCTTTCGTTGCTCTCAGTAAACATATGACGCTCCCTAAAGATTGTGCAGCAAGATCTCTGAGCAATGTCGTGAGTCACTGTTATACACAGTAAACACCTTTTATACAGAGCCAGATTACACACCTCTCATTAGCCAGCTGTGCATCCACATACCTGTGTTGTGTTGTGTTGTGTTGTTATACAGAGAAACCTTGCATCTCAAGGTTACTCTTTCACTGTATATGATTAAATAAATGTAATTTGATATATCTATGTACAGGTACATCTCAAAAATATTAGAATATCATGAAAAAGGTCAATATTTTTGGTCACTCATTTCAGAAAGTGAAAACCATATATTATATAGATTCATTACAAACAGAGGGAATTTT
Source organism: Schizopygopsis malacanthus (assembly GCA_027474115.1). Lineage (NCBI taxonomy): Eukaryota > Metazoa > Chordata > Actinopteri > Cypriniformes > Cyprinidae > Schizopygopsis > Schizopygopsis malacanthus. Next base: position 8,470,754 of record CM049867.1, read on the forward strand.
TTCAAGCCTTTATTTCTTGAAATTTGGATGATTATGGCTTACAGATAATGAAAACCCAAAATTCAGTGTCTCAGAAAATTTGAATATTACAAAAGATCAATAAAAAAGGATATTTTAAACAGAAATGTCAGGCTTCTGAAAAGTATGTTCATATGTACTTACTTGATGAGCGGCCGTTCAGGTGGCACTGCTCAGCATTGTTGGGTCATGGTGTCTCTCATCTTCCTCTTGACAATGATATATTCTCTGTAGGAGTTCAGGTCTGGTGAGTTTGCTGGCCAGGCAAGCACAGTAATACCATGGTCATTGAACCAGCTTTTGGTACCTTTGGCAGTGTGGCAGGTGCCAAGTCCTGCTGGAAAATGAAATCAACATCTCCATAAAGCTTGTCAGCAGAAGGAAGCATGAAGTGCTCTAAGATTTCCTGGCAGATGGCTGCATTGACTGGACTTCAGAAAACACCGTGGACCAACACCAGCAGATGACATGGCAGCACAAATCCATCACTGACTGTGAAAACTTCAACACTGGACCTCAAGCAACATGGATTCTGTGTCTCCTTCCTCCAGACTCTGGGACCTTGATTTCCAAATGAAATACATTTACTTTCTTCTGAAAAGAGGACTTTGGACCACTGAGCAACAGTCCAGTTTATTTATTCTCCATAGTCCAGGTAAGATGCTTCTGACGATGTTTCTGTTTCAGAAGTGGTTTGGTAGCTCTTTTCCTGAAGATGTCTGAGCGTGGTGACTCTTGATGCACTGACTCCAGCTTCAGTTCACTCCTTGTGAAGCTCTCCCGAGTGTTTGAATCGGCTTTGCTTCACAGTACTCAAGTTGCTTCCCTGTGCTTGTGCACATTTTCCTATCCAATTTCTTCCTTCCAGTCAACTTTGCATTTAATGTGCTTTGATACAGCACTCATTGAACAGCCCCCCCTTTCAGTAATGACCCTCTGTGACTTACCCTCTGTGTGGAGGGTGTCAATGATCGTCTTCTGGACCATTGCCAAGTCAGCAGTGTTCCCCATCATTGTGTTTTCAAAGAACGAGATACCCGCAATTTATACTGTATGGATGGTCATTTATTGAAACTCAAATGTAAATATTACATTTTTTTTTAGATGTACCTGTATAAAAGTTCTTGACATTAAGTCCAACCAGAGTTTTTGTAAATTTAGAAAACATTTTTATTAATAAATAACAAAAAGTTGCTGGTGAGTCACGATTTGTTTGTGTAAACATTCATATGCAGAATTCAAACACAAATTTAAGCATACACACACTAAGTGAATGAGATGCGTTGTTTGGACACATTGGATGGCATCATCTCAGAAGTGGGAAACGTTAAGTCCTCAATTTTAAAAAAGACTATTTATTTCACCACTTTATGCAGAAATAAAACTGAAACTCCTTCAAGAACTTGTTCTCCAATGGCATCAGAAAACATTGCGGCAATAGCTCCATTAAAGGGATTGTTTGTTTGCATGACTGGCTGTCATTGAAATGATATACCTCTAGGCCTAGTCTTACTCAATAACAGATGCATGAATCTGATTAGTGCTCAAGTTTTCCATAAATTATCATTCTGTATTTCTCCTCAGAAACATGATGACTAATAGATAACAGCACTGTAATTCAAAGCACACAGATAAACCGACAGACACGTGTGAAATTACTTCACATGTTGGGTTTTCAAAGCACAGTTTGACTTTTCGTATAATGCAAAGTAGATTATTGTACATATTTTTTGGTGGATATTTTCTTGATGACTTCAATGTTTAGTGCTCATCATGGTCTGGGTGGGTGGTAGAGTTTACAGTCCACAGCCATGCTGGCTAAATGATATCAACACATGGGTCTTCACAGATGATTGACACCTAGTGAAAGCCAACAGCGTGTCTGCTCTAACTGCCTCTCACAGAGGGAATAGCTCGGCCATTGTAAATTGACTTTGGGGACTCGTTAAGGCCCTTTCATATGAATTTAGCATTCCCCAACATTGGCGATTCCAACCTTTTCTAGTTTAGCTGGTGTGACCCATTCAAGCGTAACCCAACCTGAAGATAATCATGTTTTGTTGATGAATTTTGATCATTCCCATAACTACAGCAGTACAGTTTACTTTAGATCATGGTGAGTTACAGTAGAGTGCCGTTTTTTGTAGGAAAAAAAATACAAACCAGTTATCATTTTAGCTGTTATCATATCTTACTGTTCCATCGTCCTGAAGTCAGTTTTTGAGTGTTTTTTTTTTTTGTAAAACAAGGTCTGATGTTTACAAAAGCTCAAGGTATTTTCATGTTTTAATCTACAAAATAAAATACATCAGTAACAATTAGTCAGCTTGAAAACAGTAGTTGCTAGCAAGTGGCTAAATAGGTGGTCTGGGACAATAAATGTCATGATGTTGACCGGGTAAAGTCATTTACTCCAGTCTGCTGTCATCGCCTCATGTATAATTGTGCTCTTGTAAAGTATTCTGACAAATTTTTTTGGGAAAAGACTGAAAGAGTAGTCTGAAGCTTAGTGGCTGTAATGTTGACGGTGGTGTAGTTTGTTTAGCTTTTTACTTCTGTCGATTGTATTTGGGCTTCAAAATAAAAGTTGTTTATTTGCGAAGATCATCATAATGAACAATGTGTAAAAATGACTTTTGTTGGTCCCAGAGCTTATTTTCTGCTTATTATTCTTCTTGGTTTTTGTTGAGGGAACCGAGGTGAGGGTAACTTCAGGGTTGGCCTACAAAAAAACGTCATCGCTGCAGCGCTCTGTTAGCCAAGCTTACCAAACCACAGCTTTTTGCCAGCTAGATCGGGTCCTGAAAAGAAGGCTTTGAGAATATAATGTGATGTTGATTCTTTTTTTGGTAACAGGAAGTGGAATGACATGACCTATCTTTGGGACAGGTGCGTTCTGCACGCCAGTGCCACCTGCATTCGGCCTACATGTAATCCCCATTCTGCATGCTTTTGTCACACTTGCATTGTTCACATTGCTGATTTGCGAGCAGTCAAACACTTTAGTGTTAGACAAGAACATCTGCCATGTGTGGCGGCTGCCAACACGAATCTGAAGTATGTCAGACAGTCGGATTTGCTCTAAAATTCAAGTTAAACTATGACCAGCCAGTATGAGTGTCCGTAATAAACAACGACCGCTTATGATAAATCTACATAACACTCCGAAAGAGTAAACAGTTTAATGTGTAATCCTTTAAATAAAATCTTGATCTGTTTTATGGAAAATAATGTTTAATATTTATATGAGCTCACAATTCTTTACAAGCTGCATGGAAGTCACATTTAAACCATTTATGAAGACGAACTGTTATGACTTCAGTCACTGAAACATCCAACAGATTCACAAGTCTCCTGTGATGGCCAGTTAACAGCAATTCCTCCAGAGCGTCCCATTCCAAGCATTCTGGAGGGACTTCTCTTCCGCTGCTTCCCTCTCTAATCCTCCACTCCAGGAGGCATCTATATTTGGAGAGAATTGTGAGAGCCCCAGTCCAGATGTTTTGCCAGGCCGACACCTGCTCTCAATACAAGCCAGCAGGGAACAATAGCCCACATCATGCACGTCCCCGATGCTCTTGCAAAGCTCAGTCCCATCAGCTTTTTCTCTGGGAGCGGAGAGGCGCTGCAGTGTCTCGTCTCAAAGGCGCCTGTGGCCTCTTTTACTTATACATTACTGCAAATGAGACCACTTGGCTGTGATGGTTAGATGCGACCTGTTAGGTGTATCCAACAAGGATTTGTAGCCGTTTCAGCTTACTGTTTATTAAATGAGATATCCTGTTCAGAACCTCGGAAGAAAGGCGGGACTTCTTGTTTCCTGTTTTCTTTCTCAATGGAAAGCATGTATTACATATGAATTGGCTGAATCACTCAGTGTATCAAATTATACAAGCTAATATGCTGAAGACAAAGCCAAATGATGACAGACTTGAACTGCCCTGACCTCTACAGTGACATATTTGTATATTGAGGTCTGAAGAGAAAAGCAAGTATTGTCACTCAGCATTCCTTTACTGTAACATCTGGTTTCGTATTTTAACGTTAAAATATTTTTAGGATGTGCTGAATTAGTTTTTCTAAGATTGAGTAGCAATGGTTTTATTAATGATAAAAAGGGATGGTTTTTTTTGGAAACGCTGGTCTCTTCTGGGATGTCCTCTCATGAATAGAATTTCCTATTCATGCCTTACTCATGAAACATGAGCAGAATTCATTTCTGTACAAATTGTTCTTAAAATTATGTAATTTGTCTCATTCAATTCAGTGCAACAATTTATATAAGAACGTAGGAATGATAATTTTGAATAAGGGCAATACGTTTTTTTTGCCTGATGATATTTTCTGATTCATTTTGATTAATAGAATTTAAAACACTGTAGTGTTTGTAGTGTAAAAATAACATTTACACTTATGTTAGGGCAGCTGCATGCTATATTTTTGGTGTCGTCTTTACACACCCAAAACAAATCAAGCAAATGTTTTATACATTCGTTATATAACAATGAAACGTTATTTAAAATTTCAACATATCAACATGGATGAATTTTAATTTCATGCTGACTTGAATGTTACACCATGACTAGCTTAGATAGCTTTTAAAGACTGTAGATATCATTCATCAGAAGCTTTAGGTTGAATTCTTGTGATGCAACTGTTCTTATGGTGCTTGAATTGCTTGTGATTGTTCTTAAATATCTGCAGAGGAGCTACATTTATGGCGTCAGGTTTCACTACATATGGTCCAGGCTGTAAAATGATTTTGACAAAGTAAACCAAAATTACATTTCGGCAAGCCAGATAAAACCCAGTTTGGTCAGCACATTTGCAAGCATGCTGTCCTGTCTCATGGCACGTATGTGTGCTTGCATTACTGTGGCTGTGACAATCCACAGTACTCAAGGGGCTGAGAGTCTCTTCCACGTGTCAGTGCGGTTTAACCTAAGGTTTTGTTATTAAGATAGTTGACTAAAAGCACACTGACAGTCAAGGAGTGTGCTGTTTTTACTGAACTGCTGCTCTGCTATAGCAGCTGTTGACCGAAAAGAAACGGTTTACTCTAATGCCCATGAAAGAACAGTGTAAAGAATAAATGGCAGGGCTCAATTTATTAATATGAGTGAGACTGGGCTAGTAAATGGAGCAGACACTTGCCCATCTGTGCTATTGATGCATTTATGCCGTCAGTCTGTATGAATACAATTCTATTACACTCGACATTATGGAATAGAATGCAATAGAAAACATTTATTTAAATATTATTAAAGATCGACCGATATATCGGTTTACCGATATTTTTCCTGATATTTAAGCATTTTACTATAATCAGATATCGGTTTTGTAACAAAAAAAATTATATATTTTTTTATTATTATTTGTCACATACACAATTATACAGAGTATAACCAGCAGTGAAATGTGTTCTCTGCATTTAATCCATCCAAGTGCACACACAGTAGTGAACACACACTTGGAGCAGTGGGCACACACACACACACACACACACACACACACACTTTATAACAGTAAATAAATATCGGTTCTGCATATCGGTTATCGGGTACATAAACATGCAAATAATTGGTATCGGTATCGGTTATAAAAACTCAATATCGGTCGATCACTAATTATGGTCACATTGCTCATGACACGTGCAGGGTCCAAAGTGGCCGACTAGTTTGTACTGTTTTCTGTGACGGTCTGCAAAGCCTACTTTCTATGCATGTCAATTATCCTTTACAGATCGTTCTATCAAAATCTAAATGTTATAAACTAAAATTCTCTTCTAACACAACACAATTTAAAACCCAATATTGCTGACGTCTGCATTTTTGCCTCATGTCCAGTAAAAAGTTTGTGTTTTGAGGATTTTTACACTTTCGGATGCACCATCGTATGAAATTTTACATACTTTATAGATCTTATTGTTTATGCAGAATTTAGGATATATAGACATGTAGTCACAAAAACTTCTCTAGATTTATTTCAAATAACAGCAAAACCCAAAAGAAAATCAGTAAACAAACCAGAAACATTAGTGGCACCACAAAGTATTGTACATACAGTAAAATCATTTTAGATTCAGTAACAGACCTCTTGCATGATATTTTTTTGTGTTTCTTAAAACTTTACAGATACGCTACCAAAACATATGGATAAAACCTTAGTGCTGTTCTTCCCTTCATTTCAAACGAAACAGCGTACTGATAATCATCTCAGGCAGGAAGTGCTTGGCTTGGTCCATAAATTGTCAGTAATTAAGTATAAATATGAGTGTTTATTTCAAGTTAGACTAAAAGGTTAGAAAAACATATTTAACAGGCATATTCAGCAGAATATAAAAAGCTGGAATTGTAATACATGTACTTAAGACTCTCCATTCAACAAAAACACACAGGTGACACTTTTAATGCTCAAAAAATAATTTACAGAACAACTTTATGCATGAGTATAACATTCATACTGGAAAAAAAAACGTTTTGCAAATATATATTAAAAATACTTTGCACACTAGAGCATAAAGTTGTCTGCTCCAAGCTGTATGTGTCATTAAACAATGCCTTTAGTTGTTCTAGTCATTAAAAATCTGTTTTGTACGGAGTGCATTTCAATAAGTGCAAATTATTAGCCTTTTACACATTGTGCATCTTTCTAAACACTTGTCAGCTTCTGGTGCTTGTTTTGCATTTTAACAGCAGCAGCAGTATTGTTGTATTGCAGAACACACCTGTTGTCCGTACTATTTTGCCCCCGAGTTACAGATTAGTGCTATTGCTTTGTCTTAGTGGCATGTAGCAGTTTGTTCAGCAAATGTCAGAGTAGTGCATTGCATCATGTTCACCAATCACCTGAACAGAAGCTCAGGGTCAGGCTTTTGAGTGCAGGTAGTGGGACGCAGTAAGTGCAGCTCCACAGACTAGTGAACGGGGCAGTGTTTTTGTAGGTCACTGCTCAGGTGCAGTTTCTCGGTAGTCTTCTGGATTTTCAACAGGCACTGAAGGCTTTACTATGGTCCTACTAATTGCACAGTGAGTCTCCCTGCAGTGAGAGGTGATGTAGAAGGAAAAGACTTCATGCATCTGAGATGCAGCTCTGGATCTTATCAATCCATAGCTGGGCATTCGGAGCATCTGCTGCACAGAAGTTGTACATCCGTTTAGTGGTCTTCAGCTGCGGGGGGAAGAGAGAAGAGATTTTAATGTACTTCTATTAAGCAAGGATGCATTTATTTCATCAAAAGTGACAGCAAAGACTTGTTACAATTTCATAAAAATGCTGTTCTTTTTAAATTTCTATTCCTGCTGATGGATGCCGATTGGTCAAAGCAACAGCATGTTCACCATGGGTGCTTCTCAATATCCCACCCTGCTTCCTCGCACCTCTGTCCTCCATCCTATGACCCGGAAACCGATCAAGGTCAGCCATCTTGAAGCCAGGACATCTCAATTCTCTTACCGCGAGGAACGAGGAGTCTTTCAGAGGAGCTATGAGCGAGGATATACAGGTGTATCCTATGCGGAAGTCTTTTTCATCGAAAAACCTGACACGTGTAAATTCTCCTCCCCCTTCTCATCTGTTGTAATAATTGTAATTTATATTTTACCTTTGCAATTTAAATAAACCATACATGTCATATTTCAACAGGGCATCTTGCTTTATTAATATTTATTTTGAATGTCTTAAAAAACAAACTTCAACAACATAAGGGCAGATCCATTTTGTGCAGCTGATGATGCTCTGAAGTGACGCTAAAGTGAGCGACATCATTTTACTTGATTCAATTCCTCCATCCTCACGTCCTTTCTGTGCATCCTGAGGGGGTGGAGCTAAGATGCGAGGATGCACAAATAAGACTTGAGAAGCACCCCGTGTCACTATGGCTGTACCCAACTATTAATCTTATTTTACATAGCTCTTCTAGCATAAGGTTGGCAACTACTATATGTGACCCTGGACCACAAAACCAGTCTTAAGTTGCTGGGATATATTTGTAGCAATAGCCAACAATACACTTGAATGGGTCAAAACTATCACATTTTTCTTTTATGCCAAAAATCATTAGGATATTAAGTAAAGATCATTTTCCATGAAGATATTTAGTACATTTCATACCGTAAATATCAAAACGAAATTTTTTGCTTTAAAGGCAATTTTCTCAATATTTAGATTTTTTTTTTGCACCCTCAGATTCCAGATTTTCAGATAGTTGTATCTCAGCCAAATATTGTCCTAAACTAACAAACATCAACGGAATGCTTATTTATTCAGCTTTCAGATGATGTATAAATCTCAATTTCGATAAATTGAGCCTTGTGACTGGTTTTGTGGTCAAGGGTCAAAATGATCCAAAATCAATATTTGAGGAAGTACATAACCAGCCAGTGTTCAAAACTATCGCCTTTAGACCGAAACAGGTAGGTTTTCACAGGAAATACAAGCATGGCACTGCGTCAATACGTCACGTCTGTAAACAAAGAAGTTTTCTCGGATACTAGGCTATCGCATGTGAGGATCCTGCAGGTGGCGGTTTCACGCAGCAGCTGGAATAATTCAATGTATCATTTCAGGACTCTAGACTCATTCTTCTCACTGGTCGCACTTTTGTGACTAACTTTCTCAGTTGGTCCCACGAGCACATAAATTAGTCGCAATAAAAAAAAAAGTATAAACTGGCTTTCGCTGACAGGACTTGTATGTTTTTTTCAAGAAAGATAATTCCGCAAGTAACTGCAATTCCAGGTTTTCAAACATAGACGGCGACAAAGAGGCAAAACTTACGGACTACAGCTTTAAAAATATTAAGCATATTTTTTTTATCAGAATATTACCGGTACAGCAGCCATGTGCTCTATTGTTAGTACAGTCACGGCTGAGGGAGTACAGCAAATTCACTTTCAAGGGAAGTCTGTTTACTCAGTGGCCATGTCTATTTCAGGCATCCAAGGCCATATCCTATCTTCCTGAATGGGGAAATTCTTAAATCTCAAAAACTGCTTGCCATGATCACATTTAAACAACACATTTCAAACCAGCAACAAAATCTGACATGGACTGCCCCATAAATGCCTCTCGTGCTCGCATTAACAAAAGCGTATAATTGAGGCTGGACTGCACACATGCAGTCTTAAACAAGGGCCTGGAAACAGCATTTCCATCGCAACCTGAGCAGCTGCAGTGACACAATGACTTTACCGACTGGCTCTTTTCTTTATAAAGAGGGAGTTATTCCACCATGTTTTGCATTGCACTTTCTCCCACTGTCTTGGTTTATCTATACCGTCTCAGCCTCAGACGTCAGGCCCACGAACCGCTGGCTAAATGTCAGATGCACAAAGCGCACAAAATGGCAAAGTATTGATGAGTTTTGAAGTCGTTATCATCGTACTGGTTGAATTCGACAGGCTTTTCGGGGGAATGCATTCTTTCATGTGTCACATTTAATGGGCCACCTTCACACAGAGCTGTTCTGACGCCAAACTCCCTCATGAAAGTTTACAACATTGACAATGATTGCATATCAGGATCAACTAAATGCTGGATTTTCAGAATTACGTGACGTTCACAGCACAACGTTCTTGAATGAATGATTTGTTGGTTGCACCGTAGTGTATTATTGTAAGGACAACGACTTTTTTATGCCCCAAATGTGATGCTGAACAAAGCGAACTATGATTGGTTGTATTATATGTCCGTCAGATGGCCTTTTGAGTGGTTCTTGGCCAGCCAAAGTCAAGACCATCAATCTGAAGGTCTGGCAACGTAAGACTAGGTATATCTAAAGGTGCTTGATTAACTGGTGAAATACTTACATCAAAGAAAGCCTTTTCACTGATGTGTTTGGGGGCTCCTATAGTTGGTGTGGCAATCAGGACAGATTCTACTTCAGCCAGGTCAATATAACCACGACAGCTTGTGTCCACATCCGTCTCATAATACCTCAGCTACAGGGGTGAGTCCAAATGCATGACAAATAAATGAATAAATGAAGGTAAACACCAAAATACAACAATGTAATAAACGACTCACCTGATGTTTTGTTATGTCCAGAACAAACCACCTAGCTTTCCAAGCTTTAAGTAATGCCCCTCGCTTGTACAGGATTCCCTCAAATGATCTGCATAAACAAAGAAATGATGGCTTGTTGGCTTTGTCTATAAAGTTAGATTAAGTGGTATCAAAAGTGTTGTCTGTCATCGCTACCTATTGTCTTCATTCTTTGTGGTAAACTGATTGTAGAGCGTGGCTGCCCTGCGATTAACCCCATTGACTGCAGTGGGGCTGCTGTCCTCTCCGAGGCCGCCCTCAGGTAGGTGCAGCATGGAGTGTCGCTGATAGGCCTGCAGGTTTGAGGTGGGGACCAAACCAGAGACGGACACTGACTGTTTCCGCAGCTATGAGATTAAAAGGCAAGAGATGAGGTCAGTATATCTGGAGAAGACGCTTTGCTACTTGTTCACAAAGTTCACAATCAAGGATGCTTCTTTGGTACTTTCTAAGGCCTTTTTACCATTTAGCCGTACATAAGCAGCTTTGTTTCTACTGCCTGAAAGCTGTGGCTCTTCATGGCGATGTGATATTGGGGTTTCTAATAAGAACCCCCATCAATAATAACCCACTATTGAGAGTTGGTCCATATGAATCATTACAGATTTGTTCTAAAAATGTGATTTTAGGGGGACATTCAAATTGTAATTTACACAGAGAAGAATCCAAACACTAAAAGAGTAGCTGAAAACTACTTCAATCATCTGGATTTAAGGGTCAGTGTCAATGCTAAAATGTTAATATGGGCCTGAAATAAATACACGTTGCATACATGTATGATGTCAAACAGGCCTAAAACTGTACACAGTGTGCACATTTAATATACAATTTGGAAAACAAAACAGGTAAGTAAGAAATGCCAGTTGAGGGCTACATTTGTGAAGCAAGGTGGAACTGAAATAGCTGGACAGAAGAAGCAGCACTAACATTGCCCTCCTGTTTGAGGTCTTCTCGGATGCTGTCTCGCACCTTCTCCAGCGTGGCATGCCAGGGCTCAGACTGCTGCCCCAGTTCTCCCTCCAGCCTCTCAATGTCCTGCAACCACACAAATACATTTTAAGGCTTCGCTTTACTGGTGCCTTTGATCAACCGGGAAATTTTGGGTTCTGCTTTGATATTTTTGTCCTACCAAGCAAGCAGCACTATGCTTTTTGATGGTTGCTTGCTTTATAGTAGCTAGTATAATTCCTGCTATTCACAGATAACATCACAAATATATGAGAGAGATACAGATTGTGCTTTGAGAAGTTCAGAAACACGGAATATTGGACAAATCTACAAGGAAAATCATAAAAAAGCATGGCATAATTTTTTTTTGTTGAGTTTTTCAGCTGCGTGGTGCAAGCAGAGAAAACTACAACTCACTCTTCTGATTGATGCATCCCTTCGCTCCTCTGATCGGCTGCAACTTTACTGCATCATGTAACATTTTCACTTTGATTGCAGTAAGATAAGGACTTGGTGAGAATCTATTAAAGGACAAAGACATATGGACTCACAGCCAAGAGTTTGGTGATGGCATCAGGCTGGGCACGGCTGACACTGCTGTAACATGGCCAGACAATCCTCCTCTTGGTGGTGGCGATGGTGTCTGACTCTTCTGTGCTCTGTGAGCGCACCGCGAGCATACACCAGTCATAAGCAGGGCCTGTGGACAGCGTCTCCCCGGTGTAGAACTCCCATGTCGTCAGATTGGGGGTCGAAATCAGCGGTTTCAACACCGTCTAAAGGGAAAACAAGGGAATCATTATTTGTTGGATTTTTCAGTTCTGACTTTACATAAAGGCGCTGTAAGCAATATTAGTCACAGAATTTCTGCCAGAATTAGCCACTGAATTAGACACCCTCTCTCTTTCCAAAATCTTGCCCTATTAAGGTATTGTTTCTACCATTATGCATGCTTACATGCACTTAATCTGAATGAATCCAACTCGATTTCAAATGATGCATATATGCAGTGCTCAGGCATCATGTTCAGAACCAGAGAAAGCCACCGTGATAATGTCACCGGCGCAAAAAAAAAAAAGCTGACATATCAGAAGAGGTCGTTTAGCAAATTTTGGTAAAAATTCAGTCTCATTTACTAAACAGTTCGGAAGATGTAAATATACATATGCATGTTTATAAGACTGAAAACATATGCAAAACATATGGAATTAAGTATTTACATGCTTTTTTTCTTCTGTTGATTAGATTATTTCAGCTCTAACACACTTACAGAACTTTTAACTTCACAGAATCTTTCCCAACCTTAAAATCTCACAGTCTCAAGATTACAGCATGTGACCCTCTCTCCAGTGTTTGGTTGTAAGAAAGGAATGGGGAAGAAAGAAGAAACAGCCCACAGGGCCCTTTGCTCTCACTAAACTTCATAAAACATGTTTTTGTTGGGCTATGGTTGACCATCGATGAACTGATTCACCCGTTTTGAAACCGTGTCAGAGGATGACTGCCCGTGAGAAGATACCTATGTTAAAAACAACTTTCACTCACAGCCTGGATTTGATGATAAGTCCCTTTCCCATTCAAGCTTTGTTTATTTTAATAGACTGTCACCACCTGATTCACATGTAACAAGACTACTTTATAAGGTCAAAGAGGCTGTTTTGCAAATGTGGGGAACTATTATTTACTATGAATGTGATCTGGATAAAGACGTCAGTATGTTTGGGACTGGTAGTCAACATAACCTCTAAGCCATTAGAGCTGTCTCGTACCTCTGCACACACCCAGATAAGACTATTTACCTCCGTCTCTGATGGACTGTACAGGTAGTTGAAGAAGAGAGGGCTCTTGCGTTGCATTCGGTTGATACACTCCCAGATACAGATTCCTCTCTTGGACTGCTTTTCTCCTTTGTCCTCGAACAATGTGCCTTTAGAGAGGAGACACAAAGAAGAACTTGTGAATTACACATTACTCAGAGTAATGTGATAAGGTGTGAAACAAAATATCAGAAGCCAAGTCTGATAAGACTAGCAGCACTTAAAAGAAGTGCTCACAAAGGTCATCAGGGCTGCTACAGGTAGGTAAAACTTTTCTGAGCAAGACTGCACATGTCTGTTGTAATACTATAAAGGCATTCAAAGCCACGTTTATTTAAAGAACACAGCTGAAAAACATTTGCACTGTAATGTAATTATGGCAATACAAAAAGACAAACACTGTATTGTGGGGGAATGTGTGTTTTCTTCTTAAAGGATGGCATGATGAGTTGTGCATACACACCGTGCTCCAGGCGCTCGTAGTCCGAATCCAGAAGGAAGTTTTTGAAGCGATTGGAGACGTAGTGGTATGCCAGAAACTTCAGATAGTATTGATTAAACTCAAACTCAAGGGGGTACTGGTTATGAACCTGGAATCAGAAAATCCATCCGTCACAACGGAGAAGCTTTTTGGCCTCATTAAACAAACATGAGTAGAACACCATTGAGACCGCAGTTCAAGAAAATGATTAGTAAACGCCCAGGAAATGATTAGTTGAAGGGAATAAAAAAAATACACAAATAACAGCAGCAGGAGGGACATAATGTGGTAATGTACAGCCAACAGGATCTAGACAGAAGAGCTTGCAAAGTTCTCACACTCGAGGCCACCTGGACTTCCTGGCAAAAACAACAGCTGCCTCTAAGATGAGACACATCTATTTTCAGATGCTTTCTCTATATTTCTGCAGTCTGTGACATTGCAGGACCTCCGCTGGGTCATTCAAATGCTCTACGCCTTGATTTCATCACATATGCCTAAAAACAATACATGTCTGTGAACGCATGGGAGTGGTGCGCGTTGTCTCTGGAGGGAGAAAAACTCTTCCTGCCCTTTACTTAATGTAGCACAGACTGAACAGAAACCCCAAAATTGCAGTTTTCCACCGGTTGTGCTAAATGTGCCGATGTTGGGAGGTGATGGTGAAACACTTCAGCCAGGACAATGCTGGCCGTAGGTTAAACACCATCTGTGTACGATCATTTCAAAGGGGGCTGGGGGGTAGGTAGATGTGCCGAAGGAGCAGCTCGGTCTAAATGACTTGCCCACCATGGGGATTGCAAAAGGAAAGCTAGAGAATGCATTCTGACAGCTGAGTCTTTCTCATCCTCCTTCTTCTGGCTGGACGCTGCAGGAATGCTGTGAGCTCATTCACGAAGCATGGTGGGAACAACAGAGCGGTGGTGTGAGAGACCGAGATCGGGACTTATGAAGTGATTCTGGGCAGTGTGTGAAAAATAGAGATGGAGCAATTGGTTATTTGTTATTTAGCAGACACTTATCCAAATTGAACATGGACAGTCCCGTTTGGTGCAGCCTGGGGTTAAGGTGTCTTGCTCAAGTGCAAAATGGTCATGGGGTTCATGAGTCATTCCTTCTGTGGTTTGAACCTACAGCCTTTGGGTTTCCAGCCCAGATCTTTAACCACTACAATTACACCAATCCAGATAATGGAAAACATCAGAAGATTGCTGGTTTGAGAAGCAAGATCATTATCTCCTTGAGCAAGGCAAGTTACCCCAGGTTATTTTGGATAAAGGTGTCTGCAACACGACTGCTTATAAAGTCAACTTGCCTGATGGACACAGTCTAGAAACTGGAGGAAGATGGGAGTGAAGCCACTGCCCTGGCTGCTGGGGGTCAGGTTGCCACGTTGGCTGAATTTGTGGCCAAAAGACAGCCACTCTTTCTCCAAAAGCACCTGAAAGCCCTCTAAGGTCCTGTAGAATGGATCACTAAGAACCTGCACAAGGGAAACCACCTACAGAAACAACAGAGAGGAATGAAATGAGTTACAAACAGGGCCGATACTTGAGAAGTATCCAGCGTAAGTCAATTATGGCCCTATTGGATTTAACCCTTGCTGACCCAATGCGTGTATAGTGCCAGTCCTAACTCACACATCCCAACAGCTTTTACCTGACAAAAACTGTTTTAAGAGTCTTCTTTTTCTTCCCGAACTCCATGTGACAACCTCTTAACTGCAATATTCTACACATTAAGAACTGAAAATATGAGAAAAACACTTTTTTGTCTTCACATTTTTGTGGTAGGTGTTGTTTCATAAAGACTAACTGTCTTCTAACTGTAACAGTTTTCACACTCATTAGCCAAAATCTGAAAATTTGCTTTCGCTCTGTACTAGTGGAATTACTTAGTAGGAATTACTTCTTTGAAGACAACAGTTTGGGCAGAACATCCTTAAAGGAGTAATTCACTCAAAAATGAAAACTCTGTCATGAATTACTAACTCTCATGATTGATCCAAACCTGTAAAACCTTTGTTCATCTTCGGAACACAAATTAAGACAGCCACACAACTACCACGTTGAAGGACATCGATAAAATAAAATGGACTTTAGTCAATAATTTCTTCTCTTCCGTGTGAGTCTTCGATGTGCGTTCACGAGAGTAACACAGAGGTGCAGAACACAGATGTGCTGTGTCTGGCTTACATGCAGAAGACGACGCACGCTGTACATAAAACAATCTTTGTAAATGTGTGAAGATTTCGACAGAGAGGATGACTTGTAATATTTTTCCAAGCCCTATTTATTTGAACCAGATTATAGAGATGATGAACTAATAGAGATGGCCGTTCTACGCAAGAACAGCGGCTCCTGCTTCAGCAGCACTACACGCATGCGTCAAAGGTACTCTCGTGAACGTGCATCGAAGACCAACACGGAAGAGAAGAAATAGTTGAATTAAGTATTTTTACTTTTTTTTTGCAGACAAAATATTTTCTCATAGCTTCATTAAATTACGGTTGAACCACTGATGTCACATGGACTATTTTAACAATGGAACTATTTAACAATTTACTATTTTAACAACATTTCTAGTCCATTATCGTGGTAGTACCCTTGCTGTCCTTACCTATTGCAAAATCCTTACCTATCGTGTATAGATGACAAAATAGACATTTAAAAAACTTTTAAGTATTTGTATAGATGACTGTTACATTCCCATTATTGTTTTTATTTGTACTGACACGTGAACTTTTGGTCCAACCAATTCCCATTATTGTTTGGGGTGGATTGACTGACACGTGAACTTTTGGTCCAACCAATGGCTGAAGTTTGGGGTGGAAATACCTGCTATAAGCTGTATATAAAATACCTTAATTTGTGTTCTGAAGATGAAAGAAGGTCTTACAGGTTTGGGACGACATGAGACATTTAGTAATTAACGACAGAATTTTAATTATTTGGAAAAATATCACTTTAACGACTCTCCACCAAACATCAGTCTTCTGCAAGCTACATATGGTGAGGAGGTTCCTTAAAACCAAGCCCGTGACCATCTATTATTCAGTTTTCCGCTTTACTCTGAAATACATCTGAAGTAAAAATCTGTTGCAACTTTCAGTTTATGTGGAAAAAAAATCTTTATAATCAAGAATGCATTATGAATACCACTTCAAAAATCTGTCTGCCAGATAATACAAATTTAAATGTTAAATGTAAAGCTTCACTATAACCAAAAGGCAGAATTTCTACAGAACCTGTTTCCAAGATTTATACAAATATAATTATTATAAGCATTATTGTAGCAATTTCACAAAGCAATAAGCAATATCACAACACCTTCCAAGACTGAAAGCATGGCTATGTGACAACAATGTGATTCTGTTCTCTCCTACAAAGCCAGACATAGGGAGTCTATTTAGATGAGCACATCAGATCAGGCCTACAGAGAGAATGGCAAAATGGTCAAGAAGCAGGAAAATGATCAGGAATAGACTTGTTCAGACACGTGCACGATTCTAACCACAGCTACGTTTAACAACCCCAGTTGACACTCAGAGAACACAATTCTGTTTCTAATGACAGTTAACTAATCAAGTGGGCATGGAAAATCTTAGCTGTGACCTCAAAAATGTATCTGCTGCAACAGCATAACAAAATTAAACTTTCAATTCAAAATAGACATTTAAAAAACTTTGATGTGTATAGATGACTGTTAGGTATTTGTAGGCTGACATTCCCATTATTGTTTTTATTGACTGACACGTGAACTTTTGGTCCAACCAATGGCTGAAGTTTGGGGTGGAACTACCTGCTATAAGCTGTTTTTAAGGAATATGATTTGAAGGTGCATTGGGAATCCTGTTTTAAAATTGTATTGGCAGATTACATATATTGCCTTAACAAGGTGATTAATATTTGAATCCGATAATAGGCAAAGACAAGGCTCTAAAACAAGCATCTAATAAGCAGAAGGAATAGGACTGTTCAATTTTCACATGTTATAGCACACGTGTGTGAGACGATGCTCACCTGAGTGGTAATGTCCCAGCCTTCCTCAAGACTAACTAGTACAGATGATCCGCTGTCCAGCAACTCCACCAAAACCAGAGCCAGCTGCAGAAGCTTGTGTAGCTGTTGAACACACAGATTAGAACATCATTCTATGTTTAGCCATTCCTGTGCATTTATTGTAACACTGCTGTGCACACTGCTGACTAAGAGCTCTCTGAGCGTCTTGGCAGAGATCCTTACAGATAATATTGTTTTAGTGTCTGAGACACAGTGGAGCATAAGGCCAAAGGGTTTGGTGAGTGCATGGGTTTTAGAGTGGTAAGCAACTTTGTTTTGCTTTGTATCATGCAATTTTCCCATCTTTGTGTTGTATAGTTTCCCATGGGTAACTATTTTTAAGGAAAGACTTTTCAGCAGGGTCAGAGTCACACTGGCCAACCTGTTTCTGGTTTTCTTAAGATATAGGACACTGTGAGTCACAATAAGAGGAAGGTGCAGGAGTTTAAATACAGAACAGGGTTCTGTTAAGAGAATGTGTGTTCAGAGGTCATGCTAACCTGCAGCATCCATTCGCTCTCCTCCAGAGCCTTAAGGAACGAGTCTTCTGTGTCTGAGGACATGGCACTGGGTGCACACGCTCTCAGAAGCTTCTTGAATGAGCCCTTCACCTGTCTTGTGTCTGTAAATTCTACCGGCACCAGTTCACAATTCAGTGCAGAGTCCAGTTTTAAGCCCTGTCATGGAAAAGCATTTGGAACAAACTTGAAATATTGTTTTGTTTTACTTCTGGAAATAACAGAGCACAGAAACAAACATTTGGATTATGCCTTTGGGTAGAACGTTGTGTAGAAGTTTTGCTTGCTTGCAGACCGGAGTCACAAATTAGTATTTACATAAGCTTTTATTATATTCTATCCAAGACTATAAATTTGAGCAGACCAAGTATTTTACTAATGTGGATTAAATTAAATTTCCACTTCACAGGCAACAACACAATTCAAAACAGTCAGTTATTGTACTAAGTAGAACCAGCCAAATAACTTAGAGTTTACTTAACTGTCAACCAGAGGGCTGATTTATTCCAACTATTAATTTTCATTTTTTTCACATTGAATGTTAAAGAAACACATTATCAAATAGGTAAAAAGCAGCACAAAGTTTCTTCAGGCATCCAAATGTAATATAATTTCAGCCTAAACAGACAGATTTTGTCAATAAATCAGAGCTTTTATTAATGGCTATTAAGAGGCCCTTATGCAATCGTGGATTTATTATGCACTGGGGAGAACACTGTCCAAGTATTTCAGGGTGATATGACCTGGTACACTTAAAAAAAAGGCTATTTAGAAGTTAACACTTCTTTTGGCCTCCTTTCCCTTTAAAGGTTAATCACACAAGGTCAACATCAAATCCTTAGTTTCTTCTCTCAAAGAACACATAGTAAGTGTAACTTCTTTACCCTGAGGTGAGACTTTTCGCCAAAGATGTAGAGAGCTGCTTGATGTTTGAGGAGTTGGGCCTGGAGGTTCTCAATGCCTGTAGGGGGCGCCATATCCTTGCCAGCCAATCGCGCGCCCATGTCGGCTGCAGCGGGATGCTGGGTAAATCTGCTGCTAGAGCGCAGATTAGCCCACACACCTTTCAGAGAGAGGGAATACAACAGATGTGTGTGAACAGGTTAGGCAGGATTACAAAAATACCATCGTAACTAATATCAAGGACGGACAAACACAACAATGCTAAATGTGCTAAAAGGTGCTTAGAGTACTATAAACTTATTGGTAGCTTAAAATCATAATAAATAAAAAAACACATAAACATGTTAAAAATATTAACATCTTAAATATGTAAGGGGTAGGGGATGTGAAGAGCTTTAAATGATGGCTGTTTATATATAAATATATATATATATATATATATATATATTTCCATTTGAATACATTTTAAAATTTAATTTATTCCTGTGATCAAAGCTGAATTTAGCATCATTACTCTTATACATCATTCTAATATGATTTTGGTTCTCAAATATTAATAATGGGTAATGATGATTCTTACTATTATCAATGATAAATATAGTATTTGCTGCTTCATATTTTTCATATGAGACACTCAGGCCCTACCTAGACTGGCCTTTGTCGAAAGCTTATCAGAATTACTGGCCCGAGCCCAACCCGAACCTCTCCCCCCCCTCCTTCTCCCACAACAGCTTATACGGTTATATAAGTATACAAGTAGTATATAAGCTTACTACTGTTTCAGCTATTAACATAGTTACATTTTGTATGTAATTGCAAAGTGATTATATTTCATTTAGTTTTTTTAAGTTAATTTAGAAAAACCTTTTTTGTTCGTAATAAGTTTTTGTTTTTAAAGTAACGTAAAAGCGGCCAGCGGCAGACATGGAGCTGATAGACTATGTTAGCCTTCTCAATTCATCCCGACTTGCCTAAAATAAAATCTATAAATATAAAACAGTTCAAGCAATATAACAATGTTGAAATGTTAAACCTAGATAAATGTGCCATCTAAAGCGCGCTTTGCAGGACATGGAGGCGCCAGCGCAATCACTTGCTTTTTTTCAGTGGATACGCCATCATTTTTGCTCATAAAGGTAAGAGTAATACATAATTCGGAACTGTAAAGGTCTACTTTTATTTGTGTGCTTTTACAATATCAATAAAACGTTGTGCTTTTATAAAATAAAGAAAACAATGATGCGCTTTCTGCCATCTCGTCTTGAACAGGAGCGCTTCACAAAAGGAACCGAAACTCAGCGAATACATGCTTCACACAGAACATGATAAATATATCTATAGAAATTTTAAATTACTACTTAAAGAAATAAAACAAATCGAAAACAAAAACTCTTTCATTTTAATCATAATCTGTCGAGTTAGGATTTACAACTTCATTCTTGCGACACCAACTCAGAAAACTATGTAAGGATTTTCCGGACTATTTTCAGATAGAATTGAAAATGGTATTTTTCCATATGTGGACGCATAAATTGTGACATAATTCAAATGCAATTGCAACTGTATTTTCCATGTCTTACAAGTTATGAGCCTGTCATATTTAAATAGCAATATTAATTACCATGTCTGCTTTTTCACTCTCTCTGCGCCACGCATATAACCTGCCAAAACTCAAATTGAATCGCAATTCCTTTTGCATTTGAATTGGCGATGTCTACACGGAAAGCTGCCAATCATTGTCAGAGGCGGGACTATACTGGGGGGCGTGTTTGTTTTGGGAGGTGACGTCGCTCACAGACGACCGTGTTGAATGCTTTGATCAAAGGAGGTGATCAGTAAAGTCTCCGCTAAAGACTGCTGCCAATCAGTTCGTGCCTGTGTTAACGAACAGACAGTGCAACCTTCTTGGCACAATACATAATTCTGTCTTTTTACCCCAAATACAGCGATTATCCCCTGCTAACAGCGGGAGCAACAACGGTACGCACAATAGGTCAAAATTCACTATTACCCAAATGCTTTTCACCTGTCTCAACATCTTTCATTCCGATTGATGCAAGTGAGAAAACAGAAAGTTGCAAATGGACTTTGCTTTTTCATTTGAAATTTGGCAGTCACGAAAGCTAAGATGCAAACGGTGATGCAAGATTTGCAATTGCATTTGAATTATGTCAAAATTTAGGCGTCCACATATGGAAAACACAATTGAAAACACAATTTGCAATTCTATTTGAAAAGAGTCCTGAAAATCCTTCCATAGAAAACACTAGTTTATTAGTAAATAATTCAAATATCTCCTTACTATTTCCCCCGGACACATTCATGGCAATGACTTTTGCTGGGGCTTTGCGGCAAGCTTTAGCCTATTGTGATCATTTGAACGCAGAACTCTTCCAGCTGCACTGAAGGCATGCTGCTGCTGCTGCTGCTGGACACTAAACGCCGTCGAGCCGCTCTTGACAGTTGCGGTAGCACGATCTTGTGTTGTTTCCACCAGCGCGGGAATTTTTTCATCACTATTTGATGGATGTCTAAAATATTAAAATAAGGAGAAGCCTAAAACAGGCCCGAGGCCTGGCCCGCGTCTGAACCATGACGTGACAATTACCCAGAAGCCCGGCCCTAGGGGCGTAAAAAAAGTCGGGGGCCGGTGGGCCCGGGCTGAAATGCAAGGCTCCAAAACTGATACATTAAATCCTTATTATTATTAAAATATTATCTTGCTTTCTCCAAACTTTTCAATGGTAGTGTATATTACAGTTTCCACAAAAATATTAAGCAGCAAAACGGTTTTCAACATTAATAATGAGAAATTATTCTTGAGCACCAAATCAGTATATTAGAAAGATCTCTGAAGGATCATGTGACACTGAAGACTGGATTAATGATGCTTTTTTTCAAATCTCAGGAATAAATTACATTTTAAAATATTAAAATAGAAAAAAAATTATTTTAAATTGTAATAATATTTCACAATAGCATAGTTTTTTTCCTTTATTTTTGATCAAATAAATGCAGGAAATCGTATTCATTTCATGTAATATATATTGACCGGTAATATATATTGGCCAATACCCAAAGTAATAATCGTCTATAGTATGCAACATACTACCATGTTTCTTCGGAATCACATTATCATATAGTTCATTGAACACTCTCCTAATGCTTGTCCTGGAGAGTTGAATTTTGACTGACTGAGACTATGTGAATGTTAGCTCACTTAGTAAACGGGGTCAATCCTGTGATGATTCAGTGCTCTGTCATCAGCTACTACAACACACACTAAACATTCACTAACATACCACTGAACCTCAAAACTGCAGTCACTACAGGCATGCCAGTACAAACTACTACACAAGTGGTCTTGCCACAGTAAACCAGAAAAGTCAGTGGTAACCTCATTGTGGTTTAACTTTCAGACACTACAGAGGCATGCACAGAGGTCAAAGAGAGGCAGAGAACATGGATTAAGTCAAGTATGGATTAGGTTAGTAAGAATGAGTAAAACAGAAACTATACCTTGATTGTGAATTCTTCCCTTAGATGAAGCTTTTTGGTTTGAGTGAGTGAATAGTTTATCCCTGTACCCAAGAACTGGTAGATTAAAGGTGCAGGAGTTGGTGGCACAGAGAAACAGGAAATAAAAACAGAAAACTATATTCACACACATGCAACAATCACCCCTTTGAAGACAGACAGGACAGTCATTAGCAGCTCAGCTTACTGAGACAAATGAGAGAGAAATGCTGCAGGCATGTATGACATTGGGATTTTAAGTTTAGAGGTCGACTCATTTGTCGTTTTTGCCAAATAATCAGCATCAATAATGACTTTTGAAACTCTTTGATATTAGGGAAAAAAATGGTTCAGTTTCAATATTGATTTCATTTATATAATTATTAGTGCTGTCAAACGATTAATCGCATCCAAAATGAAAGTTTTTGTTTACATATGTGTGTGTGTACTGTGTATATTTCTAATGTATATATAAATACACACACACACACACACACACACACACACACACACACACACACACACACACACACACACACACACACACACACACACACACACACACACGTATATATTTAAGTGATTTAATTTATGTATATAAATGTTTATATATTAAATAAATGTATATACAATATAATTAATATGAATATAAATATATACATGTAAATATTTTAAATATATATATATATATATGCTCTATGTGTGAGTCTTTATAAATATACACAGTACACATATATTATGTAAACAAAAACTTTTATTTTGGATGCAATTAATTGTTTGACAGCACTAACAATTATTTAGATTTCAATAAATGGTAACAATTATTTAAATAATAAAATAATTTATGTATCGAGTTCTGCTAGCTCCGACTAACAGTGTCCCTAGAGAAAAGGGAAAATGTTTGCTTTTATATAATACCAGATTACTGGACATTTATGGTGGGCAAATGCTGACTGCAGATCTTATTGGCCATAACAATTATGTACAATATCATCTTTTTATTAGATATTATTGTGATTTGTGGTTGCACAATAGACTGCACACAGGATTTCATATACTGTATATTGAACTCCTGTAGCTTTGATTAATTACATGCAATTTTAAAAGCTATCTGCAATTAATTAGGAAGCCCCCCCCATATAGGTTATCATACTGGCAAAATCCAATATTGGTCGACCTCTATTTGTTACCTGCATTTTTTAGAATGATGTGAAGTATGCAAAGATGGGGCATCAATGAAGACAATAGGTTGGTTCAGTGAACAAACAAAAGGTTTACATGAATGACAGGAACATTACGTCAATGAGATGAGTATATAAATAAGAAGATATCAAAGAATACAGAAAAATATAAGTTGATATTGAATTATTATTTTTTAATATATAATACCAGATTACTGGACATTTATGGTGGGCAAATGCTGACTGCAGATCTTGAGTAGTGCTTGACTTATACAATGGTAAGGTGTTGTGGGTGGTGGCCAGGGCATCACTATGTGGTTCACATGGTTTTCTGGGTGGTCATTTACAGACAACAGATCTCACTGTCAAGTCTCTAAACTTAAGCGCCAAGATTTGAGAAATGAAAGCACATGTCCAGGCCCGTCTGAAGTTTGCCAATGATTCAGAGGAGAACTGGGTGAAAGTGTTGTGGTCAGATGAGACCAAAATCAAGCTCTTTGGCATCAACTCAACTCGCCGTGTTTGGAGGAGGAGGAATGCTGCCTATGACCCCAAGAACACCATCCCCACCGTCAAACATGGAGGTGGAAACATTGCTTTGGGGGTGTTTTTCTGCTAAGGGGACAGGACAACTGCACCGCATCAGCGGGACGATGGGGGTATGTACTGTCAGGACCAGGGCATTGATAATGGGTCATGGATGGGTATTCCAGCATGACAATGACCCAAAACACACGGCCAAGGCAACAAAGGAGTGTCTCAAGAAGAAGCACATTAAGGTCCTGGAGTGGCCGAGCCAGTCTCCAGACCGTAATCCCATAGAAAATCTGTGGAGGGAGCTGAAGGATCGAGTTGCCAAACGTCATACTTACTTACTCCACATACTTATTTGACTCATTAAAATGCAAATCAATTTATAACTTTTTTGAAATGCGTTTTTATGGATTTTTTGTTGTTATTCTGTCTCTCACTGTTCAAATAAACCTACCATTCAAATTATAGACTTTTCTTTGTCAGTGGGCAAATGTACAAAATCAGCAGGGGATCAAAACCTGTGGGATTTTTTCCCACGTATATATTAGGTATGTAGTCAGTTTTTGCTTAAAGAAAATAAACTTTCAATTTATGCTATAAACTATAAAGAAAAACTTGTCAGTTGGTGCATTGCTATAATTTTAAAGGTCAAAATTAACATCTAAGTTACAAGTCCAAACCAAACACTGATTGATCTAAAGCAGGGTTCCTCAAAAGATGGCCCGTGGGCTATCTGGCCTGCAGGATAATTTTTTTTGGCCCGCGCTAATTTCAAATAACGGGGCATGAAAATTCAAATAAATGTATTATAATCAGTGATGCTGGCTATACTGGATGCGCGCGGCGCGACAAATCCCCGACAGTAAACTGCTGCCGCGTTCTATTTATGACGTACTGAGTCTGACACAAAGCTCAAATGATTTGCAATGCTTTGTCACATCTAGTGTAAATACTATGTAACAGCAAGTACTATGTAGCAACAGTAGATACTTGGTTCGCAGTGAGTTCACAGTTTTAACGTAAGTTTGCATTAATTTATTTTCAAGGTCTGAGTTAAAATATCTATTGTTCTTTCACTATGGCTATAAACCTCATGCAAAATAATATTCAAACTCACATTAGACACTTTTAACATTGAATAAAGCACATAACCATTACCAGAGTTTATCACTGTCGTATTTTGTTTGGTGTTACTGCCGCGACGTCACAGAAAATAAAAAACATTTTAAAGTAGAATGCTGTGTCCCTTATTGTCACGTGTCGCGGGTGGTTAGGACAAAAATGACACGTGTAACGGAGGCCAGCGAGTAGATCCTTTGCAAGTAAACCTCACGGACTGATGGACTGATGTCACTTGGCCTCGTGGTTAGTGCATCTACCTCTCATGCAAGACTTCAGGGGCTCGAGACCCGCCTCGTAGCAGCCGAGAGAAACCAGCAACGCATGGAAAATATACTTTTTATCGCGTCACTGGTTGAGACAGTTAGGGAAAGTGGAGAGAAGAGATCCAGTCTGGAGATGAGCAGGAACACTTGATTTGCATGGCAGACATGCAGATCCAGATTTCTTGTTTGTTCATTTGTTTTTAACATTCCACAGGCAAGTATCTAAATGCAAAAAAATTCATAATTGTTTGAATAAAACTGGGGGAATTTATCTTGTGACCATTTTAACAAAAGCAACAATAATATAATAATTGTAATAATAAGAATCATATACAGGTGCATCTCAATAAATAAGAATGTCGTGGAAAAGTTCATTTATTTCAGTAATTCAACTCAAATTATGAAACTCGTGTATTAAATAAATTCAATGCACACAGACTGAAGTAGTTTAAGTCTTTGGTTATTTTAATTGTGATGATTCAGTTCACCAAAATAAAGATAGATTAAAATCGATTAGTTGTTTTTTTCTTCAAATCCCTTACCGTAAGTATGAGCAATATTAATGTTGATGCTAAAACCACTAATGACAAAAATAATGTTACAGAAAATGAGGAAGTGAAAAATCAGTTCCACATTTCCGTGAAGAGCACATGATGGGAAATGTTTTAGTCTGCACCTGCTGGAGTATATTTGGCAGTGGTGAGACCGAGATCTGTCTCATTTCAGTGCAAAACAGCAAAGACATGAATCTTCAGCAGCAGCTGCTATCTATAACCTAGATTTGGAGAAATATGACGAGAAACGTCACTAAATCATGACGTCACCTTAGACTTGCATCTTCTAACCAATCCCTGTTAAAACCATGAGCCCTTTTCCAAGAACTCAACCCATCATGACCCGACATAACATGTTTAATACTAAGACATGATGTTCAAAACAAGACATAATAGACAAATAAAATAACAAGATTATATAACAGGGTTTTAAAAAAAAGATGACTAGTTCAACCAACACTGAAAATTCTGTCTTCAATAACACACACTCGTGTTGTTTCAAACCCTTATGACTCTCTATATGAGGGTGAATAAATGACAGAATGTCATTTACAGGAACAATCCACTTCTTTTGAAAATAGTCTCATTTTACAACTCCCCTAGAGTTAAACGGTTGAGGAAGTAGCAGTAGTAGTCGCCTGAAAGTATTCCCCAGCTAGGTAACTAGTTATGATAGAGCAGGGGACTACTTTCAGGCGCTGCGTAATATCATTGCGCCTGTTGCACCCATGGTAAGACAGCTAAATTCCTTGATTATTAAGCCAGAATGAGAGAATAGTTCCTAGCCATATTGGCCAAGAAAATCTCAACTTTTCATTTTCCATCGGTCTTAGTACACGATGTAACTACAGAAGAGTCAAGCTTTAAATAGGAAAATTTTCAAAACTCTTTGGTCATTTTTGAGCGAGATGCTAATGGTCTAATCCGATTGAATGATCTATGCTAAGCTAAGCTAAAAGTGCTACCGTCAGACCCAGAGATCGGTTGAAAGGATTCAAAAAACAGAAAAACTCATCTGTTTAATGCTAGTTGTAAAATGAGCCTATTTTCAAAAAAGTGGAGTGTTCCTTTAACAAAAAAATCTCGTCATAAATATACATTACCCTACATGTCTCTTTGATCTGAGGTGAGACTTATTTATTCCTCTAATGGACAAGACAGTAGAGAGATGAAAAGAAACTACTGGGCAGAAACAGGGGAGTGAGACCAGCAAAGGACCTCGAGACGGGAACCAAACCCGGGTTGCTGCGAGCACAATTGCGCCATATGTCGACACACCAACCACGAGGCCATCGGCACTGACCTGAAGTGAGGTTTTAGTAACGGAAATTCAAAAGATGTGAAAATCTGAATCTAAATTTGATCTATGTAATACCCTTCCCATGATGTACAATAAAGTACAAGCTGTTTTCACAGCAAAGACCTTAAACGTCCTGCATGTAATATCATATTCAAAGATAGTGTGCAGATATTGACCTAACTGGGGAGGTGAATACTTCTGCACCACTTCAAGTAAAAAAAAAATGTATGTATCTACATGGCTAGCTTTTTGGATTTTATAAAACACTGTGTCCTTTAGAGAACTGTGGTGACAAATATCTGCAAGTTCAGCAGAACCATCACCGCAAAAAATGAAAGAGCAGGCCAAAGTCAAAGCAGCATGAGTGTGTGTATGTGTGTGGGAAGAGTTGTGGTCTGTGACAAAACACAGATAATGAGATATCAAGACAGAAGACAGTCGACTAACGATAGCAGATGCAAGATGGGGAATTGGTTTGATGCTAAATCGACGGAAATGAAGAATAGAGGCCCACTCACCTCCTCTGGCGAAGCTATTGGTGAAGGAAATGTCTAAATGGACAGGGGCCACCTTTGGCATTCTTGATGCTCTTCTTTCGTTTGCTAAAGAGATAAAAACAAACACGATGCATCACATGCAAACAAGACATCATAGCCTTTTTCGAACCCTAGTGAGCTGCCAACTGCCGATACAGATAACATTAGGCTGACCATACGTCTGGATTTTGGCCGGACAGTCCGGATTTTAAGCCCCCTGTCCACCGTCTGGCGCAGTCTCAAGCCGGACACTCATTTGTCCTCTTCTTTGGAGTTGCGCTGAATCGGCCTAAAAAAACCCGCTCTAGAATCTTTATTGGGACGCAGCAGCATAGCGTCTAATGCCGTACGATCTCTGCTCAAACAAATGATTGGCGGTGTCAAATAAATGTCTGATATATTATTGGTTAAAAACGCAAACAAGCCTCCACGTGCTGGCTACGTCCTATCATAACGTTAACATGCCGAAACGTCAGACCTCATTTAATCCGGAATAGACAAAAGAGCATGAATTTATATCAAAAAGCTGTAGAGACGCTTTCATGTATTTTGCACACTGTGTCGCTGTGAAGTGTATTTATGTATTTCTATTATTTCCAGAAGTCCAGAAATGTTATGTTTTCATCTCAGTGGTCAGTTTTTGAAACAGACATCACAATGTCTTGAATAAATCCAAATACTGTGAACAAACACTTTTTTGCCTCTTCTGTTACACATAGGTCTACATCAAGATATATCGTAGATCAAATTGTCTGGCAATGAATAGAGTAGGCTATTTCAGAATCACTGTATCATGATACCATCGATATGATGGACACAATTGTATTGTAGTTGCGAGTACACAATTATTCAATATATATGCAATTATTCTTGCCTCACTAAATGCTGCAAAGTGTCCTCCTTTTTGGTGTTATGGAAATGGCCATCCTAGATAACATACTAACATAATGGAACCAAACACTGATATGAAACGCTCTTTGTGGATCTATTAAGTCACTAACTTATCAGTCCTCACTTGATTCACCATCTAATTTCACGTGCATAATACATAAATCAACAGTGCAATATGGTCTGCAATGGCCTCAACCAAAGATATATATGAAGGCAGTATATATTTGCTGACTTGCTGTTTGGAAAAGTCTTTGCATTTTGAGCATGGCTATGACACCCAAATGCTCTCTAGATAAGCACCTCATTAGGTTTTGGAACCAAACACATTCGACATTAATGCTTGTAATTAGTAGTAAACAATAGGGGCGCAACGGATCGCAGATTAGGACCAGTCCCCACGGTTCGGCACGCATGTGATTCGTGGATGAACTGTTAAGGTCAACCGGTATAAACCGAAAGTTATCATCTGCACGTGTTTTGTCTTGCCAAATTACACATTCAAGCAATTTCAGACCATTCAGATGTAGAAGTCGAATCGGGACTCACGCGCCGCTGCCACACACACAGACAGAGACAGAGAGAGACAGAGAGACAGAGAGACAGAGAGACAGAGAGACAGAGAGACAGAGAGACAGAGAGACAGAGAGAGAGAGAGAGAGAGAGAGAGAGAGAGAGAGAGAGAGAGAGAGAGAGAGAGAGAGAGAGAGAGAGAGAGAGCGGCGCGTTTCAGACAACGCCTCAATGGATGGATACATACACAAAGTTATGTGAAGATACCCGTTTTGGAAAGTATTCTGGTAAACACAGTAGGTTGTGGCCATGTCTTAAGTGAACATATACAGCTGAGAAAGAAACCGAATGTGTGTCAGTATTAGGTCCATGCATTTAGTCCGCCTAGAAATACCTACTTCTGTCTTGTCTGCTAATCAAACAACACCACAGCTTTAACAAAGATTAATGTGTATTTAACTTATGCAGGACAAATTATGTTGTTTTACACTTAATTATTACATTTCAACACCTGAATAGTACTGTTACTGTCTTTATATAGCTTATCATTTTATGTTGTTGGCTGTTCATCTATGCCTGTAATTTGTACAATTGTTCTTGTTTTATGACTGACTTTAATAGTTAAGCTAGTAGCATCTGCTGGGGTATAGAAGTACTTAAAAGCTCACTTTAGTAACAAATGAAAAGCATACGTTTTTTTTTTTTGTTGATCCGATCCGTGACTCAAAATACGTAGTATGATTTCTGCAGGCCATAACAAACATCGATTATTATGGATCAATCTAACTTTATGCTGGTGTCGCTCGCATGCTGTGATAGATTCGTTTCAGGGTCTAATTACACAGTAAATGTTTTAAGGACACAACACTGTTTAAGTCAGATTCCGGTCTTGTTGTAACCCATCTCGGGTATCAAGTCTGAAGGTCTGTTTTGAGTTGAGAGAACTTAAAGCTGCCATGGAGCACTATCATCAGAACTAAGATGAGCCATTTGCTGGTGAGAGGAGGCTGCTTTTTACCAAGCAGGTGGGGATAAAGGGAACATTATGGTGGCGACACTGCATAGCTGACGGGGCAGGATCTATGTGGCCTGAGCCATCTGCAATACGGCCGTGGAGAGCAGTGAGTGCAAGGAGAGTGATGGATGGGAGGTGACCTCGTCATGTCCTGCTCTCCTTATATAATAACCACACAATTGTGCTCCAGTTCCTTTGGAACTCAGCCCAAAACATAAATAAAAAAATGTGTACAAACAAGAGGAAACCAGGAGGAGATAAGAGCATTGAAGAACACAAAAAGGGGCAAAAACAAGTCTAAACAAGAAAGTGAAGAATCTGACGTTGAGTGAAGGATGCACCTGATATCTTTGCAATACCTGGGGACAAGCCGATGAGGGAGCGGTTGGTGAGGGTGTTGCTGCCGATGGGTTTGAAGTAGATGGGGATGGAGCTGAGGATGGCCTGCAGGTATTTCTCCTGTTCCAGACTGCTGGAGGTCTCCGAGGAAGTCGGAGCTGGTAACACAAGAGCGCATCATGAGAACAATCGTTTCTCTCTTGACAATCTCACATAGCCAGACCTTTGAGTAAATTAGTCAACTAGGGGGCCAAAGAAAATGTCCAAGGATATCAAAGTATGTATTAAAATGTATTATATTTTAAAATAATTCAAATGTAATTTATTTATGTATTTTTTCTGAAATTAATGTGTTTTTCTAAATAAAACCTGGTAAATATTTTTTTCTGGTAAATATTCCTTTAAAAATAATGTGTATGCGTGTTAAATAACACGCATACACAGAAGCACACACAAAATTATGTTTTTTTCCCCTTCAATAACTATTGTTTGTGTTGGAAAAACATACAAAACATATAGAATCACAAAACGAATCATGTTTAAACAAATTCATCAAAACTCCTAGTTTCTGTTAATAAAAAAGTGTTTTGAAAACAAGCAGATGTGTCACAATTACAGCAGAAATCCTAGAGGAAATAACTTATGGCACCAATATTTGGAATATTATGTTGAACAATCAGGGGCATTGTGTCAAAAATGTTGAGAACAGGACCGAATGGCCAAAGGTCTGGTCCACATTGCAGTTTATTCTGGCCAAAAACACCTACGACAGGAAGACACTGACTCAGACATTACAAAAGGACCCAACACAGTTTGTTTTCTTTACATTTCTTTTAGGAGCTAGTTTTTCTTGAAAAATATTTAACTAATGCTGTGTTAGTTCCTATGAAAAGCCAGGCTTACTTTGTCAAATCAAGTGATTATTTCATCTTCAAAAGTGTTTGTTGTATCAAACTGGTACTTTATTAAAAAACCCCTTGTGTTCTTATATTCCCGAAAGGTGCATGAATCATCCAATCAAGATTAGAGCATGCCTGATCAAGGAATCACTGTCCAGTGTTGTTTGCAACATGCATTTGATAGTCAGTCAATAGAAAGCTGTCTCTGAAACTAATCTTTTATCAGAATTAATAATTTAAGAGCAAATATATACAGCCCTGTCTGATTTTAAACCATCCCAAAGGCTGCTTGATGTGATATCTACATTTTACTGCACATACGTACTTGCTGAAGAAGGGTTCTGAGACTTGAAAAGTCCAACCACACTCTTGCTGTGAAAACCTCCCGAACGAAGTAAAACTGCTTTGGTGCGAGGATGTTTCCAACACACGACTGGCAGACGGTTGTGCCGGTAGCAGCGGGACACCTTATGGAGGCTGCTGTCCTGTACAGATTGAGGCACCACCAGGAGACCAGGGTAACTGTAAACCGAATATTATCAGCATTTAGAAAAACACTCATGATTCAGCAGTTGTAGCGGAGAGAATCCTTTGAAAAAGGATTTCACTTTCTGTCATTGTTTTACATAAAGACTAAAACCTAGTGAGCTACCCACCTATACCTAGAGAGCACTTAAAAGGTGCAATGAAATGGGAGTATCCACAGAGCCTTTCGTTGGTATTAAGACGTATATCCGAGCAAATGAAAAATGTCAAATTGCGTGAATTTTCAGATGTGAGCATTGCACACAAAAGTGGAGTGAAGGGCACTATTTATGCAGTTAACAGAGTTGTAGGCAGCTCACTAGGTTTTTGAACAAAGTCTAGATGTTGGGTTGCAACTTGCCTGCGACACAATGAGTAGAGCCTGTTGACTGCCGTAACACGGAACTGCTCTCCGCTTTTAGACCGCGTGGAACTAACACCAATGGTACCCAGGCCCAGCCTCTGATAGTCACGGAAACAGGCTCGCTCCACTAACTGCTCCATAGTGGACTTCTCTGAGGTCTTCAGTGTGCTGCTGGCGGGAGGCTCACCATCATCCGAGACTGAAACATCAACATCACACAGCTGAAGGGCCATGACTGCTGACATAGAATATTTTTCTGACATTGTGAAATATACTTACTGGAGATGTCATCATCCTCATGCCACGTCATGCGACTGCCCTTTTCGTTTTTCTTCATAATGGACTGGCGGCCCATTGTGATCTTGCCTGCCCTTTTAGCCCCTTTCACAATGGTCTTCGATAGTGTTCTACAAGAAACAGATTTTCATTTAATTGAACAACACCCAAAATTCGGTCATTATTTGCTCACCCTCATTTTGTTCCAAAGCTTTATGACTTATTTTCTTCCATGGAACACAAAAGGACAATTTAACGACATCTTGGCCACTCTTTTAAATATAATGAAAGTGAATAAGCACTGGGGTCAAGCTCAAAAAATGACTGAAAAATATCATTAAATTAGTCCATATGACATGTGTGCTATATTCTGAGTCTGCTGACGCAATACAACAGCTTTGTGTGAAGAACTGACGGAAAATTAAAGAGGTCGTTCACCCAAAAAATATATAATTATCCCATGATTTACTCACTCTCAAGACATCCTAGGTGTACACAACTTTCATATTTCAGAGGAATACAATCAGAGTTGATTGAAAAAATATCCTGGCTCTTCCAAGCTTTATAATGGAAGTGAATGGTGGTCAAGATTTTGAAGGCCAGAAAAGTGCTTCCATCCATCATGAAAAGTGCTACACACAGCTCCGTGGGTTGAGAAAGGCCTTCTAAAGCAAATCGATTGCTATTCACGATGATGTTCACGAGAGAGTGGCGTCCAGCAGATGATGTAGCGTAAGCTCCGGAGAGAATATGTTAGTCTCGATATAACCTAGTTTTGTTTACAGCAAAGGAAAACCAGTCTCCTTTGGCTTATATCAAAATCCTCTGAAATTTTGTAGTTCTAATTCACGACTGGTATTCTGTTTTGTTCACTCCTCTGCGCTTCCATGTTCGTCACTTCTCACTAGAGCCTACGCTATGCCTACTTCCTACGTCATCTGCTGGAGATAAACGGAAGCTAAAGATTACTTTACATATGTATATTTTATTTGCGCAAATGCATTGCATCACAAGGCCTTTATTAACCCCACGGAGCCGTGTATAGCAGCACTATTTATTAGGGGTGTAAATCGGATGGTTCGTCATGATTCGATACGATATCGATTCTCATACCCAGCGATACGATATTTGCCGATACCTCAAAAAATTGTGCCTTCGGGTAGTCCTTATATCGAGTCCTGGTACGTGAGATTGAACGAGAATGCACGCGTTGGCAGAAATGCATAGATGGACATTATATGAAAATGTGGACAGTGCCAAAATAAAGGTGTCTTTTTATACTACAGATATCGATATTTTACACGTGGCATCGATGCATCGTATCGATATATCGATCCATATCGATGAATCGTTACACCCCTACTATTTATGGTAGACGGTAGTTTTCCTGTAGCTCAAATAGTAGAGCATGGGGCAAGCAATGCCAAGATCATGGGTTCGATTCCCAGGGAAAACAAGAGCTGATAAAATGTAAAAACTGTAACTTGAATGCAATGTAAGTCACTTTGGATAAACGCGTTTGGTAAATGCATAAATGTAAAGGTAGATGGGCATACTTTTTTGGGCTTCAAAATCTCGACCACCATTCACTGCCATTATAACGCCTGCATTCCTATTGCATTCGTCTGAAAGAACTTGGCTGGCTTGAGGGTGAGTAAATAATGGGCTAATTTTCATTTTGGGTGAACTTCCCATTTAAGCAATTGTATACTCAAAACCTTGTGTGCACTTTCTCTCTTCTTGGTGTTTTCAAAATAATTAATTAGATAAGTAGTGATGTCTAATTCATTAATGTGAAATTTTTTTAGTCTGACTTTGAAAACAATTAATCTATTTTTATACAGTTGGCAAAACTGGTCTGCATGGTTTGTTTATGAATTTGACAGATTCAGTTCTCAAATTCAACTTGACTCAAGATACTGGGACAATGGTAAGAAGATCGTACGTTTTGTGTGCCTTCTGAAGACTTGGAATATAGCGCAGACTAGCATGGACTAATTTTATGGTGCATCATTTTTAAAGCTTGATAACCTCAGTCGTCTTTCACCTCCATTTCCTCTGGAGAAAGAAAATCATATGAGTTTGGATTGACATGAGGGTAGGTAAATAATAATACAATCAAAGGTTTTGGGTGAAGCATTGCTTGAATGTTGTTTTTGCAGCCTGAACAATACCAATAAAAGAACAACCGAACTCAACACTGAATCCTAAATGTACATTACAGTAAAACATATATTGCACTGACCGGAAGCCTGTGTTTCTCTCTTTCTGCTTGGGTAAAATGAGCTGCGGTGCCGTCTGTCCTGCTGCAAAGGCAAAGGTGCTGAAGATGGATGGTGGGTAGCGGATCCGTTGCAGGTGTTTCCTGAAGATCTCTACCATCTCAGAGCTCACCTCTTCATCAAACGCCACCTTAATTAGCTAAAAATAAAAGAACCAGGACATACAGTCAGACCAGTTGTCCAACTACTATATTATACAGAGTGATTTAACTAATAGAGCTACCACACCTTCACGAAGCAAGAAAATCTGCAAATAATCATTTGACATTTTTTGGGGCAAGAGAAATGACTTGCAGAAGTGCTGTGAGCTGGATAGCAGTATGGAACAAGATCTTTTCCCACTTTTCTGGGGAGAACATTCCAAAATGAGGTTTGGCTGCGCGAACGCTCGTCTGCGTGACCCCATATCCCCTCTCCACCTCCCCAGCACTCCTCTATCTCTGTTCCTCAGGGGTCTGACCTTAGCTCTTGCGTGGGCTGCAGGTCTTAATGAGCACCTGATAATGTATCCCAGACACCAACTGTTGGCAGCCACACGTGGGCAGACCAGCACAATGACCCTCGCTTCTATAGAGGGCCTGATTTTATAGCTTAAGTTAGTAAAACGATAGGAATGAGCCATAAAATCTTTATGGCCCTATAGTCCATGCATAGTGAAGAACACAACATGTGCTTCTCTTGCTCTGTCCTCATCCAAGAAGAGACTTTGTGATAATGAGGCAAACAGAGAGAGACGTCTGAAATGTGCACATTCCTCTTCAGCAAACACCAGTTTAATCAAATTATTCCTAAAGAGGCTTTTCTAAGTAAGTGCTCTAATAAAAAAGTGCTTTACAACAGATTTGATCTGATTCACTAAAATCGAAATTACTTTCTGATATAAACTGAGACGGTGAGGCACAATAGAGAAGTTGTAGGCTCAAACCAAAATACAGGCAATAAGAAAGCTAACCACTTAAAATGAACGTTATGTCTGCTATGCTCCAGTGACACAACAAGTTTTATCATGTCAAGGGTTAAGAAGACCTATTGGGAAATACTCAAACGCTTTGTATTTCAAATACAAATACATGAACTAAAACACTATCTATTTACTGGCTGTGTACACTGTGTGTCAATACCTGGAAGGAGGCGGATCTTAGCTGAAGCCCCTCCTGCATGTTTTGCTGTAGCTGGTTCTGAATGGTGATTTTTTTCTCCTTGGTTAAAGTGGATACTGGAAAACTCCTGATCACGGCCTGTTCGCCAACTGCGCACACCCACAGACAAAAATATAAACACATCATTACAGCAGGGTAAAACCATCTAAATATAGAACAGTAACCTCTTTCAAACAAAGTTCTTTCACCAGCTACTCACACTTTGTTTTTGCAAGCCCATATGAATTCAATTAAAAAGATTCAAATGCATTTAGAACAAACCTGCATTGACGTCAAACCTGGTGTGATTGCGGCTTGTGAGATTGCATAAATTAATCTATGGCCTGGGCATTAATTGTTAAAAGGATAGTTCATCCTAAAATAAAAATTCTGTTATAATTTACTTATACTCGTGTCGTTCCAAACCCCCAAAAAACTTTGACTAGTCTAACTTTAAAAACAAATATATTTTTAATGAAACCTGAGAGGTTCCTGTTCCTCCACTTAGTGCATGCATGTTCTGGTTACTTGGACATTCAGTGTATGCGATGCACTTTATGAAGCTCAAAGGTAACATGAATGCATTTACACTGCATATATAAAGTTACAAGAGTCATGTTTCACATCATTTTATTAAAAAATTTACAAATATGGAATGTTGGTTAAAAAACACAATGATACTTTTAACATATGAAACTACACCAGAAGTAAGCGGTGGAAAGTGACTGTCTTAAGTCAGTCATTGAGTCATACTTTTAAACGATTCATTAAAACAGCCGATTCATAATGAAGTAAATAACATTCTTTACATGTGGGTCATTAAATCATTGACTCGCCTGATTAGTTCAAAAACAACAAACTGGGTTGCTCAAAGATGCACAACTGTTCTTTTGTAATCTTTGTTTGGAACTATTTTCAGCTGTCAATATTGTGTCTAAAATATCTAATATTAACTATTAGTTGATTGAACCGCTGTATAAAATCAATGTCACATTTGCAATCATTCTGATATTCGGGAAAACACATCACAAAATTCAAGAAAGAATTCTGGAAAGTCACAAAATAGTCTTTACCTAGTGGGTCATGAGGAGTGCCTTTGAAAACGATACGGTAAGTGGTGAGGAAGAGTGCTCCCTCTGCTGGCAGGATGTGCGGCCCTCCCAAAAGGCCGCCGGTGGCCTCTTCTCGACCGTCAGGGTCTAAGACCACCCGTAGCCCCTCAGACACCAGCTCCTCTCCGGGCAGCAGGGCAGGCCGCAGGATCTTGGGCTGGGAAAAATCATCGTCATTAGAGTCTTCTGAAGACCAGGAGCAAAGGCTTCGGTACAGAGATTATTATGTTCCCTACCTTTCTCCTAAACAGAAATATAAGATTACACTGTTATTCAGTTTGTACCAGAAAAAAAGCCAAGTCTTTGTGGTCTGCTCTTTGACAGACAACAAACGATTCTCTTGATGATGGATTAAGCATCATTTATTAGGTTTAGTTCCAGGCGCAGTAATCACACTCAAGCCTTGTATGTTTACAACCAGAGACACAACCCATCAATTTTTACATAGTCCAGAAAGCGTGTTCTGTCCTGGCCCTGTTCTGGTGTCATTATCTAGCTCATTAGTTGGATTCAGAAGGGTGACAAGAACTAAAACAGAGCCAATAAAAAAACAAAGTCAAACTGGGAACTATAGCAAATATTTGTTATGTGGAAATCTGTGATATTAGAAGAACAGTCCACCTCACACTGGGGATGCAAGCTGGGATGTCCTTCAGTTACTTCCCTGGATTTGCACACTAATAAACAATCTACTGTGGTTTCTTTTCCTTCCGAAAAACAAACTTGGTCCTGTACAGAAACCAGGACTTTATCCAGGCTAGAATTCCCTGTTCAACTAAAGAATCTCAGAAGTGTCTCCATTTATCATCAGCTTTGACTACACACGGTTTTAGGGTCTTCTCTGAAGTCAGGCAGTATTTACTGCAGAGTTTTTATAAACAATACTACATTGGTTCAATTTTGATGCATTTTAACGTTTTAAATAATATATTTATATCTTATAATACAAGAAAACTGTTGCAAAAATGTGTATCTTTAACCAAACATCATCTCATGAAGAACTAGTCAGTAAGTTTCACAAGCCTTGAACACATCCCCTGTTGTTCATATTTGTTAAGAACTGATTTGGACTATTTTTGCTTGTAAGCAATGCTTGATCTGAGCATATTTCTCTCCTGATTCAGCCGAGATGACTGGGAAAAGCATTATTATGGATAGGGGACTCCTATTTTAGCTGGAATCAACAGGTTGAAGTAAAAAAAAAAAAAACATTTTGATGGATTGATTTCACACAAACATTCAGTTTTTCACTTCACAAGACATTGAAATGACAGACTGCAGTTACATAGGGCTCATCCACATGAAGCCAGAGCTTTCCCTATCCAATCTTTTTTTCCTCATTCTAAAAAGAAATCCGTAAACATGCCGTCGTCTCAAAAATATCTGCATACACAAAAAAACAAACACTGAAACCGACTCGAAACAATATAGTAAACATGCCAGACCAGTATGTGGCGCTGTAATTCTGCCACAGAGATACATTATAAATGGAGAACAAGACCTGGAGCATGTGCATAAACCTTGCACGCTGAATACACGTGGGGTGATGAAATCATCGTTTCACAAAATATACGGATTAGCTGTACACACGAAGAGCAAATCCGTATTTCGGATTTATCCACACTGGGACCTGGTCAAAAAAATTAGCTGTTTCAGGCTCTCAAAACGCCGGATCTGTCTGGACAAAACGCCGATATGATACAAAATGTTTTACTTATACAGCTAAATGTGTCTCCATGTGTACGGGGCTCTTGGATTACTTGTGGATTATTGTGATGTTTTTATCTGCGGTTAGGACTCTCATTCTGACGGCACCCATTCACTGCAGATGATCTATTGGTAAATAAGTGATGTAATACCAAAGAATATAGAGTACTCAAGAAGTGTCACTCGTATAGTTTTGAATGGGGAAAAATGCAACACTCAATAGCCGCTTTTCCACCATCTGGCCAAACGGTTCTTTGCTTAAAGTGTCCCAATAATGGATTTTTGAAAATGACCTTTTATGCAGTATGTAACACAGCTCTAAGTAAATGAAAACATCAAACAAAGTTTGAAATCTGAAAGAGCACCATGTATAAAGTTATTGTCTCTCAAAAGAAAGAGTCGACTCTGAATCATTGAAACAAGTCGTTTTTAAAACGAATCTTAAGCGGTTTCATTTTGATGTCAACATAAAACATTAGCATATTGCCCACCCGCTTGTTGGGTAGGTTTAGGGGTGGAGATGGGTAGGTTTAGGGGTGGAGATGGGTAGGTTTAGGGGTGGAGATGGGTAGGTTTAGGAGTGGAGATGGGTAGGTTTAGGGGTGGAGATGGGTAGGTTTAAGGGTGGAGATGGGTAGGTTTAGGGGTGGAGATGGGTAGGTTTAGGAGTGGAGATGGGTAGGTTTAGGGGTGGAGATGGGTAGGTTTAGGAGTGGAGATGGGTAGGTTTAGGGGTGGAGATGGGTAGGTTTAGGAGTGGAGATGGGTAGGTTTAGGGGTGGAGATGGGTAGGTTTAGGGGTGGAGATGGGTAGGTTTAGGGGTGGAGATGGGTAGGTTTAGGGGTGGAGATGGGTAGGTTTAGGGGTGGAGATGGGTAGGTTTAGGGGTGGAGATGGGTAGGTTTAGGGGTGGAGATGGGTAGGTTTAGGGGTGGATATGGGTAGGTTTAGGGGTGGAGATGGGTAGGTTTAGGGGTGGAGATGGGTAGGTTTAGGGGTGGATATGGGTAGGTTTAGGGGTGGAGATGGGTAGGTTTAGGGGTGGAGATGGGTAGGTTTAAGGGTGGAGATGGGTAGGTTTAAGGGTGGAGATGGGTAGGTTTAGGGGTGGAGATGGGTAGGTTTAGGAGTGGAGATGGGTAGGTTTAGGGGTGGAGATGGGTAGGTTTAGGAGTGGAGATGGGTAGGTTTAGGGGTGGAGATGGGTAGGTTTAGGGGTGGAGATGGGTAGGTTTAGGAGTGGAGATGGGTAGGTTTAGGGGTGGAGATGGGTAGGTTTAGGAGTGGAGATTGGTAGGTTTAGGGGTGGAGATGGGTAGGTTTAGGGGTGGAGATGGGTAGGTTTAGGGGTGGAGATGGGTAGGTTTAGGAGTGGAGATGGGTAGGTTTAGGGGTGGAGATGGGTAGGTTTAGGAGTGGAGATGGGTAGGTTTAGGAGTGGAGATGGGTAGGTTTAGGGGTGGAGATGGGTAGGTTTAGGAGTGGAGATGGGTAGGTTTAGGGGTGGAGATGGGTAGGTTTAGGGGTGGAGATGGGTAGGTTTAGGGGTGGAGATGGGTAGGTTTAGGAGTGGAGATGGGTAGGTTTAGGGGTGGAGATGGGTAGGTTTAGGAGTGGAGATGGGTAGGTTTAGGTCTATGTAAGGTGCGAGGAGTTGGATCTAGATCCAACCTCGCCCCCTGGATCTTATGTTCTGCAGTGAGGACCATCTCACTTTTGGACCGTTAAAAATAGCTTTCCCCGGTAACACTGTACACAAAGAAGCACTGCACTCTGCTTTAAATGAATTCGACCTATCGGACCAATCACCTCAGATTAGCGTCACGAAAAAGAGGGGTTTGTAAAAATGAATCGTTGAGCAAACCGCATGGGAGTCGTTGAGCAAATAAGGTCAAAATAAATGCATATAAAAAAAATTGAAATTATTTTTTGACCTTGCATGCATGTCAACCTGTTATTGGGGACTCCAAAAAACAAAATATGAACCTTTCATAACCCATAATAGAGGCAGTTAACCGTTCCATTCCGTGCCGATCCGGGCTAGTCAGCACGGATACGGTTTCATTTTCCACTGTGCCCGTTGGAATGTAATACAAATGCGTCAGTCGTTGCATTCTATGGCACCTTTAACTGAGCAATATTTTTGTTACAGTATACATGAATCTTTATTGACGTTATTTAATATAAATGCTACTGTTCATTGTTATTATTAGCTCAGTTCCATTAAATAATATTAACATATACCTTCTATTTAAATAATGAATTAGTAAATGTTGACGTTAACAATAGCAAAGATTAAGTTAAAAAGTGCCACGGCACAATATTCAGGTAAAATGGGCCAGTATAAAAAGATAAAAACACAAGTAATTTCACCTGAAATCATTTTATTTTTAACAATAACTTAACACTATTGTCTTTAGTGTGCAATAGCAACACCACAAATGCATTTAATTAAATAGAAAGTTGGATTTTATTTAATTAAACAATGTAATAAAAAAATGAAGAGATCATGATGTATAGGTGTGTGTTTCTGTGTATTGGTGTATTTTTGTGTCCATGTATGTGTATGCTTGTATTTTTTTAAAGACTGTTAAGATTTTGTATGGATGCATATCTACAGTAGGTCTATAAACCTATTTTCACCCTCAATTTTTGTTTAAAAGTGTGTGTGTATGCAGGCCATTTTAGCTGAAATTGTGGCCCATTTTAGCTTAACCAGCCATTTCTACCTAAAATGACCTTCACAAAAATCTAAGTTTATTTTATAAATTAAACTTTTTTTAATTGAAAGAGCATGCCAAAACATTGTTCATAAATCTTTGTTAAATGCTTTGTTGGTAAGCTAACTGACAATTGAAAGCGCATCACGGCGGGAGCTCTCCCTCTCTCGTGCGTGCATTTCTCTCTCTCTCTCTCTCTCTCTCTCTCTCTCTCTCTCTCTCTCTCTCTCTACTGATTAATTTCATAGGAAGTGTCATTGAATGGGTTTCAGTTTATTGGGATACAGTCAGTTTCAGCTCAGGCAGCTATTCTTTTTTTGATGCTTATTTTTTTTACATTGCTGCATCATAATCATAATCTAAGATCTAATCATGTGTTCATAGACATGTTTCATGTCATATTTTTATTTTTAACATTAATCTTTATAACAGTCTTCAGATATTTGCAGCCCCTCGCACACACCCCGCCCCCCGAGTCCTCGATTAATCGTTTTTAAAACCTATCGATGATTGAAATAAGAAATTGCCAAAAACGCCCATCTCTATTATAAATGCACCACGTACATCTCCATGACAATGTGCATGATACAATACTTAACAAATAATAAAGCACTCACCTGTCACTTGTAAATGTCCCTTTACTCGTATTAAAGTCCGCGTGAAATCAAAATTGACTATTTATTTTGTTAGCACACTTTGCTATTTCTGTGGTGAACAATTCATTCATGCAAGTCAATCCACAAATTTTTTTTTTTTTGCCTTCATAATCTTTAATCCAAATCTAAAAATGCTCCTCGCCTCTAAAATGATGGGCCTTCTCTGATTTCATCAGTTTGACGGCTTGGGCATGAGCGTGACATCGTTAACCACACCCCTCCAACTCTCAGTGTTCATTTCTGAATGAAACGCCTACTTTACTACATCCAATCAAATCACAGTAGAAAAAACAAGCCATGCCTGCTATTTTCCTCATTCAATATTCTGTTTCTCTTGGAAGTACGTCACAATACGGAAGTAAAAACGGTTGCGAACTTCCGGACTTTAAAAAATAAACACGGCCAATAAAATAACTTTGCTAGCTGTTAGCACCTCATAGCACTCATAGTTGCAATCTTTAAAATGGCACATAAAAAACTTTGCTGGCCTTTGTTAGCGAATTCGGTTTGAGTGTAGGTCTTCCTTTCTCAGTTATTCTCTTTTGTCTGCAAAAGAGCGCCTTGAAAAATGCATTTTTATTAGACTTTAGGTTTAGGCGCAGATGACTGCAGCTGTCATTTTCTTTTCATTGAATTTCACTTTCGTTCCTTGGAAATCCCTGACTAAAGAGGCGGTCTAACGCTGGGGGGTAGCACTGGGCACGTAGCTAGACCCAGGGGGCGAGCTGTCATTGAACGTCAAAATTTGATTGACTGATGATTCTGTCACTAATGTTCGTAACAAATCAGATGCGATGTCTTTCAACAAAAGGGTAGCACTATCTGTAGTGCTGGCTGCAGACTTTATGTAGGATATTCCAGTTCAACCTCCATTAAACTAATCATAGGCAATTTTGTGAACATTACACAAATGACATGATACCTAAATAATCAATAAAAACTGTTTTCTCACAATTTTATTTTTTATAGGGCCAGCAGAGAAGCCCCTGATGGGCCACCACTGCTTTTTAGTGATTGATGAAATGTTCTATGTCAGGCTCAATTACCTTACAATTTCTCTGACGAGCTTCATGTAACACTCTGCCCTGCCCACCTTAAAAAACTCAGACCAATAAAAATTATTGTTACATATCATCAAGTGTTGAAGAAACAAAGCAAGATCAGTTATTGTGATATTCTGTAAAAACGAAAGAGATATGACGCTACAACCTTATTTGGCCCATTTTACCTGATAGTCCATTTTAGCTGACTTCACCCTATTAATAGAGCTATTGTAGGGAATTATTAGTTTCATAGTTATTGGCTTACTTTTTATTGTATTATACAGAACAATAGTACAATTACAATACAATTACAATTTATGAATGTTGCTGGAGTTTTTCTCAGCTTTTATTTTGGCAGAAATGCGCAGGAAGATCTCAGTGCTTCTTTTTGTTGAGAGCAGCAGATTTATAAATTATTCTTATTACGAATTTGGGAAGATGTTTGTCGCACGTATCGCATAGTCACATGCCTTTAAAATCATCACAGTAACCAGCATCAACCACCTCTACCTCTTCTCATCGGAGACATGAGATGAAGCACTAAGCAGTCTCTCGCTGTCGGTGTTTTGTGCTTGTAATGATTTTTGCGTCTTTCTCGGACAGTTTTAAATACTTCCACACTGCAGACATGTTTGCTGCATTAGTGCGCGCTTTTATTTGATCGTGTCACGTCATTGTTCGGCACTTATTAATCAGTCTTTTCGCTTATTCGATATTTTCGCTATTCTCGGCCGAACAATTTCGGTTGCCGAACATTCGGTGCATCTCAAATTTTTATATATATTCTTTATAAACAAAATAAGTCTCTTAGGTACTTTTCAGACAGAGCAAATATTGCCTTTCCTTGTCAGGCACTGTTTAAAGTAGCATTTCTTACAACAAGCAAGAGATAATGCATAACACTGCTTCAGAGTTTGTTTTAAACCAGTGTAGCCTACTATGTAAATGTCATTCTTCAAACCTTATTTTTAACATGTTTTAACATGTTTGTTCTTGATTTTATCTAAATCAGTTGTGATAAACTGGAGTGTCTTCAACAAAGAACACAAGGAGCAGTCTCGGATGCCTTAATATATTTGAGAAGCCAGGA
Source organism: Schizopygopsis malacanthus (assembly GCA_027474115.1). Classification (NCBI taxonomy): domain Eukaryota; kingdom Metazoa; phylum Chordata; class Actinopteri; order Cypriniformes; family Cyprinidae; genus Schizopygopsis; species Schizopygopsis malacanthus. The sequence goes on from CM049867.1 coordinate 8,515,119, forward strand.
GCGGAGTCCTGTTCCATTGCTCCATGATCCAGGTCTGACACTCTTGTGCCCATTGTAGACACTTTTGGTGGTGGACAGGGGTCATCTTGGGCACTCTAAGCAGTCTGTGACTCCACAGCCTCATACTTAAACTGTGATGCACTGTGCGTCCTGACAACTTTCTATAATGGCATCAGGACCTGCGCCAGGCAGCTGCGGGACAGCTTCTTCCCTCAGGCTATCTGATTGCTGAACTGCAACTGATAATGTACAATACAATCAATCAGTGAATGTTTCTGTGCTACTGCCCTACCATCAATCTTATTGTGTAATGTGAATTCTTATGTACGTATATTATACAGCACGTCCTGATTTTGCAGAGTTAGATGTGTTCCTAGGTCAACATATTATTCTGGACATTTTAATCAAAATATTTAGTCTTGACCATCTCCCTACACCTAAACCTAATGTGACGAGTGGGGCGGGGCCGAGAGCCGTGGGAACGGAGCGAGGCCGGTGGAGTAATTGGTAATGAAGTTGATAGGTACGGGAAGAAGGAGGCGGTAACCGGCGAACATTTAATAACTTTTTAATAACAAAATAAACAAACACAAATGAAAAGCGGCAGCCCCTCACGGACGACTGCCGCACACAAAACACAAACTAAAATCCAGGCCTGGTCCTCTCTCGTCTTCCACTGTCGTCACTCCTCATTTAACCCTTCCGAAGCTCCTCCGTGGGATTCGAGACCGGTGAGTGGTGCAGGTGTCGTTCATTACCAATTACTCCACCGGCCTCGCTCCGTTCCCACGGCTCTCGGCCCTGCCCCACTCGCCACACCTAACCTTAACCAAGAGCAATCCTTAAACTCAGAGGAAATGATAGATGAATGGCACTGATGTACAAGCAACAAACACTGATTGTAAGCCTAAACTTCACAAAAACTGTAAACTGGTTCTTCAAATCTGATTGGTTAATCACAATGTTGTTCCAGGGTCAACAAAGATGTTGATTTAGGAGCATGTCACACTTGGTAAAATCAGGTTCTCCATATCAGCATATCATGCATTTTGTATACTCTTTGTTTCTGCTGGCAGCACTTAGTATATTGTTTCTCAGCATATTGCTTTAAGCATGTAAACTTAATTATATAAATGTGCATTGCTATGTCCCCACACACCCCTAAACTGTTCACACATCATTTACTTTTAAATTATGTTTTGTTGTTATTGTTCACATACACTATCAAATAAACAGCCACTCAAATAACTGTATTATAATGTTTTAATAAATGATACAATCATCTGAGCATTTTACTGAGGTGCTGGACAAAATATGGAATAGAGACTATGTACTGTGTGTATTAAATTCAATTTCAAACTATTTTATTGGCATGATTGCTTTTTATTAACCTTTAATTTAATTTTTTTAATGGTCAAAGAAACAGTACAGAAACATGCAAAATGTAATGCATAAAAATAATGATAGAGGAAAAGGCAAAGTTTCATAGCATGATAAACCTCACATTTCAGTCTTTAAATAATTTTTTTAAAGAAATGGATGAGTCAAAACGATACATTTAATGCATTTGATCTGCTCCATAAACAATTCTACATAGGCTACCTTATTATCCAAAGTGCTGAGATTTTTATAGTTTGTTTTCCATCTACAGGTTAAGACTTACAACAAACATTTGGTCCGTCGATTTTAACTCGACAACTACCACTGATACCGACGACTACCACTTCAACTCGTTTATACACATTCAACTTGTTTATGCTCGGGAAGCTGCTTTAGAGAGCGCTGTCTAGCAGTGTTGCCATGTCCTCATATTTACAAGCGCTTTAGGCATGTTGTTTGGTCTTATCTCATAAAGATAGGCACTTTATGAGGTTAATAAAGTGGTCTGTCATGGATATGAGATATATTATATTTTTGTGTAATATAACAAAGCATTTGGGTGTTTTTAGTGCTTGTCCTTTTTTGTTATTATTTTGTTTATTTTATATGAAGATCTGGCAACACTGACACTTTACCGCAAGGCTCATGAGCGCAGCTAGCGCAACCATGTCAAAATGTGCTAAGTTAAGACTTATTTCACCATTATTTTCTTGCATTTAACATACAGACGATTACACATCTCTAATGCACGTTAAAATACATCATTAACAATAAGTTGTTCGGTTCAGTTCCGTACACACTGCGTAGAATTTCTGTAAATGCAGTTGTCACTACCTGTATTTTTCAGGAGTTAATGCGGTTGTCACTACCTGTATTTTTCAGGAGTTAATGCGGTTGTCACTACCTGTATTTTTCAGGAGTTAATGCGGTTGTCACTACCTGTATTTTTCAGGAGTTAATGCGGTTGTTACTACCTGTATTTTTCAGGAGTTAATGCGGTTGTCACTACCTGTATTTTTCAGGAGTTAATGCGGTTGTCAATGCGGTTGTTGTCACTACCTGCAATTTTTCAGGAGTTAATGCGGTTGTTACTACCTGCATTTTTCAGGAGTTAATGCGGTTGTCACTACCTGTATTTTTCAGGAGTTAATGCGGTTGTCACTACCTGTATTTTTCAGGAGTTAATGCGGTTGTTACTACCTGTATTTTCAGGAGTTAATACGGTTGTTACTACCTGTATTTTTCAGGAGTTAATGCGGTTGTTACTACCTGCATTTTTCAGGAGTTAATGCGGTTGTCACTACCTGTATTTTCAGGAGTTAATGCGGTTGTCACTACCTGTATTTTTCAGGAGTTAATGCGGTTGTCACTACCTGTATTTTTCAGGAGTTAATGCGGTTGTCACTACCTGTATTTTTCAGGAGTTAATGCGGTTGTCACTACCTGTATTTTTCAGGAGTTAATGCGGTTGTTACTACCTGTATTTTTCAGGAGTTAATGCGGTTGTCACTACCTGTATTTTTCAGGAGTTAATGCGGTTGTCACTACCTGTATTTTTCAGGAGTTAATGCGGTTGTTACTACCTGTATTTTTCAGGAGTTAATGCGGTTCTCATTCCCGTATTTTAGTGATTTATGTGTGTACACGCGATTAAGGAGTAAAAGGGGAACTGACAATTGAATTTAACTGCAGTGTGTATGTGGCTTATAATTATTAGGCCAATATAATTTTACCTCTAATGAGACATTCGAAAACTAACAAAATTATGGAAGCTAAAGTAGTAAAATATATTTTATAAAAAAAGTAAAAAATCGTTAGTAACAACGCAAGTAAGACCAAGACATACGTGACTTCAATATACCTGACGTCACCGCATTACTGTCTGCATCAAGGACACTCTCACTCTACGAGCACGGTTGTCCGTGCCAAGAATTCTGGGCTGAAAACGGTTTGTAATTGTGCCATACCAGGCTCACGTGGAAATACAACTGGAACCATACCTGACAGTTCTTAGAACCGTTCGGCCTGATAGTGGAAAAGCGGCTAATATGGCCTCTCTGTCGCATGAAGCCCCGCCTTCTAAGCAAAGGAGCCAATTGCTAAATCAGTAAAGTCAGCGCGTCACTGTAGAAGCCCCGGTTTCTATAGAAACAGTAAGTGTTCTGACACGTGCGCCTAGGTCTGCACATGCACACTGGCTGGTCTAGTCTGAAAAATAACGCTATTTGAGCAAAATAAACTTTGATTTTGATGAATTTTGAGAATTTGATGTATCCCCATTCAAAGAGATAGGAGCTGCCCTTGCATGCCGAGAGGTGTTCCTAAGATGGCCACCGAGTGATATGACTTGCCTTAAAGGGACTTTGGTTATACCAAATGTCTCAAAATTTATTGTGATAAATAAACAAGCTCATCTTCATATTGGATGGCCTGAGGGTGAGTATTGATTTTTTTTGGGTGAACTGTTCCTTTCAGTTGAAGAGTCGTTAAGAGGGAATTAATCCAATAACTTTTGACTCGAGTCATTTTGACCAGTTATTTAAAAGAACATACTTTAATAATTCTACCAAACTGGTACAAACCCAATGACATACAAGCTTTGGAATAGCTTTCACTAGTGGAGAGCAAGTTCTTACCTTCTGAATGGGAGGCAGTCTTCTGCTTTCTCTATGAACCACCTCTAAAGTCTCCATCTGCATTGCCACAAGACCTGAAGGAACAGACACAAACCTGATTCAGGAAACTTTGTGTACAGGTTAGGGTAACTGGGTCACAGAACAATCCATTTCGGTTTCATTTTCACACCAAAACCACTTAATATATTGAATTGTCCTTCAGACTGAGGCATTAACTTCCATCTACTTCTAATTTTCATGCAGTTCTGACCACAATAAGTATTTTTAAAGCAACAAATTCAATTCTCACAAGAGAGGACTACTGAAATCAACTAGTATAAATGGTGAGCACTTACAACTGTTGAAAATATACACCTACCCTTATAAAAATACATACATTTTAACCTAAAATCGTAATGTTACACAAGTTCATGTCTGTGTACAGCTGTCAAAATGTTTCAGTTCTTAGACTAAAAGTATAAAAGCTCCATGTTTTGCACAGTGTTTTACCTGGAATCATACTATGCAGACTCTTGATATGATCCTGCGTCACTCCACTCTCTGTGCACACTTTGTCAATGAAACGAGAGATGAATCTCCCCACAGAGTTGGCAACATCACTGGTCTCAGAGTCTTCAAATCCGCTCTCAGTGTCAAAGCTCTCGGCCACACTCCCTGCAATACTGTTTATTGCACAATGCTAATTATATTGCAGACTTAAACACAACACATTCAACAACAGCAATGCTACTCTCAATATTCTTAAATTAACACACAGCTATTTAAAGAAGCTTTGATGTAGCTATGCTACTTTAGCTTACCGACCCATCACAATTCAATGTCTGTTTAGTCTGTTGCACACAATTGGTCTGAAATACCACGGTTAGGAAGCGGACGGCTCTGATATCGCCTGGTCTTAGGGCACATTGTGCTGGTGGAAAAGTTATGTAATTCCCTAACTCTGTTTACAAATAGAGAGAACAGTTCCCGACATTTCAGGCAGAAAATAAACCAAGTCTATAGTAAAACTAGGCAATACGGATTTCCCCAATCAATGCAACTTTTGCAGAAGAACTTTCATTAACAAGTCTTGTATGAGATTATTACATTTTATTAAGAAAATGTTGTGTCTACTCTTGCAGAACTGTACATCTCTACATTGAGACATCCGAGATAAATCTCAGGTTTTTGCAAAAGCCAAAAGTATAAATCCGTTGTCTGTTTTCAGCTCCAGCTCTCGTACAATGAGCATGATGTCATTTTCATTATCAGCACAGTGATGAATGCGTTCATACGATCATGATCAGTGGAGTAGCTTTTGAATGGATTGTGCACATAATTGTGTGCGAGATTCAGAAAATGTAATATATTTGGGCCTTAAAGCAGAGTTTCCCAAACGGGGGTTTGCGAGTTGATAAAAAGCGAACTATTAATTATATTGAATGTAAAATTAAAATAATACATGGGGCTGCACAATATTAATGATATAGCGGAGTGTGATTGTCAAATCAAATGTTTCATTTTAGTTAAATAACTGTATAGTCTTATTATAATCATTTGTATTATACATTTGTAATTTATATATTACGAAACACTACTTCTAATAAATACATAAATAAATAATATTAATATTTGTATATGATCCACATCAGAGAACAGTGAAAATGCCTGTACGTTGTTAAACTACTGAGATCTTGAATTCAAATTTCTTACTTCAAAAAAATATTTTATGTCTCAAAAAATTAGGGAATCCCTGCCTTAAAGGATTTTTTCCAAATGTATTGTCTGGAGGGTGAAAATGGTAAGTCCGATCACTTAGTAACGTAATACCATACTTCTCAACAAAAGACAGAATTTGAGGAGTCATTTACAAAATGTCCTAATACTAGGTACAAGCAAAACTAAAATGATATGCTTGCTATATCAAACACCCTTAATTAAAAATAAAAAGATGAAAGAAAACATGTGACATCTGAGAATAGCTCTTCAAACTCTCAGTATGCAGTTTTTGGCCTTTTCTGAGAGGAAGAGAGAAGGACAGGAGGAGGAAAAGATCAACTCTAGAGACATGCATTTGGCCAAACATCACCTGTTTTGACTATGAAGCCTCCCAAAACTCACACATATTATATTATTATTACTACAAAGCTCTACATCCCGATCCCTCCCTCTTTTTTTTTGGTTATGGCTGAGTGCTCCCAACTCACTTCATCGTTCTGCTGAAGCAGAGCAGCACTCGGGCTACCGGAGGGGCTGAGAGAGATGTGTGGTGTATAACTGGATACGACTCTTGAGGAACTACACCAGGCTGCTTCTATTTACGTTTTTGCTCACTGACTGAATCAACAGTATAGTTTTCTGTTGAAGACACTGAGAAACAATCAAGCTGATTTATACTGGAATGTGTGTTTCGTAACCAAGGTGAAAGGAAAACCGTCAGCCCCTGCTGTGTGTCTTTTCCATTTTAACTGATCTGATGTATGCCAGACGTACTGGAGCAGCACTGACCTGCAAAAGTGTTTAGAGCCATAAACGGTTCTCTTACTTTGCAGGACCACAAATGACACATTGAAATTTTGCTTCTCTGTGACATTTTTTATTTCAAAGCAATGAAACTGATTTGAATTATTTCAAATGATTATGCAATGGTATTGTTTTTGAAATAGGCTGTTTGCATAAGTATTTTTATAGTTTTAAGAACCACCTTTGGCAACGTTATCTCTGATTTGAACACTTTGGCTGACTCTTCTGCTCAGATTGGCTCCGTTAGTCAAATGAATCTGGTTCAACAATTTTCAAATAGTGCCACAAAAAGTTCTTCTTCACAAACTCCATTATTAAAGCTGTAATGGATTTCAGTGGTTATCTCCAGACACTGAATAAAGCAGCCACATCTAAACACACTTAATGATTTGACTGTAGTCTAAGTTTTGTAATTGGCCAAACAAAAAAAAACTTTTTTTCAGTTTTAAGTAGTTTCACTTAATATTATGCACTATAATTTTAAACAATGCACATTCCCACAGCATGATGCTGCCGCCCCCATACTTCACTATATTTATTATGTTTATGAGTTGGTCATTATTAATGTGATAAGATTTCAGATCTCATATGAGCACAAAATATTCTCCCACATCTCTGCTATAATGAGTCACTATTAATTATTTTGACAAAGTGTACATTTCTTTCACCTGGTTCCTTTTGAGTTTATTTAGTTCCCTCCTCATAATCCTGACACATTATATGGGCTGCTGCATCTTTAGTCTGTACTGAATCTCCTTCATACGTGATCACTGACCTCTATGTGGGTTCTCCTCGATCTTTATTAATCAGTGTCTGAGAGGTTTGTTGTAGTGATTTGGACTTTCTGAATTGGACACCGAAACACACATTTTTCCTTTCTTCCTTTCGCTCTAACTTCAGATTCACAACTTGCACAATGATCCATTAAACTTCGCAGATTTTATGTGGAAGATATTTTAATCATTTGCAGGTAGAGGTCAATCGTAAGGCAAATGAGTGAGCAGGAAGTATACTTAACTTTTAAATGATTATTTGATTTGAAGGTTCTGAGCTAAAATGGCATATTAAATGTTTTATTTCATGTTTTAAGTGGTTGGAAAACTGCATTCAGTAAAGTGAAACAGCAGAGATAACCAGTAACTCAAACAGTAGCAATGCCAATGTATAGGTTCGATTCTAAAGGAAAGCAGATATGTGTGCATAAAAACATCTGCTAAATGCATGAATGTCAATGTATGGTAAATAACATGTATTCTGCAAGGCATTGTCTCTTGCCTGTTCGTGAGGATGCTGTTGCTGCCGCTCTCCCAGTCGGCTGCAGGTGTGGAGCGCAGCAGCTTGTTTTTGCTGGTGTCCAGCGGTACGAGCAGGTAGATCATCAGGCTGGCGTAGTGGATGGCTTGGCTGAACACTGTGCTCTCCTCGTTCTTCACCAGCTCTTGCTGCTTCTCTTTGCTCAGACTGGGCCAAGCACGCAACTGCTCTGCTGCGAAGTCCATAGCAGTTCGTTCTGACTCACTGGATGCTGTGGACAGTGTACTCGGTTCCTGACAAAGAGAGATGGTCAGAGAAACGGTTAAATTATATCCCCTTTCTACTGAAATTGGGACAGGGTCAATGCTTTCTAAGTTCTATGTCAATCTCTATCACAACCAACCACGTTTTGTCTGACTTGAACAACAACCAAACTCGTGACTTCAAAATGTACTCAAACAAACAAGGCACACCGGTCTTAGTTTACAAACCTTACACCTATAAGAGTTCTTGTTTTATTATCATTTGAATCACTTATAAAAATAACTACAATCATAAATCAATCATAAACATAACTACAATGTTAAGTGTGTCAATTATAAATATGATAGTCCAAACAAAAAGTTAAGGGGAAAATATCATTTGAAATGTGTGTGCCAAATTGTAAAAAATTGAAAGTGTTAATGTTGGCTTTTTTTGGCAAAACTTTAAATTTTTAAAAGAACACTTATGGTCATTTTTGGTGTAACCATCAAATAAAATACTTGAATACTTGTGAGTGTGCACATCTTAATTGTTTTCAAAATAGTTTTTAAAAACCTATTTTAAGTAAACCTACAAATTATAATTCATAAATATCAGGTTAGCACCATATGACAGTTAAAAAGCTAACCTCGTGTTTTCATGCAAGGAGAAATTATCTGAGATTTTAAGACAAAATATACATTTAAAATATATTAAAAATAAAATTTGGTTCAGAACATCATAGAATACATGTATTCATATAATTGAATTAAATTAATAGCATTTTAAATTTTTGAAATAAATCACATTAGTCAAACAAAAGAAAGTAGATTTCAAGACTTCACCTTGATCTTGGCAGTGATGAGCTGTTTTTCCTCAGGGGCGGTGAGGTAAAGCGCTCGGATCTGGTTTTGCACCTCAGAGTAGAAGGTGGCCTCCCAGAACTGCTGATTGGTCCAGATGGGATGGTCTTGTATGCAGGTGTAGGCGAACTGGTCCACGCCGGCTGCCAGTTTCTGTAAGCAAGAAGATGGATCAGCGGACAACACAATGTGAACTCTGGCAGCCTGCTAAGATAAACACAGTGCCTGCTACTATTTATATCACAGCTCATGAAACCAACTGGGCTGTACGGCACTTGTAAAGGAGTCCATTAAAAAGCATGGTGAAAACAGGAAAGTAACACACCTCTGCCAATGGTTTTAGGAGCAATCTGTCATTTTTTGCGGTCATAATGTTCTCAACACATATATTAGACCTCACAAACAGAGATTGCAAAGCAAGACTTTGAAAACATGACCCTGGTGTTTTTCTGTGCTTTCCGACGCAAACCGGATCACTTGTGGGCTGCTTACTGACTCTAAAGGACATCTGCTAAAGCTATGAAGGCTGTATTTATTGTATTTGCACATACGGATGTAGAACTTAATGGATCGCACACCACGCGTGACATTTTTCTCACCTTCCATTGGTCTGTACAGCTCACACCTCAGATTAAATTACCATCCAATGTCATCTTTTCAAAACCCCTGAACATATGCTATGACAAACTGTCTTTGCTACTTAGTTTCCTTACAGCTAACCAAACCACATTCACAATTGAAATGTCAGATGGAAAGAGGGAAAGAGAAAATTCAGCAGCAATGGAAAAATGGAGGCAAACATCATAATAAGCAAGAACAAATTCTGGCTGTGACCCAATTAGCATACTTTACTAGGCACTAAAAGGATGCGCTTCACTGGTGATAAAAAGTACATACATTTGAGTATGTAGAAAGATAATACGCCAGTATTGGGACATATTTAATTCCACAAAAACCTTTGTTGCATACTGTGTGTGTTTGATGCAATTCCTTTTGAATTTGTCCAGCATTAAAAACTGCTGGGGCTGATTTGGCCTCAACTTTCTTTGCTATTAATAAACAATGTCGTAAGAGGATAATCAAATTTCTCTTCCAGGTTATAGGTAATATATATGAACAAGAATGCATGGATGCATTCAAAATAGTACACTATCTAAACTTACAGATTTTACATTACATGAAGTGAGGTGTACTAAATGCAAACTTGTTGCATCCCTGTCCAGCATAATCTGTCATTCACGCCACCTCAAATCACAAACGTTCACTTCTTCACTGCAAATCATGGCTATCCTGAACCCTTGAGATAAAGATGATTCAGGAAGATGGCATCGGTTTCGTTTATGGTGGTCATGTATCAGCTCCAACCAATACATACTATTTACAAAAGACAGCATGCAAACTGGGTAGGGCTGCAACAACTAATCGATAAAATCGATTATTATCGATTATGAAAATCATCGCCAATGATTCTCATTATCGATTAGTCGGGTCTGCCCACAGTGCACGTCCAACTTCAGCCGGTTGCTCAAATTACAGCACTGAATAACGAATTTCTATAGACAAAATGCATCTAAAAATAGTGGAGGAAACAGAATGAGATGCCGCAGGAGAAGTACGTGATCCAAGCTGCCCAAAACATGATCAGTCTTTATTTTGAGCTTCAAGTTAATGCATTAGTGTAATGGCTTGCCTTGTCAGCCGCTGTGACACATGCGTGTGCGTCCTCAGCGCAAAAAAAACTTTCAGTTTAGGGTCATATCCTTATCTATAAATGTCACAAATTCACGCAAGCATTTCCATTTCTGCATAAAGGTCCGTCCTGACAGCCTGTGTTAAGTTTAAAATACCGAATGAGCACCGGCGCGGCGGGCGCGTGCACACGCGTCAGACAGAACACAGAGAGGGAGACAATTAACACGATATTCAGCGCTGAAATATATCCATCGTGCTGAAATATCTGTTGTTGAAAGTTCATTTAAGGTTTAAAAGTCAACATGCAGTGTGAATATTTTATGAGAGTAGGAACTTTAAAGGGATAACAGCATGTAATTTTCTGAATATAAATATGAGGCGCTCCATAAACGCAATTACCCAATTACAGTCAAAAAGTATATAAACAATGCAAGCAAGAATGCAAGCTGTTATGAGGCCATTTTTTATTATAAATACTAATTCGTTGTTTCTGTTTGTAATTTGCCCAATAAAAAAAAAAAAAAAAAAAAAAGAATCTGTCTTTTTTTTTAAGACAGATTCCTAAAATATTTGTTTTATATTAATGACAGGTGGTCTAATAAATTAAGCACTGTATGTTTTCATAGCATTCAGTTTGTTTGAAAGACATTGAGCAGACTGTGGAATAGTGTGTTTTTTGTCAATAAAATAATTTTATTTAATCCGATTAATCGAAAGAATAATCGGCCAACTAATCGATTATCAAAATAATCGTTAGTTGCAGCCCTAAAACTGGGACACAACCTCTGAGAGCGAATGGTTTCAAGATCACCTCAGCAGAGGATCTTGGGAAGCCCCTTTTACTGTTTCAGTAAATCCAATCCCAATCATGTATAATCCCTCGATATCTGAAGGTTGTTTCACTTTGACATATGTGCATTTTCCCACTCTCTATCACTGGGAAATTACCAGCAAAGACATTAATGTGAAGGTTTGTTAGGAGAGTTGATCTTTCACTATGTAGTCTGGGATATCTAATATGTATTTCAACACCAGGAGACCCTATACTACCGACTTGTCCATGTCAAAGCAGTGCTGATAAATCCAGATCATCCATAATTCTAGCAGATATATATAGTTTAAGCTAGCCAGGTTGAAGCTTTGAGAGCTTGCAGATATTCTGAGGCTGTCTAGAACCCATTTCCTCAAGGCTGACATACAGATGGAGCTGAGTGAAAAAGTGGCAAGAAATGCAGCAAAAGAAACTGCAAACAGTATTATTTGTCTTCAACACGGTTGTGACTGGCAGCAGATGGGGGGGGGGGGGGGGGGTGTTCAGATTTGCCAGTTCTTCAACAGCAGATGAAAGGGGGTCAGTTTGACCTCTTCTAACTGTACAGCCTTGACAACAGAGCACATGTCAAGATGTTGCATTCCAGGGGGAATTTATTTGATTAGACTTTATGAAAGTGTTTAATGGCGGGCAGGAGAGTTGGAGTTAAAACTGATGCCCTTGAATGAGTAGAAGATATTTTGATGGTCTCTTTTCTAAACAAGAGGTCTCAACTGTTGGTTATCAGTAGCAGTTTTTGCTTATGTCACACCAAATCACCAACCTTCTTCTAATGGACTTTTTTATTATTTTTCACTGCAAATCCCTGCCAATCTGAACCCTTGAGATAAAGATGGTTTAAGATAATGGTAGCTGGTTTGTTTTTGGTCCAAGATGGCCTATCATCAGCTCCAGGTTGACCTTGGCCCCTTCTGACAGTGTTTTAGTTGAATTTCCCAACAGGTATAAAAAGCAAATGCTTAATTTGTGTCAGAAAATTTACAAAAGGATCTCACTGTGATCCGTGAACAGCACAGGGTAATGATTTACCAACATTATGGAACAAATCCCTGCTTACTTAATACTAAGAGACGTGACATTTGCAGAGCCAGGAAGGAATCAAAACAGTCCCATTTAAATAAATTGTGTCGTAAAAACATCTAGGATTAAACAGCGCATTTACAATTATGATTTATGTCAAACAAGAATGGCAAAAAAAAAAATCAGGACAAAATGTTAAATGGTTGAACAAACAGAGCCGTCTGGCTCATCGGTATGCAGGACATGCTGTAATCATGTCCCACAATGCAAAGTAAACAGGAGAAGGTCAAGTTATGGTCAGCGAGAGCCATGGCAGGGTAATGCTAGCTCGTGAATTGACAATAAATTAATTTAACGCCTCCATGACAACAAGCACCCCAAATCCATTTCTGCTGAAACACTTGCCTGCTGCAGACAGTGCCAGAGACATTCGTGGTACATTCAAACCACAAGTGTATGCACAAATGACATTCATTTATTATTTTAAGACAGATACCCCGATACTTTACATAACAAATACAGACATGACATTATTTACTGACAAACACAATGAAAAATCTCTCCCTTTCCCATAATACAGTCACGTGGATCTATGCAGCATGTGACAGTCTACAGTGCAAGTGGTACGACGGTCAAAACTGGATCATTCCTATTATCATATGGCATATTAAGGCCTATATTTCAATTGTATACAAAATTAATTTAGATAACAAGGCTTTAAGATGAGATACTACAGGCAAAAACACTTTTTTCATGCATCTGCCAGTTTTGAGATTTTAGGCTTTTTGGCTTTCCATAAAGTATTTTTCAGGCTAGTGGAAAGAAAACATCCAAAACACACTGTTCAGTGTTTCTTTTATATGACTTTTTAGATTTGTGTCTGTAGATTTCAATTACACTGCATATCTTTAAAGGCCATTTTCTGAAAATGAGATTTTTCTTGACTTCAGCAGCACTTAAACACACACCAAACTTTACATACTTTGCATGATTCTATTTATTTATTTTTACATAATTTCATTCCTTAAAAATGGTGAAAATGTGTTTGTTTATATTTTTCTGGCTGTTGACAGTATTTTCTCATTTATGTAGTGATATAAAGAAATATCCAAGATCCTCTCTGTAAACACTTTTGACTAATGTCTAATATAGCAACAAAATACATATTTTTTTTAAGGCTGTATTCAATGTTCAGATTTTTGTTCTTTGTATGCGAATTAGTGCATATTTAAATAGATAACTGCTCATTTGCAGAAAACTTGTACTCCTACAGATCTCATAGATTATAACTAAGTGAATTTAACTCATTTTACAGCATATTTAAATCATATTTTTCACTTTTTAACAAATTCAATTTGTTTTCACAATTAACAGGCTTATGCTGACATATGCATAATTTGATTTCACGGTATATCACAATATAGTTAATTTTGTTTAAATAAGGCTTTTATGATATCAACATTTCTGATACCATAGAAATTGTTATAATTCGTGTCAAGTAAACAACAGCGATTAAATTACAATTAATAGGACAAAAAACACAGAAGAACAAATAAATATGAAATGCTAAATCCACTGTATAAAATATTTAACCTATAAGTTTTTGTGACCACATCGCACAGCAATATGAGTGTGTGAAGAGCTATTTTAAACACTCCTATCAACATCTCAAGACAGACTACACCAGTACAGGATGCTGTACGCTCATAAACATGCACACACAGAACAAAATAAGCTTCAGAAAGATCTACATCCTTCCCAGTCGTTACGGCAGACATAACTTCACAGTGCAGCAACAATGACACCTGAAGATCTCGGTCGAGACTGAGCGGGGTAATGTTTTGAGATTGAATATTCACTCAAATACAAACAGACCTCTCACCGAAAGAGAGTATGTTGAGTGTGTTCCCATGTCTGATGGCATGCAGACCTTGACTACAGAACAGCATAGCCCTCTGGGAAAGACGACAATGTGCTGGAGGAATGCCACAATGAGCCAGCTAACCAAGTGAAAGTGCAAAGAGCAACTCTCATATTCTCACAAATACAAGAACATACATACATACATAATAACAAAACGGCTGAGAAACCCATCCACTCCATCCAGAATATTTTATATATTACTAAATTCCAGTTTGTTTTCCCCAAATTCTGCATTTGATGTTTTAATTAGTGCTGTGAAACGATTAATCGCAATTAATCAAAATTAGTTTTTGTTTACATAATATATGTATATGTACTGAGTATATTTATTATGTACATTATATATAAATACACACAGATACAGTATATATTTTGAAAATATTTAAATGCATATATGTTTATATTTTATATTATATATAAATATATTTAATATGTAAACATAAATTATTTCTTAAATATATACATGCATCTGTTTGTATTTATATATACAGAAATATACACAGTATACACACGCATATTATGTAATCAAAAGCTTTTATTTTGGATGCGATTAATCGAGATTAATCGTTTGACAGCACTAGTTTTAATTAAATTGTAATAATTAAAAAGTCTGTCTAATCAGTTAAATTCATAAAACTTTAACAATTTTATTAAAATGCGTACAATAACAGGGACCATATGCAATGTTTACATTTTTTCAAAAATTCTGTTGTCTCACATTTTTTTCTGGATTTATGATTCAATATAATATAATAATAATAATAATTCTCAGGCTAACTGATACTTGTCATAGCACTTGCATATCGCTGCTCTTTTGTTGATTTTGATTGCTTTCATTGTCCTCATTTGTAAGTTGCTTTGGATTTCTTTCACAATTTTTTAACAAAAGTTCAAATTAAACCAAACTTTTATTTTGAAAGGTTGTCATAAAAGCCAAACCCTTTACATGTCTATGTGTATATACAGTAATATAATAGTTTTTATCAACTGAAGTGGTAAAATTCTGCTGAAATGACTCTTAGGCCACGTGTCCACCAAAGGCTTCAATTGTTTTCATTGGGAGCGCTGCATTTCTTTAAACGGCAGGAGCGTGACAAGGCACTGAACAGTTATTTCATGCTGAGTGCTACACGCTCAAAGTGTTTTTTTCCTGGCGAGAGTTAAAGAATGATCAACTTTGGGGTAAAACCCAGCGCTCATCACTGTCACTTTTCATCCAGCCGTCCAAACACAGTGAAGGAGGGGCGGGACAAATACCACACCGACCAACCGCTACATCCTGCTTGAACAACAGCAACAGACGACAACAACAAGCACAACAACGGAACAAAATTATTTAAAACAAGGCCCAGAGCAAGTATTTTACATTGCGTTTTCAGCAGAGCGCCAGGCATTTTCAGCTGGCTAAACGCACTTTAGTGGACACATGGCCTTGGGGCAGCTCTGGAGATGAAGTTTGTGTTCATGTCCTCATATAGTGACATGGCAGATGCTGAAAACACAGTAAGCAATACATGTGCTTGAGTAAGTGTGTAGCAGACAACTGCCACTCATTGACACAGAGATTTGCAGAACAAGCAGACTTCATATTTTGATAGAAGATTTTGCTTTTTGCTTTTTAATATTCACAGACCACATCACGATTTAATTAAGCTAACAGCTCAACTTTTGATTTGTTCATCCAAAATGCACCAAATTCCATGACATTCCGAATTATTCTGTAAATTCTATTTTTATGACTGGATTTATTGTATGCAAATGCAGTGTCAGGTGTTGAGCTACAGGACGTTTTGACAGTTGAATTAATTGGACTAGTGTGGCACTTTACAGGGGCTCCGACCCACATTAAAATCTCACTGCCCTAAAATCCTGCCCCAAATTGAATGTTATTAAACATCAAATATGTTTGGAAAGGCTGGGATTGTGTCACGTTGCAAACAAATAATTTTATGCTCAAAACCTGTTTATACAAAGAGAAAATGAGCCTAAAATGCAATAACAAAAGCCAGACTCTGACCTAATTTCTTCCATATCTAATATCCCCTGCTATAACACTTGTAAACAGTCTTTATAAGCCATCTTTATCTGTTCAATTAGCAGGAAGGCTTTATTTGAGTGATGATCTGTGAACGACAGCCCAGTATGTCAATGACCTTGCTTACTAAAATCAATGAACTGCCCTAAAGCTCAGCCTTTCCCAGAAGAAAGAGAATAAATCAGAGCTCAAAGACTAAATGAGATGCATACCGATTACTTACGAGAAACCTTTTGACCTGCTGTGGCAAACCTGACCGTGTGTGAGAGCGCGTGATTTTTCACAAGGAAAGCAATGACGTATCAAGTTGTTTTTCATCCTACAAATCTCCATTTGAGGTGACTTTGAGGTATCCATGGCATAAAATCATTCTCAAGCCAAGAAACAATGAGCTAGGATTTATTCAGGTTACATAAAAGCCCTCATTTACAACGCTGAAAAAGGTTTAGGCTGTAAATCAAGGCAAAGAGGTAGTTGTAAACGGAGCGGATCTTTGTGGGAATTGTTTTGTTGACTTTGTGGTCGAGTCTTTGAATCCCTTTGGTCCAAAAGTAAAAAAAGTGGTGCCAAGCATTGCAGTTACTCATACTCAGGGTTAGGGATTCAAACAAACCCTTACCCCAGATGCATAACTCGTTGATCATTCATATTCAGACATTTGTGCTATGAATGATACCTTGAATCATACAGCTTGTTGTGCTATTATTGAGAGATCACACTTGCGCTTCAAGAATGCAAAAGCAACTTTGAGCCCTAGTGTGTCTGTGGTAAAGTCCATACTTCAGTTGGGTCATCCTTGAGTAGAGGAAGCCTTTATCTCCTGCCAAGCCTGCACTGAGAACCTCAATAACATGCAGTGTGGTTTAGTGCAAGGCTACTGGCAGTGAAGGGGAGGGCATGTGGATCTCAGACTCACGGAAAAATGCATGAGGGTTTAATTGTTGAGCGACACAGGGATCATCTAAGGATAGCCAGAGCACAGATTAGAGCCACTGCACAGCATTTTAGTGCAGAATTACCTGATTGATTTCAGGTCATACGTGAAATATATTTGTTGAGTTGACCTCAATAATTTAGCCTTTGGTTTGCGTGACATGAATCCTTCTGGAGCGCTGCAAAACAAACAAGGTTTCATTAATCTCTCTTTAGTTTATCTCTGTCATGAGGGCTTCACAAATCTAACTCTCAGCTCTTTTTAGTGTAATGCTTTAATCAGGATTGGCTCTTACATAAAGATGGCAAATGTGAAACAGGAAAACTGAAAAACAGGAAATTCAAGGTTTGAAGAAATAGCTTTCAGATGTCTTAATGAAAGACTTGAATTGTTTGCCTCAATGCATGAAATCTTCAGCTCTCCATAACGGTCTGTGGCAGGTGCATCTCATCAATTAAAATGAACAATGACTGTGGAAACATTTCGGATTATGTATCTCTAACTAATTAGTGGTGCTCAGTTGCATGTGAACAAACTGCTAGCCCCGAGTATTAAACTTAACACGTAACTATCCAGCACTGTTACACAACATTTTGTTCTTTCACAGTTCACAGTAAAAGTGCATCTGAGATCATTTGGACTCATTTGGGTGTGCATTATTTTTCTAATAATTCAAATGCCTGTCATAAATTATTCCTTATATATGAGCTGTGTGTTGAACATTTTTGTTCTTTTACTTGCTTGCAGATAGTAAATAGTAATAGTAGTAAATAAATAAATACATTTTAAAAAGAAAGAAATTAAGACAGATATAAATACACCACACTTGTGATTTAAAATATTGGAGTATGTTTTACAAGAAAATACTAATCCGGTCTTTTTACTGCTGCTGCTTTGTAATGATTTGTGAAAATGTCCAGCAATGTCTGAGTGGAAACAGTTTCAAGTAAATACTACAACTATTTTTTTTTTTTTTTTAACAGATGTACTGTAAAATAAGTGTATTGTTATATTAATCTTTCTAAATATTCAATTTTTTCTGGAGTGAAATATTACAATAGTGGACAATTTTGCTTAATATTTATTAGTAAAAACAACAATAATAATAATTATTATGATGATTATTCTTAATATATAATCACAACATTTGGCAAAACTGTACAGCCCTACAAATAAGAAAAGCAAACCTGGAACTTTAAAAAATGCAACATTTTAAATTGAAACCACAATATCTGACAAAAATAAATAAATAAATGCAATTCGATTTTTCACCCAGATCATGTAGCCCTATCCAATATGCAACCATATACCATAATGCCCAAGCAAGTGCTTGCAACTCCTGGGTAATTATCTGCAATGTCCTGACATCAAGATCTGAAGCTCTTTCTAACCTCTTCAAGGAATGAAATTCAAGTACAGTCTTTCTAGTACTTTCTGATTAACTGCAGACCGTTATTTTTGCTAGTGCTAGTTTTTTGCAGGTCATTCCAATCCCAAAGGAATTTAAACCCATTCCTGGATGGGAGAAACAATCTTATCATAAGATTCTGGGTTTCGTTGACAATGAAAATGTACAATGGATAGTGTTACAGTTAGGTGTCTAAAGGCCTAAGTATACTTCTTTTTTACGCGTACGTTAGCGTATGCGCACAGTCGTACGAGCAGCCTTGCAAAGTATACTTCCTTTAAATCGTACGTGTACTAGAGGTCTGCACGGTCTCAAAACTGAAGCCCGAACCCGGCCCGTACCCGAGATCGTCTGACCCGACCCGACCCGACCTGACCCGAGCGGCACAGTTAAATTTAGAGCCCGAACCCGACCCGAATTTATTTATTTGAATGAATTAATCATTTATTTGAGAGAGAGAGAGAGAGAGAGAGAGAGAGAGACCGAGCGAGCGAGAGACCGAGGAAAGTGCGCTGCATTGAACCTGCTTCTGCGCATGTCTCTCTAAAGCAATGAGGCTTAGTTACTTCAAAAACAGCGATTTTGCCGCCTCATTGCAGAGAAATATAATGTTGTGACTTGCGAGTCAGTAGCCTGTCCTGTCGAAGCTATTTTACTAATAAAAGTTCCCGTGCTGTTTGTGCGCGATCTCTGATATGTGTGTGCGTGCGTCTAGAAAGCAGCGAAGCCTCTGCAGTAGTTTTGGTTTAGCTACAAACCCGAACCCGACCGAGCCCGAAGCTTCCATTAAACATTAACCCGAAACCCGACCCGAAACCCGAAACTATTTCGGGACCCGCAGGTTCGGGTCGGGTAGCAGACCTCTAACGTGTACACAGACGTTCAACGCATGCGCTTTGAGCCAAATTGCAATACCTCTCCTGGCCTAGCGGGGGCCTGTAGGGAGTAGTTTTGAAGATTACAGTGTGACGAAGGACATAAGAAAAATTCACAGCGGAAAGGCTAGCCGTGACCAAGTATTGCTGCAAGCTACCGTTTGGGAAGCCGGACAGTGTCTAAGCTTATTTCGGAGGTGGGTGAAGCCATATGTTTATGCAGTTTTTCTTCGGCTACCTTGTGAATCGATTCCCCCACGGCAGCGTTGCCATCTTGCGGATAAATTAATTACTGCAAGAGAGTTTAATGCGCACGTGCGACCTGTGCGTACAAAGTACGAACGTACTATTCTGATGACGAAATTTGCGTCACGCGCACTGTACGCTGTCCCTCGCGTACATGTACAAAAGTGAAGTATACTTTGGCCTTAAGACTTAGACAAGTGCTTTTGTCCCACAAGTGAACATGAGGGTCACCAACGTGGTATTTGATTACGTCACATGACTTCTGTGCATAGCGTGAGTCATAACACACGGATCGCAGAGCAGCCCACAATTAAAAAGCAACACAGTCAGTTGTGTCTGTCTCTATGACAACTATAATGTGGGTACATGATGGATTGGTGTTGAAAGCCAGACACTCTCCAAATCCTGCAGCCCGTACTTCCCCCTTTTCCCACTGCACCACAGTGAAACCGAACTGGGCTGGAGTGACTGTCACGCTTCTTAGTGGTTTTCATCAGTGATGGACTGAACGGAGCAGCTAAATGTACTCACACCTAGTTATTTTTCCCTTCTTAACTTAGGAGTAAAGTTTGAAATATCTGAGCAGTGATATACTGATAGTAAACATCTTGATGCTGCAATTTCTGATTAAAAAGTGATGAATCTACAGTGGAATATTACAATAGCGATATTTCTGATTTTATTTTTTTGATTTCATATTAATCGTTATTATTGTTATTAGTTGTACTATTATTATTGTCATATTGCTATATAATCAAAACTATTTTGGCCAAAATATGCAGCCTAGAAACAAGCATACCACACAAGAGTGGTGTTTATATGAACATGTAAATATGTGCTGTGTTTTCCTCTCAATATCAAAATAAACGTAAAAAATGACTGTGGTGAGAAAACAGCAGTTAAGAAAGCATCTGATCATAACGATGTGGATATGGATGAATCAGTTATGCAATTCTGCACTCCAGTCAAGTCATGTTCATTTACTGTCTATAGCATGTTATAGAGAGATTGCTATAAAGCTTTACAAAATAAACATGAAAAACCGTGTCAGCATCACTTTCAATTAGAATTACAACTTCAATCCCTGCTATAAAGCAGCTCTGCAGCATGCTACTGTTTTCACTCATGAACAGACTGAACAGAAGAAACGAACCAGAGAATATATTGCATAATAGCCATGGATCAATGGTAGTTTGAAGGTGTTTTGGAAAATTTGCATAATGAAACTCTCATAATGAACTCCAAACGAACCTCGTTTTGGCTGGATTACACAGTTCGTTCTTGAAGTATATCGGGGCCTTAAGAGTTAAACTGAGCAGATGGAGACAGGTGGAAATTGTTCCCTTCTTCCAGCTTTAATGAACATTAGTGCCAGTGTTGATATGCTGTGATTAAGGTCCAGTAACTAGAGCTGCCAGTATGCCTGACCTCAACTCTTACTTACCCGGTAGAAGGCCGTTGTCAGGGGCAGCAATGCAGCGGCTACAGTGTATTCCTCTGAGCTGGAGCAGTCCTGTGGGTAAACAGAGACAGGGAGATGTTAGACGATATCACGGAAGAATATAAACTGATGATAAAAAGAGCTTTGGCCAATTGTGCACAAAACATGACATCACTTGCTATTCTCCAATGTTATATAAGTGTCATTAACAAGGCATGACAATGTGTCATAGCATTGGTTGCATGTCCAGGCATCGCATTTTGGTTTTAATGAATATGGATAAACATATTATTTATGGAAAAACAAAGAAGTCATGCTAATTTTTGGCTCGGCTTCCAAGCACTTTATTTTGGGGTTGGCTTCCATTCAGTTGGTTTCCAATGCTTTGGAGCGGTTTTCATGCATGTGCTTTTAATATTTTATATAATCATGTAAATTGGAAAAGCCAGTTTTTATGCAGTTCCAATTATCAATTTAGAAGAAATGTCATATTTTAAATTCTTAACCGACATGACACTGTCATATCGAAACTAGACAAAGCTATTAAATCAAAACGTGTTGCATAAAAAGATAAACGGGTGTTGGAGGGACATTATATTTTCATAGGATCTTGGAAATAGTCAAATCCAGATGACTCTGCTTTTAAATGAAAAAATAGCTTTTGGTTTTATAGCTTTATGAAAAGTTACACAGATGTGTAGTGTATGATGTGGCATCTTTATCTACAATAAAAGCACATGTATTTTTTATCGATTTGTCACTTTACGTTCTATATTGTCTTATATAAGCTGCTGGAGGCAACACCAGGATTGTATCTCTACACAAAACCCAGTCACCATCTCTGTTCTCCATCCTGGCATAAACATGTGAAAGTAAAGACACAGGCAAATCTAAAACATCAGTTCAGATCTAGCTCAAACATCTGCACAGATCTAGCGTGCCTGACCCCCCCCCCCCATGGATGGTGATCTTTCTTTCAGGTCTTTTTGAATCATGTCGTTTGCCAGAGGAGCTTCTGTACACAATTAAATCACTGGAAATTAACCCGGAGCAAAGTCTGTAATCCTTTACCATCAAATGATCCCAATTATTCTGCGGGGAGACCTTATCCTGCTCTGACTAGATTTTCCTGAAGAAAATGTAAGTGGTGTTTGATTATTAGGTTGTTTACAGGTCCAAGATATTCTGGTTTCCCAGATATGTCCCAGGATCACCCAGCTCTAAGGGATGTCTACCATGAATGAAATTCTTGAAAATAAAACCTCTTTAAATGTTATATAAGTAATATAATGTTATATAAGTAATATAATGTTATATAAGTAATATAATGTTATCTTGAAGAAGTTTGGCATACTTGTTCATTATGATTTGTAAGAAAACAGCTTTACTGCTTTTATTAAAAACTTTTTTTTGGCCAAAAAATAATGTTGTGCAACAGGCAGACAGAAAAACAGGAAATATTAAATCATGGAGTAGTCACTATATTTCTTAAAATATCAGATAATATGTTACATCACATCATTTGCTCACCAATGGATCCTCTGCAGTGAATGGGTGCCGTCAGAATGAGAGTCTGAAAAAACATCACAATAATCCACAAGTAATCCACATCCAGTCCATCAATTATTATTTGGACTCTAATTCTGACGGCACCCATTCACTGCAGTGGATCCATTGGTGAGTAAATCTGTTCCAATGAAGAAACAGACATCTTAGACAGAGGTCGACCAATTTTACAGATACTGATAATTAGGTTGAACCACACTGGCCGATACGATTAATAAACCGATACTGGATACTGAATGAAAACTAAAATAATGCATTACCATAAAAAACACCATGCTGAACCATACTTTGCGAATGAGCAAAAATATTAATATGAATTATTATATTGATCATTCAAATTGTGTTAATAATTTATTAACTAATATTAACAAGAAGAAATGTAAAAATGTATTTGTAATAGTAAATGTTGAAATTAACAAATTAGGGTACAACGGGGTAAAAGGCGCCTTTGATATTTTTTTTTATCTAAACCACTAGATGGCACAAAAATATGGCGTAGCACTTTCATAAACATTCGCTTTTCAAGATGCACGCGCAGATTTATCTGATCTTTGACGCGATCGCACGCAGCAGTGCAAAGTTGCTTCTGTGCTTTCTTGATCTTAATATTTTGTTTTTTTAAATGTTGTAGATTTACGTAGCAAATGAGAATCTGAAATGAATATGTAAAAGTATGGTTTTTGGGGTAAAAAGTGCCCCTGCTGTTGGGGATAAAGGTGCACAGTAATTAACATGATAATTAATAGATGGCTGATTTTTCTACTTGTTGACATCGTTAGATTCAGATGGTAAATATCATATATTATGTTGGGTGTCCATATTAAAGATAATCACCATGTTTAGAATGAAACCATAATATTTAAAAACATGATATTAATCATATCATATAATAAAATATAACTTGTTGTTACTACTGTAAATATATATTCAATTATTATTGGATCTCCTTCAATACCTTTCAGAATCTTTACGTTATTAAAATGATTTTATTTCTGTATTTTAAAATATATTTGTATCAACATATTTAATTGAGTTTATTTATTGGACAAAAATGTATCAAATGTTTTTTAAATAAGCTGAAAATATTACAAACTTTGCTAAAGTGATTGTTTTGAACAAGTATTAACGTAGACATTATTTTAGCTGAAGTATTTGTATCAGTGCCGTGAAGTGCCCCGTGTGTTCGGTAAACCTCATACATTTATACGATTATTGAACAAAATAAACAACTTGTAGACATATACAACAGGGGCTAATATATATATATTTTCATATATTTCTTCTGCAATTACACATTTCAGGCGCAGTGAATAGCACATTTTTTCTTAAGGTGGGCCTTTAGCCCCGTCGTACCCTAATCTTAATGTTACAAATGATTAAGTGTTGCCATTTGTGACCCTGGACCACAAAGCCTGTTATAACTCGCACGGGTATATTTGTAGCAATAGCCAGCAATACACCGTATGGGTCAAAATGATACATTTTTTCTTTTATGCCAAAATAATTATTAGGATATTAAGTAAAGATGGTCCATGAAGATATTTTGTCACATTTCCTACCATAAATATATCAAAACGTAATTTTTTGATATGCATTGCTAATGACTTCATTTGGAGATTTTGGTTGATTTTCTCAATAATTCAGATATTTTTTTGCACCCTCAGATTCCAGATTTTCAAATAGTTGCAACTAAGTCAAATATTGGTCTATTTATCCTAACAAACCATACATCAAAGGAAAGCTTATTTACTAAGCCTCATTTATTGATTTTTTTTCTGGTTTTGTGGTCCAGGGTCACATTTCATTTCAACAGTCATGCTAAAAGATGGCCATATTTAAAAATCTACACAAAGGCCTTAGGATTGAAATGACATATATATGGATATTGCATGTATACTTTCACACTTTATTTGCTTTTATTTTACAATTCTTGATGATTATCTAAATATGGCAGTCACACACTGGGCAAAAGCGCAGTGCTGCGTCTACAACAGGTATTACACACACTGGATGCGTCACGTTCAACTCGAGCGGCGGTCTAAAACAGTTGATTTAATCACCAAAACTGGAAAAAGTTTACAAAAATTAACAAAGTAGCATAAATAAGTTTGAGGTTCGGTGTAAAAAAAAAAAAATAATAACTAAATAGCAGGCAGAGATTTAAACTTTCTATTTAAACTTAAAAAAAAACGTCATCAAATTTTTTCCAAGCCACATGAAACCAATTTTAATTCTGGAGACATAATCACACTTAAATGCCAGTAATGAGACATGTCACTCATGATGTGAATCATTACCAGAGGTCAAGACTGGTCAGTAGAGTGCTGTTTGTCAGCTGCGGGACAACACATCCAGGAAGAAGGGACTGTGACTCATCACAGACTATACGTGCTGCTGCACAAGTGTGAGCGGTCTGAATGGGGTCTCTGGAAGTGCACGTGGACTGAGACACGTCGTTCCCTATAGTTCAGTCTGCTACGGGATCTGCAGTCACATGACGTGACTCATTTGCATCCTGTTTCACTCAAATAGCTGAACTCGCACACTGCTCGCTGTGAGGCAGGAAGGGGAACACGTCTACTTCCTCTAAACAAAAAATCGTTATTTTCAATGCTTTCTAGGAATGGCTTCACGACAAAATAGCTTTTTCTCAAAAAACAGAAGTTGTGATCAATTTAAATGTATAAAATACATGCTACTTCTATTCCTCATGGTTTCAAACTTGAGCTACGTACAGGGATGATACACTACTGGTCAAAAGTTAGGAAGAAAGTAGTAATACAGATTTTTTTTATGTTTTTGAAATATGACATATGCTCAAAAAGGCTGCATTTATTTGATCAAAAATACAGTAAAAATGTATTATATATATTGTGAAATATATCAATTTAAAATAACTGTTTTCTATTTTAATCCATTGTAAAGTGTAATTTACTTTACAATGGATTAAATGGATTTAAATGGATTTAATTACTGCAGTAATTCAGCTTTGCCACTTTTTGATGGTCTTCAGTGTCACATGATCCTTCAGAAATATAATATGCTGATTTGCTGTTTAATATTTCTTGCGATTATCAATGTAGAAAACAGTTTTTGCTGCTTAATATTTCTTGTGGAAACCATGATACACTACCACTCAAAAATCATGGGGTAAATAAGATAAAAAACAAAAAAAACAAGAGAGATTAATACGTGTAATTAGCAAGTACAAAACAAATCCAGGTTTAGTTTTTCAACTAAAAAAAAAATATATATATATAAAAATAAAAATATTAGCAAAAACTGTTCTCAACAATTATTAATAATTGAGCACCAACAATAATTCTGCATCAAATCAGCATTTTATAATAATTTCTGAAGGATCATGTGGCACTGGAGACTGCAGTAATGATCCTGAAAATACAGCTTTACCATGACAAGAATAAATTACATTTAAAACACATTCAAATAGAAAGATTGTTTTAAATTGTAATAATATTTAGCAATATTACTGTATTTTTGATTAAATAACTGCAACCTTGATGAGAGCATAAGATACTTTTTTGAAAACATTAAACAATCATAATAATTAAAGTACGTTCATCAAATGTTGCTTGTTTTCTTTTCCAAGCAATTCAATTTACAATTTATGCTTCCAAGCGGCTAAAACAAATCCCACACACTGATGCTGAACGAGAGACCAGAGACCATACACTTCAGCCAGAACACCCAAACAGCACCCTAGCAACCGCACAGCAACCATCAACAACCTAAAAGCGTGATTGCTTTTATATGGGCAAGCAAGCATTACACATTTTCTGCAAAGAATAAAAAAAACGAACTACTTTTATTGCTAAACCGTATCCTATCTTAGTTGTTGGTGAAGTCCGTGAGGCTGAGCCAAACAGAAATCCTCCTCCTGTTTGCCTGGCCTCATGGGAAGGCATCCTGGGGAAGCTGCACTTGTTCAACATGGGAATGATGCACTTCACGACTTCCCAGCACATTTATTTTTGTAGCTTTCACAGAGCATTGCGTAAGTTCATCTGACCGCAAAGTCAGATATCATCCACTGAATGCTCTTTTTCCAAGAAAAAGAATCGAGCACAATGACTCTCCTGCTCTAGAGTTCACAAGCCGCGGTGGCAAAACAACCGCAGACAAATGAGGGAAAGAAATGAAATCAGCAGGTGGTTCACCGAGACCTAGACTAAAAGATGGTGTGAGACCCCAGCGTGCCTTGCTAACGAGTATCTGTCAGTCCCAGAGCTCATCTGAATGTGCAGGTAACACGTTTACTTTAAAGGGATATTTCACCCTGAAATGAAAACTGACATTGTGTATTCAACTTCATGTTATTTCCCATCATTTTATTTTTTAGTAATCCTGTAAGAAATAAAGCGGTTTTGTGTCATGTTTTCAATTCACGTGCAGCATCAGGGCTGTCACGATTACAAATTTTAGCTGATGAATTTTCATTCAATTAACTCTTTAGTTCATGTCACCTAGTATAATACTAATACACATAGACCTAATTTATTCATATTTAGCTTAGAAACATACAGTAAAATAGGGCATTTCCTGAAAAGATTGTGAACTTATTTTAAATATTATGATTATTCAAATATTTACAATTATTTAAAAAGTCTCTCTTTTTGATAAACGTTACTAGTTAATATAATATTATATATATTTTTCATATTGCGAAGTCCATAATACATACCGGTGACATAGTTTGGAATATAAAACTTGTCGGGGGGGTACCAAAAAAAACTAATGATATAAGAAGTCTATATAATTGATACATTTATGCACCAAAGAACATGAAAAAAGGGAAAAATAACATTTCAGAATTCGTAGTATGGTATGTGTACAGTGCACCAGTGCTTGTGTACAGCAGAGGGACATTTTAACGGTGCGTTTAGTCTTTATTCGACAGTATTAATGTAAATGAATGATAACGGAGCACCTTCAGCAAACGGCTGCTGTTCTGTACCGTTCCTGCAGTCTCCAGAATGGATGCGCAAAGCTCTGATCTGCTTCCCTTCACCCCAGAACAGCATAAAACAAATGTGTGTGTGACTGACAGGCTGAGTAAGTGTTTGCAAGCCCCCCCGCCGATTAAACAGGCCAGAGCTGGCTCATAACCCTGCGGCACAGGAAATGACTGGGATGCCATAGTGCATCTCCACTTCATCGCATGCCAGACGTCTGCTGGGCTTGCACAACATTCAGCTCCAGAACCGGCAGCAGCTGGACGAAACGCACAGCAGAAGACTGTAAATTAACCTTACTGAATGGGCTTGTATTGAGCTTGTTTTAAAAACGATAAGGTGTATCGTATTTATTATCTGGCGAGATAAGTACAGTTCAAGAGCACTGACTCGGGCTCCATTCTTACGTCTGAAATCATACCAGGTGGTGTCCTTTATGTCAACAGCAAACACCCGAAGAATGCACAACAAATATGTGTTAACAGCTCTGATTTTCCGAGAAGTTGCGTAAAGTCAGGCGAGCTCCGCTGGGATCACCGGCTTTGCGAAGGAGGGATGTGGTACCATGGCTCCGTCTTCTTCCACATCTGTCACACACTGCAGTACACAAAGCTGCCGACCTCAAACAGATGGAGCCAGAGTCCAGACGTACATGTTTGGATGACAATTACATTGTCTATATATAATAACAAATACTTGGGGAAAAACCATAAATGTCATCTAGCTTTTAAACAAAAGCAATGTGATGATTCAAGGAAGCAGGAACGGATGTCACAAACGTTTGTCATCGTCCGTGTGTGTGATTTATTCCTGTGACGCTCGCTGCTATCAGAAATACAAACGCAATCCACACAGGTTTAAACAAATATTTTGTTCTTTTCCTTCCTTTCCTTGTGTGACTTAATCTGATTCATTTATCAAATACATATTTGCTTATTCTGATGCTCTTCTTCATGATTCATATATTACTTCTATATTAGTACCTTTTGTGAATTCATCGGATTAATCTACCAAATAATTATTTGCACATTCTGATGCTTTCGTTCTCGATTATTATAAAGAATGCATCTAATGAATTGTATTTGTACTTAATTTACCAAATAAATGCAGATTCGTAAGGTAGACTTATAGTTGTACATACACCCAATTTATATGGTTAAAAATTGTATATT
Source organism: Schizopygopsis malacanthus (assembly GCA_027474115.1). Lineage (NCBI taxonomy): Eukaryota > Metazoa > Chordata > Actinopteri > Cypriniformes > Cyprinidae > Schizopygopsis > Schizopygopsis malacanthus. Next base: position 8,544,114 of record CM049867.1, read on the forward strand.
ATAAATAGGTCTAAAACACAATATGGATAATATTTTTTTTAAATATTAAGTTAATTGATATTAATATTAAGTTACATTATTACATTATTTTTCTACTTATAATATTATACTGTTATGTATTTACTCATACACTTATTTTAATCTAATTGTCAATTTTTTTCAAATTTGTATTTACATTATAATTATATTTGTATTATTTTTTTTTTTACACTGTTTTTCCATGAATGTTTCCATGAATCCCTTAGCACTCAGTTTCCATAAAATTGTAAGAAAGTTTGAAAACCCTTGGCATGAAGGACCTTAGTGAAACCCTCTTGTCACAAGGACAATAATAGCCCTAAATAAAAGTAATTACATATACATTTTACACCATATCTACATTGTAAGAAAGTAACATGCACGACAAAAGTAGATTAAACTAGATTGTGTAATGTGGTAAACGACTAGACAGCTTTATTATCGCTGTGTTCACTTTGAGAACATTTAGTTCATAAAGGGAACATTCTAGTGTGTTGCATCACCGTTTACATATAAATCAAACACAGCAACTTTATTAAAAAAACAATGTGACGATTTCAGAAATAAAGAAGAACAAGAACAGATTTATGGTAAAACTGTCTGTGTCTGTGCAATTATATCTCCAGCTATTCTTAGCGTAGATGTAATAACAAAAAACATACACAACTCGAGTAATCACTGGCTGTCTGTCGTAGCTCCTCGTTGAAGGCGATGAGAGCACTCACAAAGTAATATGAAAGCAATTAGGGCGTTCAGGCAATCTGCTATTTTTGTTAGTCTTACAGCTCATCTGAGACAAATCCATTGACCTCGGCGCCACACACGAGATCAAGTCATGACACACTATCCTGAAAATGTGAAGAGCTTTTATAACGCGTGTTGTCTTTGCACGATATAGCAGTGCTACATTACCACAGCCAAATGATTACAGCATTCTTGTGATGCTTTCCCTGATCTTGAGAGCAAGATTAAACAATATTTAGGCTATAAACTCACATTATCTGCTGTTCTTCAAGTGTTGTTCTTTGAACACAGCGCATACCTGTCAGAAACCTAAAATATATGTGAACTCCTCGATAAATCTCAAATACCAAACTCTCCAAGGAGAATTAATCGTTATACCTAAACGTCAGTGGAAAAGAAGTAGTATAGCTCTGCAGCCACATCTGAGGTGGAAGATTTATGTCCTTCATAAAACAAAATATAATATTCTGACAGGTACGGTAGTAACTGATCTCTGTTACATTCAATGAGGAGGAGAATATTTTTTTCTAAAAACTGTTGTAAAGGCACGTTCACCACAAGAGCTATAACTATAATAATAACTGTAATAACTACATTAGTGTCCAAACCAATGGATGATAATATTCTCTTTATCATAAGCGTTCGCCACAGTTATGTCACTGTCACTTTAAATGCTCAAGCTCTTTAAAGATGGATTTTGATTGGCTGTTGTTTTTAATCATCTGATAAATGAACTCTTCTGTGCCATGATGGTTATAGTTGTGGTCTCTTCTATCTATTTAACCCTTGTTGTGCTGTGCTGAAAATCCTTTACCTAATTTGGTGTTCCCAATCAAACATGACTGACTTTAAACAAATAAATTGTAGATCACTCGTTATGCTATATCTCAATCTTTCAGTCAACTTGTTTTCATTCGATTAGCACAGGTTTTGCATTACATTTTGTAACCATTTGGTCATAAGCCTTGATGATCTGAGCGTATGCATCTCAGTTTTCCACTGAAATAGCATTAATTGTGGTTAATTCCGGAGGTGCATCGTCAAAAACTGAGGTGCATAAGCTCAGAACAATGAAAAATCAGTTTAAAAAAGAAATACAAAACCCGTGATAAACTATGATGAAACAAAACAAGTTAATAAAAAAACATATGCATCCAATATTTGGTAATAACCAGGGCTGTCAAATGATTAATCACGATTAATCGCAAACAAGTTTTTGTTTACATAATATATGTGTGTACTGTGTATATTTATTATGTATATAAATACACAAACATAAAGTATATATTTAGAAAATATATTATATGCATATACATTTATATATTTATATTCTGATATATTATATATAAATATATTTAATACATAAACACAACATATTTTTCTTAAATGTATACATGCATGTGTTTGTATTTATATATACATAATAAATAAACACAGTCTACAAACATATATTATGTAAACAAAAACGTTTATTTTGGATGCGATTAATCGTTTGACAGCACAAGTAATAACATAGCAAAACAAGAAATGTATATAAAAAAAATTGTAGGCCAGCCATTTTTGACAAGGTAAGGAAATAATCCAATTTCTAACTTTTTTTGTTATACCCTGTGTACTTTCAGGAAAAAACAATATGAGGGCTAAACTAAGAATGAGTTTTAAAACTGTATTAATTGTTATTGGTATATTTAGGTCAGCGCTGTGTTCAATGCTTATTTTTTCTGTTAAGTTTAAAAAATAATCAAAGACTATCAGACAAATGGACTATCCATATGTTCTTCATATAGCTTGTCATCGTTATCCTGTTCTATGTCATTGTGTTGCCTTTTTGTGCCAAAAAAACTTTGTCCTTGACACAGTCTCTGGAGATCTACATTAAATCACTCTTGCTCAGGCTCGTTTCTGTCTCTCATCTTGATTAACTGACTCTGATAACTGATAGCACGTGCATTTCATCTTTTGAAAGCTGCTCCACATATGTATCTCATCTCTCAATGGAAAACAATACATTACAGACCTACATACTGCTTAGCTATCAGATGACACGACTATATAAAACCATTTCATCTCTATTGGTTTTGACTTTTTTATATATAAATGTAGTTTTTTCTTTAAATTCTGTTTTCAAAACTTTCTGATCTAACACCCCTGTTCTGCTCGGCTGCAGATGTTGACATCTACGGTCCAAGCTGGTCTGTATTATTTTGACGAAAGTATGTTGGGAATGTCCAGTGACTATAAAAGTCGCTAGCTGTTTAAACTGCACAGCATCATTAAAATCCCCCCGGCCACACCGACGTGAAGTAGTAAAACACGAGGAACTACCAGTGGGACCCTACTCTGAGATTAATAGCAATGTGACCGCTTATAAAGGAATGTGATGGACTAACACAAAATAAGTCATGATGTGCTATGACAAGACAGACAAAGTTACGCAAAACCTAAACAACTTAACATACATCAAACATCCCTATTACAGGAAGCACTAAACTTATAGATCAGCAAGCTGTACCAAATTGTCACAATAAATAACGCTTTTCTGAATTAAAACAGTATTACGTCGTATAGTGTAATAAATCAGTACTGCAATAAGTCATGCAGACTCTGTACTGGCTGAAAAATTGAAACTAAACGGTTCATTTCGATTCGCCTTGTCAGAGATGTTTGTTTAACACTAAATCTGCTGTTCTCTTTCTAAAAACACTCCAGACTTTGCATTTAATTAATAACCTACTTTACGTCACGGATCCTATCAGGAGGTCTCATCGGCAGTATTTTAAAGGGAGAACAAAGAGCTGCAGATTTACCCTAAATGGCAATTTGTGGTTTACCCTTAAAGTGGACGTGAAGCATTCAGTCAAGTTTACATTATTTAGTAAAGCGATTTCCACTTTAATAAAAAAACTTATAACAAACACGATTAATGTAAACTTTTTACAGAAAAAGAGATGTGTTGTTATATATTTTGGAGCAAGGCCTCTGCCATCTTTCACGGGGTTGGTTCGCTCCGTTGGCCAGTAAAGTAATATATAAGCATTTCTTTACTTTTTGAACACAAGCTTATTTAAATGTAAGAAGACGAACTTGAAAGGACTCTTGAGCCCATTATAAGTGCAATCTCTAATGCATTTGAGCCGATACGGCGAGGGGACTGAGCAGTACTGCCGTTACAGGAGGAAGAAGTCGTGAACCTGCTCTGGTTTGGGGTGAAGAGCGGGTCGGAAACAAATCGTGTTTATGTGGATACTCATCAAAACAGCTATAAACATAATATTCTGTGCATTTGCTCAAGCAGACTAGAAAGAGGACGCGCTTTTTTGAGCATGTGTGCAAATAAACAATCATCAATTACCGCATTGAAATCTCTTTCATGCTGAAACACTTTTGAATGGCTAAAAACACTTTAATGTTTAAACTGACGAGGCTTAAAACACATGAGAATGGCAAAGCAGCACTAGCCCGATCATATCGGTGTTTAGTTAAACTGCATTCTCTTTACAGCAGGTCAATTCGCAGATGAACATAAAATATGTTACATATCACTACTGGTGAACGAGCCAGTGTAATGCAAATACGTCTGAAAGGTCTGACATAACAAGGTGCCACATGAACGATACTGTATGAAGCGTTGTTTGCTTACATCACGTTGTGCTTCGTATTGAAATATGATAATATATATGAAAATGTTTGGGATACAATGATCGAAACTTCGTGATGAGGTGATATTGTATATGTTGAATATCCATCGTAATTAGAGTGAAAACCAAAACATTTGTGTGTTAAAATAGCATTTGTGTGTTCAAAAAGTAAAGAAATGCTTATATATTACTTAACTGGCCAACGGAGCAAACCAACCCCGTGACTCATCACACGCAGTGTTACTGCAAGATGGCGGCTCCCTTGCTCCAAAACTATGACAAAACATCCTTTTTTAATTAATTTTTTTAATTAAAGTGGAAATCAATTTACTAAATAATGTAAACTTGACTGACTGCTCCACTTCCACTTTAATGTGTGTGTATATATAGTATTTATAGAGTTTTAACTTATAGTTGTTGTTACTTTTTCTTATTTGTAAGTCGCTTTGGATAAAAGCGTCTGCTAAATGACTAAAAAGTAAAGTAATATACATTTAAGAGATTCTTTCCACGACATGCAAAAATAACATTCTTTATCCCCCACTAACTTAACTTATATCTATACAATATGTTTAATTGCAACTCTTTTAGTATGTATTTTAGTCTGGCAATAAATGTTTCCTGTAAATGTGCAATGAATACATATGTGTGTGTGCATATGAAGAGCTCTTTTCCAAAATGCTATAAATCCATTTTAATAGTTTTCATGAAAATGACATTTTTTTACCTAGATCCATACATTTTGTTAATATTAAATTTATCATGTTAAAATGGTCTGTTGGCTCAGTCTGAACATGTTAAACAATGATTGTTAAACTCCCCGGGTCCGCACCATCACACCGAGCGGGTCTCGAACCCGGGTTTCCGGCGCGCGCTCTAACAAGGAACGCCAAAGGCTACAGCTTTTAGCGTCAGTCGCTAGAGCGCCTCTTTGTGAGGTCAGGAGAGTGAGGTACATTTTAAACAAGGAAATATAGCGATTTGGCATGAAACATTGATGGAGCAGTGAATAGGTTCAGTACACAGCAAAATGGCATGACGAACTCATTTTTTTTTTAATTTGGCGTTTATCGCGTTTTGGAAAAGAGCTCTTCATATATACATGTGTTAAAAATTATATTTTTTCATGTGTTCTTTTTTCCAAAAGAAAAATACAAATACAAATAATAAATGCACTTCAAATTAAAGTGCATTTATGATTTGTATTTAAGCTAATATATATTTTAAAAAATCTAGTTTTGGGGGGATTTGTCCTAAATACTAATTAGAAAATAATCCGTATTTAGCAATTGCTTTTTTTTGCAATGGCAGCCACTAAATAACTGCAGGAATCTCTGCACTGAAAAAGTAAAATCCAATGTTTTTAGTGTTGCAGCATTCCTGTATTTTGTGATCTGGAACTCTGGCAGGAGTAATCGTATTACTTGACTAACTGCTCTGGTGCTTTTGCTTTTAGGTCACTGTGGTAATAAATTCTGGTAATACTGATGCCCACCTGTAGAGCGCAGTTCATCATGCGAATGATATGATCAAACTGCTGGTGGTCCAGGATAGCACGGTTCTGCTGCACGTGGTGGCTGAGCTCTTCGGTCAGGCACTGGCGTGCTGCTTTGCCTTTCAGGGCCCGAAGAGCCGCAGGGAGTGTCTGAAAGAAACAGCAGCATCATTAGACATTACTAAAACATATGCTTTTTAAAGTGCTCACCATCCACCTAAACCAGACCGGGCCGCTTGTATACACGCATGCAAAGGGCGCAATCACTCCAGCTAAATCCAGCCAGTTGACCTCTGACCTATAGTTAAAATTCCAGAACGGTTGTTATTGATGAGATTTTAAGTCTAGACGGAGGCAGCACCCTCCACTCAGGTTTACTCCGGCTGATGGAGTAGAGGTTGTGTAGAGGTGATGTCTTTACTGGCTCGGAGAAACCATTAAGCTGCAAGCACAACATTTTTACAACTGTAAAGGGACGCAAGCTTGCATTGTATAACTTACAATTTAAACTAAAACGTGTGCAGGTAGCTGGCTACCATTCCAATGCAAACACACCGCGGAAAGATCACAAATGATGGCAGGCTCCAAACATCCTCTGTGAGATTTCTTTTGCTACAGGTAATTTGCACAGAGTTATTTAGCCTAAAAAAATGTTAAGATGCTTTAGACAAACAGCAGTCACGGTTAATGTTAGAATAATATTAGCATTAGCGATAAGGGTAGGGAAATTAGAAGAATATGTGTGACTGTTTGTTCACCCCTTTCCTCCTACGTTTGTACGACTTGCAGCTGGAGAACTTTGCTTATCGTGCTGTGAATGCCATCACTAATGCATGCTAATCTGCATGCTGTCTTTTTCCAGATGTGCAAGTGAATGTGTGGGTTTAATTCTTCTGTCATCACAGAAATGATTGCATCACCTTCTCTGTCTCCAGAGTCTTGTTGTCGAAGATGAAACCGATGCATGTCCGGACCACCTCTAGTCTACGAGCGCTGTTAAAAATCGAGCTGGGCTTGCCCATGATAGACACTGCATAAAAGACAAGAACAGTTAACAATGCATTACACTGACTTAACTGTGCTTAAGCAGTACTGTTATGCAAAACACACAGAGAAGTGTTTATACTGTAAATCCCTTAACTGTGATAAAAATCACTGTCACACACCATCTCAAGTGGCTTATTGCTTTTATAACAGGTCAAAAGAAAAAGACACCAGTGTCAATAAGTAAACCATTTGATTGATCAAATAATCCTGACAAAATACATCACAAAAAAAACCCGAAAGGAAACATTAGACTGAGCACAAATTATTAACTGAGCACAAATAATTGATAATACTGTAGCACCAAATCATCAATTAGAATGACTTCTGAAGGATCATGTGACACTGAAGACTGGAGTAATGATGCTGAAAATTCAGCGTTGCATCACAGGAATAAATGTAATTTTAAAATATATTAAAAAAAAGAAAACAGTTTAATTAATAATCATTTTACAAAATTACTGTTTTGCTGTATATTTTATAATTTAAATGCAGAATTAGTGTGCATAAGAGGTTTCATTCAAAAACAAAAACATTCTTAATTACTGCAAACTTCTGACCAGTAGTATATGCACCACTAGCTAATATAATAATTTATAAAGTAACATAATAATATTATTTTGATAAATGAAAGTAATATGTTAAGTGGCACTCAAATTTTTTTGAATGTAATACCCACTGCCAGGTGGTCTATGTTTTTGAAAGTCAGCAGGCACAGTTTAAAATAAATTTTAAAAATAAATTAATAGTTTTATTTAGCACACACTTTCTATAATGTTTCTCTGTTTAATCTTTCTATTTCAAATAAATTATGACGGGTACTGATAGAGGCGGTGTGCTGCTTGGAAAGGCCCTCCTGTATGAACTCCTCCACCCTCTTCTCCTCCAACAAGGGAAAGGGCACCACATGCACCCGCAGGTGTGAGCCCTCGGTGGGCCGAGGCACTTTCTGGAAGGCCATGTGGGGGTTTGGGTTCTCCTACAGAATGCATGTCAAAACAACTGTCTAAATTCAGCATTAAGAGATGCAGCTTAATGTTTTTCCTTGTACAAATTGGAAAAAGTTCACCATCAGTCATCAAAAACATAACTCTAAGAGTACTACAACCTCCACTGTGAAAGTGTGCTTTTCGCAGTCATTCATGCTGTTGTATACTTTGAGTGAAAATATCCAATACCTGGGATAAACTGGGCAGTATTTGATCCAAAAAGGTTACCCGCTTTCACGTGAGTGTACAGAACTTACAAAACATTCATTAAAGTACTATTCAGTCTTTAAGTGTAAAACTTTTAATAATGAGAGGGAAATTACAGTTCACCTTTCAAGAAGCCGAAGTTCTTAATAAAATCAATCAAACGTGACAAGGGAGAACTCTTGGCAAAAACAGAAGTTCAACCAGAAGGACAGAGAAAACATGCATCAAGCAGCAGCCACTAAAGTTCAAGAATCCTGATGGAACTGACATTAGAGATGGCGTCATGTGCTTACGTTTTTGTAAAGTTGCTCGGACAACTCTCGCAAGCTCTTCTGGCATTTGACCAGGTTCTCTTCTTCCTCCTTAAAGCAGTCTACATCTAAGGCCACCAGCTACAGAAAAGAAACAGAGCAGTTCAATGTAGGAACCCATGAATCTGTGGTTACAATGTGCACAAGAAATCCGTTTTTCCACCTGTAATTGATTTAAAATTACCCAGAACAATAGCTGGAATTTCACTCAGCTACACTGAGTCACGCATGTATTATCTTCCTCTTGTGGAATGATGTTTCTTAGTAGGAGAGTAAATATTTGCCCTAACAATGATTCGATCCGATTACAGTTGTTTACTGAATCGTGGCATACAGTACATGATGAAATAGTCACAAATTTCATTCTGATTCCATCAGATTTTTTTTGGTACAATTCAGAATTATTTTTAAATTATATTCTGAAGACACAAAAAATGGGCTGTGTTTCAACAACTAGCACGCTTCCTTGCTGTCTACTGCCTACATGGGCAGCATCCTAACTGAAATTAATCATATAAGTGACTGATTTGGACCGCTCTATACAGGCAGCAACATGAAGAGCAGAGGAAGACATGAATCACTAAAGATTATAGAGGCATCTCACTTCGCTTACTCATGCACTACTCTATGCCATTTTGTAGATACCGTGGAAAAAAAAAAGGTCCTGGAAAGGTCCTGAAAAAAAAAGTAACATTAAGGTCCTGGAGTGGCCGAGCCAGTCTCCAGACCGTAATCCCATAGAAAATCTGTGGAGGGAGCTGAAGGTTCGAGTTGCCAAACGTCAGCCTCGAAACCTTAATGACTTGGAGAGGATCTGCAAAGAGGAGTGGGACAAAATCCCTCCTGAGATGTGTGTTAATCTGGTGGTCAACTACAAACGTACAAATTCAGCAGGGGATCAAATTATTTTTTCCTCTTCTGTAAATAGACTTCAAATACCTGGATGAAGTGAAGTGTGCAATATTGTATACTTGCATAGTAGAGAGGAAGGGCACCAGTGTTGGATGGCAAAATAACCTACATATTAGTACATAGGGTGGGCATTTGTCCGGTTTTAGGTAGGACAGTCTGGGTTTGAAAAACAATGTCCGCCAACCAGCACAGCCCTGAGCCGCACAATCATTGTCCTCCTTTTAAGATCATCACTATTTATCCAATTATCCAATTATACTATATATCCAATGGTATATAATAAAATACATAAATACGTTAAAAATAACGTTTTTATAATATAATATAAATAGCCTCAAAATAAGTTCTAAAAAGAGTCACAGCAGAACTGTTGCATCTCTGATGGTGTTTTGTTCCTGAATGAATCAGAACTTTTGAACAAATCAACCTATGATTCAGTGATCCGTTCATAAAAACAGTCATTTGTTTAATTTCTGAATGAATCAGTTGTTTTGAACGAAACATTAATGAATCAATGATGCACTAATTAAGGTAATGACTTGCCTCCACCTACTGGCATTTTAAGTTTCATACTTAAAGCATTTTTTTTTACAACATTTCATATTTCTATATTCTATTTTAAATTTAAAAAACAATCTCATAACATTTAAAAGTAACACTATTTCAATAGTGCACTTTAGACATTCTACTAACAGTAAGTAACTTTGCAACTACATGTCAACTAGCAGTCATTAGTATCCTGTCTGCTTAATATCTTCTAACACTTTATTTTGATGGGTCCACAACATACAACTGACTATGAGAAACTTTGCAAGTATATATATCATCTTATTCTACTAACCCTAAATCTAACCTAACAGTCTACTCTGAGAGTTAGTAGACATTTAGTGGCAAATTAATGAGAATTCGTTTTTTTTTTTTTGGTTGAGATGCCTCGGGAAAAAACACACAGCCTTAAAATCAACTGACTTAATTAAATATACATTTAAACTATAACACATTGTCATTTTGCATATTAAGTATATTATTTTAAGGTATATTATATCTGTAATAAGCAGTCTTATATAGCATACTATTTCTTTTTTTATTTAAGTGTTGAGCTTATATGGGAACAAGACTTGATCTTTTTGGTAGAATGTTATAACCCGGAATGGCAACCTTTTTTTATCATTGTAACAACAATTATTCTTAAACTTTGGATAGTGTGGATATGCAGCACCTCACAGAAAATGTGAGATGAACATATCATTTTAATGTATAATATCCTACATTTAAAGGGCTAGAAAATGTGCTCTTATAAAGGTTATACAAATTTTGAAATCAATTTAAAGGGGGGGAAATATTCTACCTTAATGGAAAAGTTCATTTCTGTCACTACTTGTAGGTTTGGGATAATTTTTTTCAGGTTTTATGTTTTTTTCTCGCTTTCTCCACCATCTTGGACAGACTGTTTTTTATAAGGTTGTCGGATTGTATTCTGGGATTGCCTTTTTCACTGCAAATGGCCAAATGTTTCCTACCTTCACAAACAGCCCTTGCATTTGGAGAGCGCCCATGATTTATCCATTTCTAAACCCCTGTGCTATTTTGTGGGCTCCGATAAAGAAGTACCGCACCTCATCAAACAGATCACAGGCTCTATATGGAGGTCCTCGTTCAGACACGAATCCCGCAAAGGCCATGCCATCCAACACCTTGGTCAGGAAGTCGTTTTCTATCAGGCCCCGCTGGCCCAGGAAGGCAGCCTATCAGGGGAAAAGAAGGTCAACCATCAAAGAAAAATCATGGCATCTGCTAAAATTCCCCTTCAAATCAGCAGCCAAGTTTAATTCAAATGTTGCAGAGAGATTTGTCTAAACAAAACAACTTCCAGAAGAAAAAGTCAGACGTCTGTAATCTGCATCACCAGATACATCAAATGAGATGGGCATGTGTATATTTTAAACAGATCCCCCGCAGCATCAGCCAGTAAATTAAGGAGCATTTGGCAGGACAAGCGGCTCAGTTTCGAGATGTGAAGCATTCTTGTGCTATAATCTGAGCCATGTGGGGTGCTTTATGAGGGTCGTATTGAGACGTTGCCACAGAGACATCGGCCGACACAAACAAAAACAGGTTGGGGGGTGAAATAACACTTGAAAATACAAGTTTGATACTTTTCATCTGGCTCATTGTGAGGACAATCTGACTGACCAAAGTGTTTTAAACAAACTAACCGCGATACCATCGGCATGAGCGCTTACGATTGCACCGAGACACTTCAAAGCGAAGCGTGGACGAGGCAAAGCTCAGTGCTTATCTAGCGAGTTCATTGAGATTATTCTTTCATTCTCTGGCTCTGACCCAAACCCACGGTGTTTATGAAAAAGCAGGTGTTTGTACAAGTGCAAGCTGCCTTGGGTTAAGGTAAGATAAATAATGCTGTAATTCAAACCAGTCAGAGTTGTTTGTACCATCTGGCAGTCTATATAACATGAGATTAATATGCATTAATATGCATAAAGTTCATATTTACGAGTTGTGCATTCAAATAATTTTGTTCGTAGCAAGATGGCAAAGTACCTTTTCTACAATAATGTAGTTATAATTCAACAAAATGAACAAACCATGCACATCAGGTGTGTTACTGCTCTTTTTGTTCAGTTTACTAAGGTGATGTTCACCAAATCATCATGGATTTTTTTCATAATTGTATTAATTTTGACATCCACCCTGGATCTCCTAGGAATGTTAACGAGAGAAGAAATGATGTACAATGCATTAATAAATCAGTGTTTTGATATTTTAGTAGATCCAGTTCTCAAAACTGGCCTATACTTTGGTTAAAGCAGAACACGAAATCAAAACACAACATGTGAATATGGTAAAATAAATAAATACATGGATAGATAACACCATAATTACCCTGTTGATTAATCACTGAACATTAGAACAATTGTGTTACAAGTTTTATGACGTTATGTTAAAATGTCATTTATAATTTATAATAGCATTATCTAATTAAATCTATTTATTTGCAAACATTTCCAGAAACAAAATCTTAACAGAGGATAAAGCCAGGTTTAAATTCCTGTCTCATTTTGTTCAATGTTTTTACAAAGGTGTTTTTGATACCTCTTTTTAATCACTTATAAATCAGAAAATACTGTCAACAGCTAGATTTTTTTTTAAATATTATATAAATCAGGAAAATGAAATAAATAAACTCCCTTGTGTATGTGTATGTATTAGTGGGCATGTTTATGTGGTTTATGAGGACACAAATTTGTATAATGACATGGGTATAACATAGGTATTACAAGGAGAAGGTGATTTATGAGGACATTTTCAGTGTCCCCATAATTTAAAACGCCTATAAATCATACAGAATGAGTTTTTTGAGGGAAAAATAAATGCACCGTCTCCTGTGAGGGCTAAGTTTAGGTGTAGGGTAGGTGTAGGGCAATAGCACATACAGCTTGTACAGTATAAAAACCATTACGCCTATGGAGAGTCCCCGTAAACCACTAAAAACCAACATGTGTGTGTGTGTGTGTGTGTGTGTGTGTGTGTGTGTGTGTGTGTGTGTATATATATAAATACAAGTGTTACTCAAGTGGGAATTTCAGGCTTAGTGAATGAGAAAAACCTCATTTTAGGGGGAAAAAGATATGTACTGTAATTGAAATCTACAGATGCTGATAGATAAAGTGTAATAAAATAAACACTTAAATGTGTATTTTGGATGTTTTCTTTGCTATTTTAACCAATAATTGTGTATTTTTGTGTTTATTTGGTTATCATGCTACTAGCTTAGAAACATGTTAATGTCAGGCTTTGAGTTTGAAATAAGTCAAGTTATTGATACAAAATAGGCCAAAATCTCAAAATTGATTTAGAAATGGATTTTCCTCTAATGTCTTGCTTTAAAATTTTCGCCCATAGTATAAAACGTCATAAGATAAATAGCAGATACATTGTTTGTTTACATTTTAGTATTTTCATGGTTTTGGTATTTTTGGTATTTTCATGGTTTTTCATGGTCACTGAGTGACTAATGCTGATCTCCTTTTGTGTTCCTCAGAATAAATTCATACTTGAAACATGAGGGTGAGTAAATGATTTTTGAGAGAAAAGGTCATTAATCTACCACATTTAGAAATACATTTTCAAATACATAAAATATTAATATCATACTGTATATATGTCCACAAACCCCTGCTGAACTGTTACAGACCCCTCGCTGAAAACCCTGGACATAATTACCAGGAAGATCATTCTTGAACAGTCATTATGCAAGCACTTGAGTTTACTGGACTGATCTGGCATGATGACAGTAATTGCTCTTAATCGCTTGTGGGCTGATGGGCCTGATTACTCTGCAAATGAGGTTTAACATCATAAAGCTGCAGATCAGCGCCCTGCTCTCACCTTATGAAAGTGAATCACAGGTTCGGAATGGATGCGAATGAGTTGCAGACAGGACCTGTAGCCCTGGAAGAGTTGTGCAAACAAGCGCAGGAAGACCGCCCTCACCTCCTTATCCTGTCAAAAACAAGAAAGCCAGAATAGAAGCGACTGAGAGACATTCCAGATCAACACATGAGGATGGAATGAGTCAGAGTGAACATTTTCTCGCCTCAAAATAAACTGTGTACGTGATGGGAGTTTGAAATGAACAGATTCTTCAGCCCCCTGAAGACCCAGTAAGAGACTCCCATGTCGGCCACATGAGTGTCAGCCACACATTACGCAAAATTCACATGTAACCTTGCGAGATTGTAAAAGCGAAAATAGACCAGCCAGGCTCTTACCAGCAGTTTGAGGTTGGATGGAGCAGAACGAGGGGCTGGGAAGGCATTATCTGCTCCTTCCAGATCTGGGTGCAAAACCTGAAGACAAAGAAGGTATTTACAGTGAGGAAATATCCTGCTATCTGAGGGAATATAGCTTATGGAATGTCTCCAGTCAGAATCATCTTTCAACGCTATGTAAAAAACACCACTTTATTAAATCGCAAGAGGTTATGTATATGTAGAAAGTGCAGATTAGCTACTGAAGAAAGATTATGAATTATGATGATTAAAGGCGAAGTCTGGAGAATTTATACACCAGTAGCGAAAGCAAACTGAAATAGCTAGTGTTTTTCAATCAAATTGAAATGGCAATTCCTCTGCAAACCTGGCCACCAAGATTTGAAGGTGTTGTGGGTTGTCACCAGGGCATGGATATGTGCTTTCTAGAGCTCATGATGGTCTCTAGGTGCTTGTTTAATTGGCCCAAATCAAAAGACCCCAGTCTCAAGTATCTATGATCTGGCTCATATCATTGCTGTCAGAAGAAAAACGCATATCTCCCAAAAAAAATTTATTTCTCAAGAGCATGGAAAAGTATTTTTTCTTCTCATAAACAACCTTTACCAAATGAATAAAAACAATATAATTTGTCTCCTTTGGCATAACAGAATTCTATAATTACACATCTGTTAGACATTTTAATTCGACTATCTATTGTTTGAGAGTTTATTTTTGAATACAATCTGATCTTTCACTTACTATTTTAGCTCAAAATCAGTTTGAGATATGAGTTCTGGGTGCGATGCATGAACTACAGTCTATAGTTGAGACAGCCTGATAGCTAAGAAAACCAGAAACACTCACTTTGACACTCACTTTTCAAGGCCAATGGAGATATTAGTTATATAAATAACCTGATTAAACATCCTTTTAATGGAATTTCAATGCACAGTTAAAACAGTAAAACAGTGTGCAGTCCATCTGTGGTAAAAGTCAACAGAGGTGAGTGTTTTGCATTGAACTGCAATTATATGTAAATCTAAAGGTCATTGCACACGGAGTCCGAAATCTTTGCATGTTAAAAAAATAAATATGACCTCATGTTGTGTCAATCACATTTACACACAGCCTCCGAAACTTTCGTCCGTCATAAAAATTCGGATCAGGTTCGATTTTCTGCATTTTTTCATCCGTAGCAAGCAGTGTGCAAGGACCTTTATATCGGATAATCTTACAAAAAGTAAAAGCTCCCTCCTCAATGTCTTTAAGATTAACTTAGTTCCAACGCACTGTGGTGTAGGACAGGCGAAGCTTTTAGTGTATATTTACGGTTAGGGGTTTCCTCCAATGTTAAAATTTTACCATAATATATATTTTTTTTTACAAATGTTTTAAATAATAATAAAATACTTAAATGCAACCCAAGTTGTACAGTAAATCAATTACATGACTCCATAATGTGTGTGTTTTTTGGGGTATTTTTTACCATGGACAGTGCTTTTTGAGTATTGTGCAACAGGGGTTCGGGGAGCTGGGAGAGGTGTATACACTCCGGTACTTTAATTGTTCCTCCGTCAAGGTCAGCAATGATCACATCGAGCTGTAAACAGAAACCAAAACCCAATCAGAAATTACCGAATGAGTCATGGAGCAACGTAACCAGAATCTGACCACCTGTTTTAAGGCAGATTGAAAAATGTCTTTCTGTAAGGCCTTGAGCTCACCAGCTCTTGAATCTCGCTCTGGAACATGGAGTGCACTCCGATGATAAAGGGCGTAGGCGAGCTCAACACCTCTAGCAGTCGAGATGGGAGGATGGGAATGTAGGGGTAGCTGTGGTCCAAATCAGAGTTAGGCAACCACCTCATCATCATCATCATCATGTCAAGCAATCAGCAGATGCTTAACATCAGACTGTTCTCATTACATACCGAGCACAAAAATAGTACATACTGTTGCAAAAGACTCTAAAAATAGAACTACTTGCAAAATTAAACGCTTATCATTTCTGAAGAGGACATATTAATTCAAGCTTTTCTTGGCACATTTAAGTTGTCCTAGTTTTGTGCAATGCACTTAGATTGAACTAGATTTGGTAATAATGCAGCTAATGAAATAAGATGCTCTCATCAAGGCAACTGAAGGTCAATTATTCTGGGTATATCAGTACGAGTCGACGTTGACCCACCTGTACTTCAGAGGAAACATGAGGGACTCTAAGGCACGGCTGGCCTCTCCTAGTCTCTGATAGCTGGAAGAGTGGAACAAAACCTTGTGCTCTGTCAGAACCGCACAGAAGAGACTGAGAACATTCTGGATCCCTGGAACACATCAAACCACACAAATACTAATTACAATTTTGATCAGCAAAATTTGGTTCAAATATATTCAAACACCTTTTCTGAAAGCATGAGAGTTTATAAGTAGGGCCAGGTATTGTCTGCAATGTCACAATATGATATTCATCACAATACACTAACACTGTGATATATCGCAAACCATCATATTTACATTATTAGATCTTGACTGTCACTGCTTCATTTTTTGTGCCATTTAAACTGACACCCATTCAACCAAAAAAGATCAAATAAAATACAAGACAAGCAGGCAAGAAGACTAATTTAAGACTGATTTTATAATGAGTATAAAAATCTTGACTGATGTTTAAAAAACAGATTTTTTTAAAGTATAAATTGAATTAAATAAAAATCGTAAAATTCTTTGAAAATACATTTGAAATTGTGAAATATATCGAGGACAACCAAAAGCCAATAATTTTTACTAAACAAAATTATAAAAGTATAAAACAGAGCAAGTAACAGATCTCGATTGTTACAGTTTTACCAAAATAAATAAATAAATAAAAACTGTTGAAATTTCTTATTATTATATTGCTGCACTCTTCATCACCCTTCATCACTCTTCATAATGGACTGTGTTTTTAGGAGGATTTTTAAACTAATCTACAAGTAAAATAATAAAACCAATATTTTTATTTGGCAAGTAGCAGTAATATAACCAAGATAATTTAGAAGCTGCGTGTTCTCATCAGTGTTCAAACCGGGATCTGCTTCAAATCTGGGCTTGTTTCCGTTCTTTTACGTAAATCCATCAGTGCATCTGGTGCTAAAACAACACCAAGAATGCATGCAAATAAACAACGCTATCAGCGGGTGCGATTCACTTGCACATCTGTCTTTATCACGATGAGGCAAAAAAGCCTAGAGAATGGCAAATATGTAATGGGAACATTAATTATACAGAAAACTCCTCAACGGGAGTCAGAGAAAGAGAGCGAGAGATAAAAGTTTACAGTTCCTGTTGTTTTTGTTTGTCATCAACATACCACTGAGGCTATTAATCACACGCTTGGCAGAAACAGAGACAGTCAGCTATTAACAGACGTATCCGCAGCACTGCCGGGGTCAACGTTCCCATTATGTCTGTGTCAAACTCTGATATGCACCAATAAACAGGAACAAGATATGAAAATTCACACTGACTGTCCTGTTGACCAAATACCTGAATCCAACAATGAGCAAAGAGATGATGAAATGTTCAGGAACATGAAGTCAATTGCATACTTTCATTCCATTCGACCCATTTTAGAAATGCAATAAGTCGTTGTAAATGTCTGACATTAATCATCATGGTCTCAGTGGTTTCTAGCATTTGCTAGGGTCCAAGCTGCTCCTGGACGTTCCTTGGAATCTCAGTGTCATCTTCTGCCCCAAAAATACAACAACACATTTCATAATCTTGCGTCCAGAAAAACTCTTCCTGACCTTGTGACATTTACTTATCTTTCGGAACGGCTACACATTTCTGAGTCTGACCCATGCACAGAAAGGGACAGAAAAAGCTGCAAACAATAAACACTGAGCCTAATGATGGCAAACATGTTCTTTTTCCTCCAGTTTTCATGGTGAGAGACAGGTTGAGTGGCCATTTCTACAACACCAACATGGAAGACACTTTGCAGGATAAAAACTGAAAAATAATCTCAAACCTATAAGCAGTGACAGTAGCTTTTCCAGCACTTTTGCATTAAAGGGTGGTATTTAAATCATATTTTTTAATCGTCATAAAGTTAACTTTCTAACCTGTGTCCCCTTTCATTTACATTTTTATTAATTTATTCAATGCATCGAAAATAATAAAACATTATAGGACTGCTACCGATCAAATTAAATCAGCTAAATAATATATATATTTATACAGACTGTTAACAACTGCATATACTGTATAATGTTATAAAAAAAAATGTATGTAATACAAAATATGTTGAATACACACTTGGTAACAGTTTTACAGTGCACACATTTGAAATGTTGGGAAAAAAAAAATTACATTCTACTTTAAATATGAAACTAAAACCACCAGTAGGTGGCAACAATCACGGTCTTAATGAATGAATCATTAATTGATTGATTGATTGAACAAATGTGTTCTACATAGCTGACTCGTTCTAGAACAAAGCAAATGACTATCTTTAGAAATGGTTCACTGAATCACTAATGAGATTTGTTAAAAATGCCAAATTATTCAAGAGTGAAAGACCAACGTGTTGATCAGAAACCAACATTTTTTTTTTATTTTTTATTATTATAAGTCATTGGATAAAGTATAAAAAATGATCTTAAAATGTAGAAAAATGAGCATCTGGCTTAATGGACATGGCATTTAAAGGGATAGTTCACCCAAAAATGAACATTTGGTCACCCTATACTCAGCCACTAAACCTGAATGAATTTCTTTCAGCTGTTGAACACAAAAGAAGATATTTTGAGGTACATTGGTAATCAAACAGTTGGAGGTAGCCATTGACTTCCATACTATTTTTTTCCATTCTATGGAAGTCAGTGGCTACCAGAAAAAGGAAACAGGCGACTATATTTTGACAGACAATTGTTTCTGTTTTCCTTTTGAAAAAGTGTGATATTCAAGATGTTATGCCACATAACGAATGAAACAAGTGCATGAATACTTGGTAAAGCGTAAATGAATGGCAGACAAGAACAGCATTTGAGAACACAGCTTTTTATAGGTCACTAATGTTGATGTAACCCATCTGAAAATACAGTCTAACCCAAGGACGAGCTCTGAGCCAGATAGGCCTGGTCATTGATAAATCTGTTGTTGATTCACAGAGGAGAACAATGGAGAGGAGGTAGAGCGTAAATTATACAAAGAAGTTCAAGATGACATTTTTATTAGCTCGTGTAGGTCGGCATGTTGCTGGGATATTACAGGCTTGGGTAACCTCAAGATCAGTCCCAGAAGTACTGCGTATCTGGGAGGATGAGACATTGACATGATGCTCTTATCAGAGACCATACACACAGAATGGAATTTGGGATGGTGTTTTCTCCTCTGTTGGGTCAAAGACTAAGGCTGCCTTACAAACCCACTTGGGAACTTTCCATTGCAGGATAAAGAGCAGGTACTAATGATCTTGACAGGCTTGCAGGAAGATCGGTTTGTTTCTCAAAGAACCTCTTGAGACATCTCGGAAAGCAAGAGTTTTTGCTTGAATGTAATTTGAGAAAAAGCTGAATTTCCAGTAAAACTGATAACTGTTTATTATATACATTATTAAATATTAAAATATTAAACATACACTGTCATTCAAAAGTTTGAGATCATTCTTTTTTATATATAAATTAATACATTATTTCAGCAAAGATACAATGATATATTTAGATAAATTGATCAAAAGTGACAGTAAAGACATCTAAAATGGTTTTTCAAGTTTCTACACTCTAAAAAATGCTGGGTTAAATACAGCCCAGCGCTGGGTAAAATATGGACAAACCCAGCGATTGGGTTGTTTTTGACCCAGCGGTTGGGTTACTGCTTAGAGGGTGGGGTTAAACATTTAACCCAAGTGTTGGTTGAAAACAACCCAAAGCAGCAAATCAGCACATTAGACTGATTTCTAATAGACTGATATTCTAATATTAGACATTATTCTGTTATTCTAATTTTATTCTGCATTCTAATATTATATATTATTCTAGTATTAGACAGAGTTGGGGCAGTCGTGGGCTAATGGTTAGAGAGTTGGAGGTTCGAGTCTCAGGGCCGGCAGGGATTGTAGGAGGGGGGGAGTGAATGTCCAGCGCTCTCTCCACCCTCAATACCACGACTGAGGTGAGACCCTTGAGCAAGGAACCGAACCCCCAACTGCTCCGGGTGTGTGTTCACGGTGTGTGTGTGTGTGTGTTTGTTTGTTCACTTCTCACTGCTGTGTGTGTGCACTTGGATGGGTTAAATGCAGAGCACAAATTCCAAGTATGGGATACAATACTTGGCCAAACGTCACGTCCTTTCCTTTCTGAAGGATCATGTGACACTGAAGACTGAAGTAATGATGCGTTAAACCTCAGCTTTGCATCACAGGAATACATTAATACAAAAAAATACAAAACAGTTATTTTAAATAGCAATATTTCACAATATTACTATTTTACAGTATTTTTGGTATAAAAAATGCAGACTTCTTCAAAAACAAGGAAATCTTAATGACCACAATTGTTTGAATGGTGGTGCATGTATAATATGTATGTTTATATATAAGGCTGTGAGAATTGGGAGATTGGAATTTTTCTTAATTATCTCAAATAAAAAAATATATATATCACAATGCAAAAATATCTTAATGGTCCAAGAAATTATCTTTCTGAATTTTCTTCACATAATTCCTTTTTCCTGTTTGTGTAGATTGTGTAGTAAAATATGATCTTGACAGGCTTAGTAAGATTCACCCTTTAAGATGACAAGGCAACTGTTGCTCATATCAAAGCTCTCAGAGAGACAGCCACGTGATCAAATAAAAAGCCCACGCTGCTTTAAAGGTCATCAGGTTTATAAAGAGACTCTGAAGGGATTGTTTAGTACGAGTGTCATTAATCAGAGATCTACATAAATCCGTAAAACATTAAAAACCTCAGTGAGCTGTAAGGAAAAACTCCACATTAGCCCGCATCTAAGTTGAATAGTTCAAGTCAGATTCTGGCCAAAATAAATCATAACCAATCTTAAAAATAGTACACAATATAACTACAACACAGATGATATTATATGACATGAAACGGGGAAAAGGGTAAATCTACTTCCACCAGTTGCACAACACAAGGTAAAGAAAATACTGAGTGCCGAATCAAATATTCAGATTTTATTTGACAGATTTATAACATGTGCTCTGTTTGTTCAATCTGAACTCTAATCTTACTTGCTGACAAAAGCCTTAAGGACATTAATGTGGTGTTAATTAGCAAAAGACTGATTTGCAGCTGGACGGTAGTGTGACAGAATGCATCTGTTATAAAGTGGTGTGTGCACATCTGTCTGAATGCTTTGTGTTGTGCTCCAGCTGAACATGGGACAGCACGCACACCATTAGTACAGGTCTCTACTTAAGGTTGTCATGCAACGCCATTCTTTCATAATAAGCAACTTATTTTTCATCTCACAAAAAAAAAAAAACGGTGTATGGCTTGAAACTTATCTTTGTGTCTTTGTGTTTCAAAATCTGACAAATTTGAAAGCTCACGCTACCCTTTCAAAATCATCTGTGCATTCATAGGTTGTGAAAGCTTGCTGAGTGGAAAGAGCTGTTTTGATGTACTTCTGCATACGGTACGAAAAGTGCAGCCAATGTGACTTAATCAGAGCAGAATCATCAAGTAATATGCACTCAGGAAAATCGTACAAGAACAGAGAACAAATTTATCAACATGTCTTCACATACTTCATTCTTCATTCTGAATACAAATGCTTCAATTAGAAATTGTATTATCAGCATATCAATTTGAGTCAAAGAGTTGTCTCCAGTTTGATTTTATGACTGGAATTAACTGCAAACGTTTGTGTAATGCTGGTGATGTTCTCCAGCATGATGTGAGAATGATCTAAATTGCAGATGGGTTTTTTTTATGGAAAAAAAAATATCTGACAGTTTGTACCAAGAGTTCATAATGTCACATATTTACTTGAATTTACAAAATTAATTGTGACCTAGGAAGTTTTCTGAATCCTAAAACTTTATATTCAGGTTTAAATTAGATTCTGAACATCAGGTTTTTGTGGTGTAGTTTTATGGCACATGTTTCGACCTAATAAATAAATGATAAGCTATTGTTTATTCTGTACCTTTTTTCATTTAAATATAAACCAAATTCTACTATTCTTTCACCCAAATCCATGTTTACATCTCGCACTGTTTTCCCACAAAAAGTAAACAAAAATAAAAAAGGTAATGCACTTTTTATCTCTCAATTGTAGTGCCCCTCCCCTCGAACACAGCCAATGCTGAGTATCGGTGGACATCTTTAGGTTTCAGGCCATAGAGAAACATTGAGTCCGACGCTGAGGTTTTATGTTTAAGCTTCAAAAATGGAAAAACGATGCCTGGGGTACTTGTAAGACTGATTCAGGTATCCTGGGTGGGCTCAATTATTGTATTACTTTCCTGATCCAAATAAAACAGAGCACAATCTATCCCCCATTACAAATGAAAACAAAAACTTTCATTTTCTGGACACTCATTATGACAATTTTCTTCTGCTCACAGAACGTTAATCTTATCTTGTGCTTTAAAGGTATCCTGGTTAAAACTATCTAACGTTAAATTTAGACTTAACGTTTAAACCTAAATAGGGACTTTCTCACGTCTTGTATGGTGTAGTCAAAAGCACATAAACGAAGGTCTCTCTATCCATTAAACTGGTTAAATGTACATTAATTGAATCACGACTGCCGTTGATCCTGCGTGTTGTCATCCGTTCGTGATACCGACCGTATATTCTCCCGTGCACTGTATCTGTAAACCTTTATACCCACCATATTTATTTTAAAATATTGTTATCCCTCCAGGGAATATATTCCCATTTGGTATCCTTCTGTGTCCATATATATATATATATATATATATATATACAGTGGGACATTTTCATATATAAAAGAGTGAGCACCCGTTTAGGCGGGTTAACAGTAACTAAGGGGGGCGGGGCTAGTTCAATTCTGTTTTGCTCTTTGCATCACAATTACCTTTTTTAGATCTCATATTGTCCCATGTGTGTGTATATACTACAATTTTGAAGTTTGAAGTTCTAGTTGTCCTAAACAAAAACAGGTTGTTTTGTTATCTTTGATGAAAGGTTTTGATCCACTTCAAATACACACACACACACACATACATACATCTTTTTAAAGTGAAAGTGAAAAAGTGAAGTGGCGTGTGGCCAAGTATGGTAACATATGAATTTGTCCTCTTTAACTAAAGAGCAAAAACATGTGAACACAGCCAATGCTGCGGTGTCCGGGGAGGAGTTGAGGGTTCGGTGCTTTGCTCAAGGGTCTCCTATCCTCTCTATCCTGCCGGACATGAGACTAACCCATGCCTTCGGAACCGACTCTCTATAACGGCCCCGGTTATATATATGTGGTAATTTATACTGTTATATATATATATGTACAGCATATATATAAAACACCAGACGGGTTTGTAGTTGGATTTGAGTTGTCTATAATTTTTTTCTAGAAATTGTCCATTCTCATCAATTATCCTCATATGAGTCCTCTCTACAAAAACATGTTTACAGGAAGGGACATTAAGCGGAACTATAACGGACAGGAGACATCTGCATAAATATGGAAAAGATAAAAAAAATACATCAGAGTCCAAGCATGAGCTGACATGGAAGCTATACAATATTCACTGTATATAGTATACTACTGACCTACCCCTATAAAAGTCAAAGACACCCACCTAACTGCTGGAAGAGGAGCGCTACACTTTTACCGCTGACTGGCAGAGAGTCATTGAGTGGAGTCTGGATGAGCTGCCGGTCCCCTGCTCCCAGTGAAAAGAGCTTCTGAAAACATCAACACAAACATTCAGGTTTGGACAATTGCATAAGATACATTAACAATGAATACCAAATACTAGCTCGGAACTACACAAGCAGCACATTTGAGGCTGAAGCATATTAAAAATAAACATTTTAAATTATTAATTTGATCATGTTTCACTGACAATTACTTAAAATGTTATTAAGGTTATATTTTTCAACAGTAACACTTTATTTTAAGGCCCAATTCTCACTATTACCTACTTGCTTATTAGCATGCATATTCCTAGCATATAGGCTGTTTATTAATACTTATAAGCACATACCCCATACCAACACCTAAGAACCATCTTACTATACTAACTATTAATAAGCAGCAAATTAGAAGTTTATTGGGGCAAAATTAGTAGTTAACAGTTATAATCTAATAGTCTAATAGTGAGAATTGATCTCTGAACTAAAGAGACCGTTTCTACAACTATATTTGAAAACACACTCCATATAAATGACCTGTGTGACCTTTTCGCAAGCGTTACTCAACAACAGCATGTTGCTGAACACTAAATAGAGTTTGATTTGTGAAATATGGGCACTTAAATCTTGATGTGCTGGTAACTGTAATGAGCTCTAAATAACCCGTTCTTGCAGCTCAGTCTCCAAAATTGGATGAACTGGGAAGTCAAAGGATCTGTCAAGTTCAAAATCTGATCATTTTATATATTGTATACAGAGGTGGAAAGAGTACAAAAATATTCTACTCAAGTAAAAGTACCATTACATTACTGAAATTTTACTTAAGTACAAGTAAAAGTACCAGTCTAAAAATATACTCAAGTAAAAGTAAAAAGTAGCTCATTTAAAATTTACTCAGAGTAAAAATTACTTAGTTACATTTTAACAATGAGAGGGAGGAAAAAATGGGATAGACCAAAGGTGTCAAACTCAGTACCTGGAGGGCCACAGCCCTACACAGTGTAGATATTACCCTAATTAAACACATCTGATCCAGCTAATCTAATGATTTAGGCTTATTTGAAAACTACATGGTGTGTGTGTTGGAGCAGGGTTGGAACTAAACTCTTTAGGGCTGTGGCCCTCCAGTAACACCCTCCAGAGTTTGACACACCTGGGATAGGCCTATAAATCTCAAACTAGGTGTTTTTAATTAAAGGAATCAGTTAATTAGAATTATAAGACATTTGGGCTGTTACCAGGCAAATTAAATCAGTATCAACCAAATTAATTTTTGCAATGCAGAGGAAACGCAGAAGCTTCATCTGAAGTGGCATAGATGTATTTACACACTGACATGAATGCATTTAGCCTGCAGTTACACATGCAGAAATAATGTTTTGATAAATAAGACATAAAATGTGACCCTGAACCACAAAACCATAAGGGTCCATTTTCCTAAATTGCGATTTATACATCATCTGAAAGCTGAATAAATCATATTTCCATTGATGTATGGTTTGTTATGATCGGACAATATTTTAAAATCTGGAATCTGAGGGAGCAAAAAATCAAAATATTGAGAAAATCTCCTTTAAAGTTGTTCAAATTAAGCTCTTAGTTTTGATATATTTACAGTAGAAAATTTACAAAATATATTAATGGAACATGATCTTTACTTAATATGCTAGTGATTTTTGGCATAAAATAAATATTTATAATTTTAACCCATACAATGTATTGTTGGCTATTGCTACAAATATACTCCAGCGACTTAAGACTGGTTTTGTGGTCCAGGGTCACAAATGTTAAATAGTCATTAGAAATAAAAAAATAATAATAATCAAAAGATACTTTAAATGTTAAATTAGAACCACCAGTAGGTGTCAGTAAGTCACTGATAAGTGAATCATTGTGATTGAACAGAATCATTTAAACGGTTAATTCAAGGAATGAAACACGTCATTGCTCAGAGTCAGAGACGCAAAACTGTGTATGGAATTATTTTTGTTGTCGAAATAGAGCAAAAACAGGCAATATGGTGTCTAAAACGCAAGTCTCTTAATTAACTAATTGTTTTTTGAACTGTGTAAAAAGAAAAACTACATGCCTATGTAATCATGGTGATTTTTTGAGAAAAACGGCATTCTTCGTGTGATGTTGACTTACTATATTAAATTATATAAATATATAAATTTTCTGCTTCTATATCTTCAATTTTGTGATCATTCTAAACGCATTTTAACAGACTGAATCACGCAGTGAAAGAAAGCACTCCCGTTAAAACAACAATTATTATATTATCTCAGATGATATTGCACACCCTGCACCACTGTCTTTTTGGCTCATTTGTGCAAAACCTTTTGCTAAACCGTCAAAGCTTCGTTTTAACCACCAATGCAATGATGTAAGTATTTACGTTACCTCTACATGTTTGCGAAGGGTTGATGTCGAGATGTTATAAGCTGCTAGTTCGGTCTCCCGAGGCAAACACAGCTTAACACTGCATAATAGAGCATGAATATATGGCCAGGGGTTCACTTCATTTCCTTCGAATTCAACTTCAGCAGAATATGACGGGGTTTGTTTTTCAGCTGGGTCTGCACCATTAGGGGCCGTTCACATATCGCGCCTAAAAACGCATGGAAAACGCTAGGCGCGCTGCTTTCTCCTTTTTTCCAAAGCATTCGGGCGGTTGCGCTCCTGAGGCGTTTGTCGTTGCTAAGCAACCATCAGCTGCGCTCTCCGTTACAAGAAGGAAATTTCGTCACATGACCTGCGGTGCGCTTGCGGCATTCTGAAAAGTTGAGATGTTTTTATCTCGATGCGGCGCGGACGCGCCTGGAAAAAACGAGCGCGTCGCACCGCGACTGCGTCGCTTCCATTATGAGCGCGCATACCGCGCGTCTACATTTGAAATAACGAACTTAAGCGCGCAAAAGACGCGATATGTGAGCGGCCCCTTAAAACGCCTGTCTTGTCCGTCTGCATCGTTCTTGTTATTTTAGCGCCAGTTTCTTCTTCTGCCCATTATTTGCTGCAGTTTTTCCACGGAGCGATTTTTTTTTTTACTCAGTAACGAATGTGTTTTAAAATGTAGCGAAGTACAATACTTCCCACAAAATATACTTAAGTAAAAGTAAAATTACAGATAAAAAAAAATTACTTAAAAAAGTACAAGTACACAAAAAAGCTACTCAATTACAGTAAATGTAAATGTAATTCGTTACTTTCCACCTCTGATTGTATATATACACCACTTGTATTTTTATATAATATGCTTTCATGATACACAAACACCCTCTGGAAGCTCTCTATATTTTAGCAGGTTTACTTTTTTTTAATATTGGCTAAGAACTTGGCAGACGTGCATTAAACAGAGCCAATAAGATGCACATGGACTGTTTCATGAACAGATGCGCGCTGGAGTCTGATGACACATTCCAAGCGGATGGAGTTAGACTCACACTGAAAGATGAATATATACCTCTCCTGAGGTCTGTTTATAACTTACACCCTGTTTGATCGCCATCATGCCACAATCCAGCTGGGGAAAATAATGGTTTCTGGAGGAATTTTGAAATGTATTGATGAATTACATCAAAAATAACATGATTTCAACACAAAAGCCTACAAAACTCTGCCGTCTGCATTCATTTATTTCCCTTGAAACCAATTTCTAGAGTGTTTAACAATATCTATTTGTTGATTTATTCATTTAGCTTGATTTATATGAGTGCAGTGTACAATAAAGAGTGGATTAAGAAACTGTGTTTAAAGAGAAAACATATATTTATGGATAAATCTTCTGTTTTAGGATAATCAGACACCAAAAAGAAAAACGAGACACAAAAATGAAGAACATCGGAGCTTGAATCAGAACATGAGAGCTACATTAAGTAATATTTTAGCTCTAAACAAAACAACGGGCTTCTCTCACTGACCCCTAAAGCCCTTTCTACCTCTCGGGAGTATCCAGTGAAAACAAAATTCAATATGAGACACCCTGCTTTCCTCAAGGTACACAGGTACACAAATGAACCCTGGCTAACCCTCTGTGTGCTCAAGTATCCACAGGGGTCAGGGTTCGAGACAGATGAGGAATTCGTTGGTTAAGTAATGTCTGACCTGGGAACCTCCAGCCACTGGGACCAAGCATGTGAAGAGGTTTGCCACCAGCCCTTCCAGAGGGAAGCTCAGATTGTCAATGTACACGGTGTAGATCAGACCCAAGCAGCCCTAGGATAAAACAAACCCAAAAACAATCAGCTAGTCCCTCACACAAACACATGTAAAACACATCTGAACACAAACTCAATGTGAGTGGTGCAACAATACTGGTGTTGACCTAACAACTTGTTTCTATTGCTACAGTTGTAAAGTTGTTCTTAATGGTTGATATGGTGTAGCTAGAATTTTCTGGGTGAACGTTGTGGTGTTGGTTTACTGTTCTGGGTGATTTAGGGTTTTCTGGGTATTTCTATGGTGTTGCTAGTTTTGTGAGTGATTTCTAGGGTGTTGCAATAGTGTTCTAGGTGATTTTTATGGTTTTCTGGGTCACTGATTACAGTCAATTAGTCCATATTCTGGTCCCTCCTACAAAGTTATTGTATGCTCAAGTGAAAATCATAAGTCTGACAAGTCTTATCAACAATAAACACAATTTGAGGCATCGATCATGTTCATAGAACAAACTATTTAAGTCCCTAACCCCAAGTAAGAGTGATAATAATTATGATGACTTGCATAGCAAACATCACTGAATTATATTTTCTTTGAATAGTTTTTTAGAACATAAATCTGCAGATCTATATCTATATCTATAGATCGATCTCAATCGATCGATCTATCTATCCTCCTATCTATCTATCCTATCCTATCCTATCTATCTATCTATCTATCTATCTATCTATCTATCTATCTATCTAGATCTATCTATCTATCTATCTATCTATCTATCTATATCAGGGCATAAACGTGCCCTATTAAATGGGTACAATGAGAAACTAATGGATATGGTTTGTGACCATAAACATATTTGTTTTTTTATCAAGCAATACAGCTCAACTAACTTATTCCCAGACATAGCTCAAGCCAAATTCATGAATGTAGGCCAAAAGTACAAAACATTGAGACAGGCAGTCTGCATAAAACTTTGGATGAGAGGATTTCATGCTTTTGAGCTCCTGTGATATTCCTCTGTAATCCGTTTTTATTCCATCAGCAGACATAAATCTTTTACTTTAATTATTTAAAAGCTGAAAATCAATATCATTCTCAACCCCAGTGATGGTTTTAATTATCCTAAATCCAACTACAGCTCATGCATGAAACTTCCTAGTTATGTACAAGGAATTGTATTTGTATTTATTCACTGTATTAAAATGTATTCACATAAAAAATGAGAGTAAAAATGTATTTTGCTGAATAACTAATGTT
Organism: Schizopygopsis malacanthus; assembly: GCA_027474115.1. Classification (NCBI taxonomy): domain Eukaryota; kingdom Metazoa; phylum Chordata; class Actinopteri; order Cypriniformes; family Cyprinidae; genus Schizopygopsis; species Schizopygopsis malacanthus. The sequence goes on from CM049867.1 coordinate 8,573,492, forward strand.
ACTGGTCACTTAGAAAATGGATGATACTGCATGATATGCTAAAGAACAGTTCAGTCACTAGCTGGCTGCTCTCTTCTGTATCTTAAGTCTTTAACAAAGAAAATCAATTAGCTTTTTTTAACTTCACATTCCTTAAATCACTCAAATACATTAGGAACAAAATGCTTTTTTTGAGAAGCGGTGTTTCACACAGACACTACACAAAATGCAACGGACAAACAGATGGACACATTTTGAATTACTCGAAATATTTCTGGGTAATCCAGCCTGGAGATGAGAATCAAACTTTTGGGTGCAAAGATTTGAGCTGGCTGGATCAAACCATCCTCCTCCTCCTCTTCCTCGTCCACATCCTCAGCTCCATCCCCATCTGCCTCCAGCGTCTTTGAGCCCTGAAACCGAAAACAAACAAAACATATTTTTAAAGACTGGAATAAATCAAATTCCTTGCGGCTGAGGTACTCTTCAAGTTGGTGGACAAGTACAGCGTATTCATATGAGATGAAGCCTGGATGTGATTCTGGAAGAACCAACATCTGGGTCAGATTCAGTCATGATGTCTTTGAATTAAAACAGACTCGTTAGTCTTTATAACAAACCCCTAACAACAGGGATGTGTGGTGGGCTTCTCAAATTAGGCAGTTTTTCGATTTTTCATGTACAGTGTAAATTGCTATATTAAATGTGTTTTAATTCTGGTTTATATTTACACAGATTTTGGGTTAAAGGCATTCACTTTGTGTTATCAAAAAGCAATCATAACACTATTATAGCAGTTATTACATAACTATAACATTACAATGTTTCCATTTGTATAAAGGCTGTCAATTTAACATGCTAATTAGGTGTGATCAGTTATGGAAAAAAAAATAACAATAAAATGATTAATGCAGTAAATGCACCAGCCTCGGATCTGTACGTCATCTTACACTGCATGCAGTTGCTGTCGAACATGACGCAGGGCGACAACTGACTACATGATGCAGCCTATTAAAACGCAGTTATATGCCCCTAAAGTTCAGGGTATGAGGGCAATAAAATGCCACTTTATGGGTTTTTGTCTTATATATTATAAATCTGTCATACATATTTATATCATATGATATAGTTTAACAATATCATGCATGCAAGAGTGTGTTTGTTTCCCTGAATATCTGAACAATCACAAATGTGGCATTGATTTTATACAACAGGTTAATAAACTACGTTTTAGACACAATATTGTATGTTTTGCCCCATTTCAGCAACGCAAATACTTTCAAACAAAGCCATGACAAAGATATTCAATGCTTTTTTCTATCTAGCACAATAATGGCTTCAAATGATCTTTGGGGAGTATTTTATCAGCTAAAATTGATGTGTAATTAACTTGTGATTAATACGATTAACTACTCGGCACATCATGCAATTAATGAATTGCTCAACAATGAATTTCTAATTAATATTTGAACTTATTATAACATTAGCAGACTCTAAAATGCTTCCCTCACAGAGCATCATTTTAAGTTTATTTAGACGAGTTGTTTACTGCCTGACGAGTGGAAAAAGACCAGCAAAGAGCGAACACCGAAAATCCTCTGTCCTCAGCGGAGATGGACAGAGTGTCTGGTGGGGGATTGCATGCTCGGTTTCTTAATTCTTTGTTATTCACCACTGATAAATATCTGAGTTGAGGAGTTGAGAGAGCACTAGATAATAATGCATAAAGATCACACGATTACATGTTCTCAGAATTACTGATAAAGCTGAGCTTATGTAGACAAGCTTAGTCTGTATAAAGTGACTGTCGCTCGGTATTCAGGCTCGATCCGGTTTCCTCAAAGAAACTAAATACAGCACTGCATACATCAAATGTGATAATGGTCATGAGGTCAGCCGAACAGCGCTGCCTTTTTTTCAACAAGCAAGAGAGAACGATAACAGGAGCAAATTAAGTTAGGGGGTCCTGCATACCTATCAGACGAAAGCGTGACAGCGCGCTGACAGAGTTAGTGTCGCAAAGGACGGAGAAAGTTAAGATAGCCTCGCATGATGGATAAAGGAGTGACCCATGCTGGTTGTTATGAAACCACAAAGTGAACCTGGAGTAAAACTGAAGTGCTGGTCTATTTATAGACTTTGCTTTTGGAAAACTGGCTGGGTTTTGGGTTTGTTTTGTGCAGGGGTCTTGTCCCAAGGGCTGAGATGCTATTTGAACTCGTTTAGGCTCACATTTCAAGTCCTGCTTTAGTGTATTAGTGTGTGTAAATTGTTTCCATGTGAGTATTTGGAAAAATTCAATTTCCTAAATAATCACGTCCAAAGATGCAATCAGCGAAAAAACAAAATGACAGTAATTACAACATGTACAACCCAAACCGAGTTATCGGGGGGATTAAGTCAATGATAAACTATACATTTAGGCAAAAATGTAGGCAGACTACATATCACAATTAAATCAATTTAAGGGTTATTAGAAATGTACTCTTTGAATTCATTTGGGATTCTTTTGGATTAGATTTCATTTTCCACAAGAACCATTTTCAACAAGATTACATAAATGACAAAATATTAAGTGGTGTAATAATGAAGTGAAAAGCATTCAAAGATTTTTGGGGAGTCACATCACAATAATTTACAACAAAACTAACTTTGCTCAGTTATAAAAAGTCAAATTACCTGTTATTGTAAGAGCTAATGCTCTTTTTAATGTCCTCTCACATCAAAACCGAACATATTTGTTTAGAACTGCATTGGACTGTTAATGTGTGTAAACTTCGCTCGATCTGTGCATATTTCTCTCCTGATTCAGATGAAAACAGTTGTATAACAATATGTTGGTGGACTTAGAAGTGAGAGGACAACAGAGGATGGATTTTTTCACTGGAAGAAGTGTTATTATGGATTATTATGGACCATCATTTTGGCCAGAAGCAACAGTTCAAAGATAAAACGCTTTAATGGATTTGTGTCATACAAACACACAGTTTTTCACTTCACAAAACCTTAAATTATACACTTTAGTCATGTGGATTACTTGAGGATCACAGTGATGTTTTTAATCAGCTATTTGGACTCTCAATCTGACGGCACCCATTCACTGAAGAGGATTCATTGGTGAGTAAGTGATGTAATGTTAATTTGTTCTGATGAAGAAACAAACTCCTCTACATCTTGGATGGCCTGAGGAGTGAGTACATTTTCTACTAATTTACATTTTTGGGTGACCTATTCATAAAAACATAGAGACTTCATTATCTTACACCGATAAGAAGGAGCGGTTTTGCCTGAGTCAAGTCCCACTGCTCACAATCTGCTTCTAATTGTCTCGTTTGAGTCTGCGTCAGCCATGCAAGCTCATAACGATGCCCACCTCTCAAACTCTGCCGTCTAACCCCCTGCGCAGGAGCTCATTTGATTTGCTCAGACAGTGAAAACATACCACAAGATCCACCGCATCTTATCAGTGGGAGCACAGGATTAAAATACCCCCACTGATGGGAAACACATTTCAACCATATTGGGAGGATTTGGTTCAATTATGAAGAAAAATACATTCCAGTGCTGCCTCTTCCAATCTGATAAAAGAAAAAATATATTTTAGTGTGTCATGATTTTTACATTAAGTGGGTTAATGGTGTAGCTTTAGGCAAGTACACAAACCCTGAAATTATTGGTCCCTGCAGATGTATTAAAAACAATGAACATATAAAAACAAGCCTATTAAATAGTGTGAAATCAATGGAGAGAATCTAGCACTTTCAATGACTACCACATACAGTTCAGGATGCCTATATGGAAATGCTTGCATTTGTCTTCCTATATGGTACCATTACCATCAACATCAATAGATTTGAGATGTCTTCTGATATAGCGTAACCATAGACTGTAAAAAAAAAAAAAAAAAAAAAGATGGCGTTTTCCCCCCACTTCTTTCTATAATAGAAATGTGAAGCCAATACATCCCAATCATTTAATTTGGAGCCCGAGTCTGTACAGTAGTTATCATGAGGTGAAGCTTCGGTATTAAAGTTCCACCCAAACTCCCGTAGACCCAATCGCAAGTTCACAATCATATACACCACACATCAATAGCATAGCATATATAGTTTTATAGCATCAAATAACTAATTAAAAGCAAACTTACTAGAAAAAACACTAGCATCACCGTTAAGGATGTCAATGATTAATCGACGATGGAAGAGATGCAATCGATTAAAACTATCGATGGACGTTTAAGCAGTTTTATTTTGAACTACAAACTTTAAAGGTGCTGAATGTAGAATTGACACTTAGTGGTTGAACTAGGTATTGCAGTCCAAATTCTAAATATTGGAGACCTCCTCCTCAGACTTGACACACATGCAGGAGCCAGATTAACGACACTATGAACCAAAAATTTATATCACGGTATTTTTCTAAATTATACCGGTTTCTATATGACGGTATTTTTTTTTTCCATGGATGACCGGATTTTCTACTGACTGAGGAAAAACTGCAGTAGATTGACTTAGAATGCCATAAGTGTCATGATTTAAATACAGGGGTTAAAGCATAAAATTTTTTGACTAAATATTTCGGCCAAACCCATTCCACAAACGGCTACAGTCACACACACAGCTGTTTAATCAGGAGTGAATTTTAAATATTTTTCTGATCAACTGATAAAAAATGAAACACGGTGACATTTGACTAAAGTGACTTACAGGGGTATTTTCTTTTTATTTAATGGCATAATTTTCATCTATGTCAAATAAAAAAATGATGTTTATAAGAAAATGTATATTTAAAACTATAATAAGTACAATACGACAAATATTACTAATCATGAAATTAGTATTAATTCCGGTCTGTGTATTTGTACTACAGAGGTGGCACAAACACAAACGTGTCTTGTACGTACATTTTCAGACGTTTAATGAGTCTCAGAGGTGGCATGAGTGCAATTCAATTCATAGATTCATGTGGACATTAATGTTTTAAATATAAATGAGCTTTTACACAACGGCTCAGCAACTTTATTTGGTTGTTGATGATATAGAGCAAAATCATGCATACTTGTTTATTGATCTGTTGTACATATATCACATTTGCAGCTGTCAATCGTGATCTGTGGGCGGACAGAAATTGAGAGCGCGTTTCTCGGGACTCAAAAGCACGTTATACATTAAACTGCGGGAATGAGTATAATTATTATTAATAGCAATCCCGCTTCAAGTTCTGCTCGGTGTTCTCTGCTAAGAACCCGACTGTGATGCGAGTGGCGTTACTATGTTGTCAAGAAACTGCAGCCGAGGTGATTTTTGGTGTTAGAACAACAACAGTGCGCTACAAGTTTATTTCCCCTCAGTAATCCCTGATAATGTTTAAATGGAGTGAACACGGAGCAGTTTTTCCGTGAACGGGAATGTAAAACCCGGAGTGGATCCAGAGCGGAGTGATTACAGAACTCTTAGAGCGGAGAGAGGAAAATCCACTCCAGGCTTTGATCACATCCCCCATCAGCAGACTGAATGCACCTCGTCTTTCCTTCATCCTATTCAAGCTAAAATCAAGACATCTATAACACTATTTGAGAAATGTAAGCGTATTTACGGTCTTAAAGTTATGAAAAGTCAACCCTGCAATTGACACGGGAATCCGTCGTATCGCCGGAGAACTAGAGCAGCTGATTGGATATTTGGTGCATTGGATATTGTCATCACATTCTACTAGTGCTTCCGTTTCGGAACTTTCACATAGTAACACATACAGCTGTATCCTCGCCAAAATGCAATAGTGAAAAGAGACTTCTAACAGTGTCGCGTTCCGAACGTTATTTAAATGACACCGGTATTGCGGTATTTTAAATTCATATCATAAGAAAAATAAACACCGGTATTCGGTATGAACATACCGCCCAGCACTAAACGACACCATTAGAAACGAGCGCACATGACGATAAATTAAATTAAATACGCTGTGTTTTCCATCAACTGGCAACCCGGGGTGCCGAAATACAATTGGGTAAACTGGCAGAGGGCGGGTTTCACAAACCATCAGAAACACAGACATTCCATCCCGGAACGCACATTTTCAAAGGAGAATAACTGACTGTAGCATTGGTTTTCAGATATCAAATATGTTAGCTTAGCATGTTTCTTAAATATCTGCAAACATATGGTATTTTTATGCTTTAGTAGAGTCAAACTCCTACATACAACACCTTTAAAAGTACAGTAAAACAGAAACAAAACAAGGCTCTTTGTATTGAAATGAAATAACCAATTCATGTTTAATTATAATTTTCCCATATAATTGTTTCAGGGCAGATTAATTCCAACAACTAGTTAATTAGTTCATACAACTTTTACTTTGTGGCCACTGTCCATGTTTCATTAATTTGTTCCTACAAAACCCATGCTTTAAAACTAAAAGGATGGAAAGAATTAAGTCATAGAAACACATTCTTAATTCAGGACTAAGTTCGAACGATAAATCTTTCGCGCCACCGGACCGTTTATCCGCTCATTACTGCGTGAATGCGTTTACTCGGGTGATCTAAAGCTGTTTTCTGAACACATATATCAAATAATAATAATTAATTTGTTGCATTTATATAGCGCTTTTCTGGGCACTCAAAGCGCTTAATATAGTAAGGGGGATATCTCCTCATCATATCACTTGTATTTTCTCTGGGTACCTTGTGTTTCACTATTATAAGTTTCCTAACAACCGTGTTTGATTTCTAAGAGACAGAAGTTTTGAATATCAACTCATTAGAACATTTACATATCTATTTAATAATTATTGTGTAAAAAATTAATGGTCTAAAACTTTGGAGCAAAAATATGGCTTTAAACTTGAAAGAAATACATTTATCTGATAATTATCGATATCGAATATGAAGTGATAATATATTAATAGAAACACATTCTTAATTCAAGAACTAAATCTTCCACCCGCATTACTGCGTGAACGGGGCTAAAGCTGTTTTCTGAACAATTCCTATGGCAGGACTGGTCAATGACATAAGTGGTGAGATACATTTACTCTAAAGACATTAAATAAAGTTTTGAGAAAATTACAATTCCTATGGCAGGACTGGTCAATGACATAAGGGTTAACTGCATTTTTTATTAACCAAACTGCTGTATAGTTATGTGTAGGTTTTTAAAACACTTTTAAGGCTTGTAAGTCCTCAAAAGCATAATATATTGTTATAATATTAGCTTTTAGAGTGTGCATGGAACCACATTTTGAACTCTTAATGGAAATAGTCGACCAATCTGGAGACCTTTGGGATATTTTAATTGAGTTGCGTTCAACCAAGTCACTGCCTTTCTCACGCAGAACAACCTCCTGGACAGTAACCAATCTGGCTTCAGAAGTGGACATTCCATAGAAACTGCCTTGCTCTCAGTTGTTGAAGACCCAAAACTTGCAAGAACGGCTTCCAAGTCTTCATTACTTATATTGCTGGATCTGTCTGCTGCTTTTGATACGGTCAACCACCAGATCCTCCTGTCAACCCTATTGAGAAAGGGCATCTCAGGAACCGCACTCCAGTGGTTTGAGTCTTACCTCTCAGATAGGTCCTTCAAAGTATATTGGAGAGGTGAGGTATCCAAGTCGCAACATCTAGCTACAGGGGTGCCACAGGGCTCAGTTCTTGGACCATTTCTTTTCTCTGTCTACATGGCTTCACTAGGTTCTGTCATTCAGAAACATGGCTTTTCATATCACTGCTATGCTAATGACACTGCAACTCTACCTCTCATTCCATCCTGATGATCTGACGATAGATGCTCGTATCTCAGCATGTCTAACAGACATTTCTTGCTGGATGAAGGACCATCACCTTCAACTCAACCTAGCTAAGACAGAACTGCTTGTGGTTTCAGCAAACCCATCGTTTCATCACCATTTCACCTTCCAATTAGGCTCATCAACCATAACTCCTTCAAAAACAGCCAGAAACCTTGGAGTTGTGATTGATGATAAGCTGAATTTCACAGACCACATTACTAAAACTGCCCGGTCCTGTAGATTTGCATTATATAATATTAAGAAGATCAGGCCCTTTCTCTGGGAACATGCAACACAACTCCTTGTTCAGGCTCTTGTTCTGTCCAGACTTGACTATTGCAATGCTCTCTTAGCAGGTCTTCCAGCCAGTTCCATCAAACCTCTACAATTAATCCAAAACGCTGCTGCAAGATTAATCTTTAATGAGCCGAAAAGAACGCATGTCACACCTCTGTTCATCAATTTGCACTGGCTACCAATAGCTGCTCGCATTAAATTCAAGGCATTAATGTTTGCCTACAGAACCACCTCTTGCTCTGCACCCCTTTACCTAAATTCATTACTTCAGACTTATATGCCCTCTAGAAGCTTGCGTTCTGCAAGTGAACGACGCATTACTGTACCATCCCAAAGAGGCACAAAATCACTTTCACAGACTTTTTCATTAACTGTTCCCATCTGGTGGAATGACCTCGAACTCAATCCGAGCAGCTGAATCCTTACCATCTTCAAGAAACGGCTAAAAACACATCTCTTCCATCTTTATTTGACCCTCTAACTCTAACTGCTTATTTATTCTCTAACAGCTAGCTTTTCTTGTAAAACTAACACTAGGTTTCTATATTCTATATACTTGTTTTCTTAATAAAAAAAAAACAGAAAAAAAATACCTTCCTACGTGTTAGGTTAGGCTAACCAGGACTTGTAATGGCACTTGCATGTTGCTCTTTTGTTGGTTTTGATTGCTTCTATAATGTCCTCATTTGTAAGTCGCTTTGGATAAAAGAGTCTGCTAAATGACTAAATAAATAAATAAAATAAAATAAATAAATATTTACTTCAACATACTACAAGTTGGGACTCACTAACTTTTGAATATTTTTTAGGATAGATAGTAATTCCTAAAAAAAAACTGATGTAAGGAAAACCGTCCCGAGAGACAAACAGAATAATGAGGTCATGGACTATCATAGTCATTACGTGAAAGAAGCCACACTGCTTTACGCTGGATAAGTGTATCAAAGAAAAACAGTGAGGTTGAGACAGAAGCAGACAAATTGAAAACAACCTTTCTGGAGACCTTAAGACACTGAACCTGCGATTAAGAACGATGCTTCAGTCTTAATGTGCCTGATGACACTGTGAAGTACTCTTCATGGGTGGCCTTCTCTCTTAATCTCCCACGAGGCTCAGTAGTGAAGGACACAATATAAATAAAGAAGATTAACAGTCTCACTGTGAAATTCAGAGACCGAAAGCAATAGAAAGACACAGTCGACTCCATAGAGGAGAACAGCGCCAGCCGACAGCTGGGGGTCATCAAAGCTCAAAGACATGATGTGCCAAACAGTTTTGTAACCTTCTAGAACCACCATCCTCTAAAGGCAAAGAATTCCTCCATTTATTGACCATTTAATTACACAATCTTTATCCTGTCATGATTTGGTTTATTTGTACTCAGCCAGGAAAGCAACAGGAAGTTGACAGTAAGTCTGCATGCTGGCATCCATGTAGACGTTTGTGGTAAACGAGCTGATTCATAGTGAATCTGCAGAATTAACCTTCTAGGCATTTGAATGGTAAGTGGCCTGCTTAACAAATTAATGTGACTCAGAGCATTGAAATGCTTCGTTTGGGTCATGATGACCACCACATCCTGAATACTGAATTAAGTTAATTACAAGAAATGCCACATTGCCGGCACTAGGATACCGCTCTCAATAGATGTGGAATGTCGGGATGTGATGAACTGGTTCTTATCATGTTTACATCATGATTTCCACAGGTAAAAAAACACGAATACATACCAGGGCCTCAATTTCAGAACAGGATTGAGATTATTGCAAATAATTTTCCCGCTTATAATGCAGGGAAATCCCACAAACATTTATTCACTATGAAGGTTGAATGAGTAAATTAATCAAAACAGATGTGATCAGTCTGCGAGACTATAATTTCACAAACAATATGAGTGTTTCTCTTGTAATGCTGCATTAAATGGAGTCACATCACTATGAGGAAGGAGGACACAGAGGAATTCCCCCCATTTTCCAAAATCACATTCAGGCCCTGAATTCTCTAGAGTGTTTTGGCGACACTTGGAACTGGCTGATAATTAAACTCTCAAAAAAAGTCAAATGTCATTCAACGGTCTCTACAAGAGTGATGGTTCCCATCTGACCTGCTGTTTGAGGAACAAGCGCCTGTTGCAACATTCTAAATTATTCAAAGCTGTGGAGCCAATTTCCTTGAGCTCTTTTGAAGGCATCCCTGATTTTGTCTCATTAAAAAAAACAGTGCGTTGCATTTGTCTACAGTGGAATGAACTTGAACGGAGTAGCTTGTCTAATTAGGGCTGGATATCATTAAAAAATTTTTAGATATCGATACCGATGATACCGATACCTTGACGTCGATACCGGTTCCTGAATGATACTTTTTTTCGATACCAATTTTATTAAATACATTTTAAAAGGATTAAATTATCTAAAAAAAAAAACATTTGGTTTAATATTTTTCAGCTTCTTGATGTTTACAGACTCGAAGACTCCTGAGCCACAGCACAAAGGAACAAAATATATCCAACACAATAATTTTAATAAAGCTCAAATGGTTTTCAGTTTACACATCTGTAATGGCGCTTTTCCACTGCATGGTACGGTACGGTTCGGCACGGCTCGGTACGGTACGGCTCAGTTCGGGTCGGTTTGCATTTCCACTGCAGTTTAGTACCGCTATAGAGTGGGCGGGATTATTCATGCGTCGTTATAATTGCGCCGCCTCTACTGCCGTGACATCATCGTAAACGCGCCACAAACAAACTCACAACAAAGAAAGGAGACGGAATAGTGTTCTTCACTCTCGGCATGTGGATGTTTTTAACAGCAATGGAGAGGTCTATGAGTATGAGAATGCTTGTGATTTACCCCCAGCAGCAGAGACTGTGGCGGCAGTGACACGGGCTGTAGATGAGGAGAGGGATGTTCGTGCAGGTGTGCTGCGTTACTTGATTAAGTTAGTTAACTACTCATGTAGCGTGTTCTGTAAAGTGAATTATCAATAAACCTTTGAATATTTCAAAATGTACAATGTATCCCTTGTTTTTTTTTATTTATGTGATGGTTTTTATAATCGCGGCATTAATCATTTGTCTTTTTCAAGAGGTTCATTACGTGCTCATACAATAATACATATTTAATATAGTCTGGAGGTGCACTTATTCGATCAGATTGTTTTTAATTGAAGCAAAACACACATACAAAGGTAAAAATATAAACAGAAGACATACTCTGAAAATATAGCAAGTTCAAAAGTAACGTTATACATAAGGCTTTTTCCTTCGGCGTCGCACCATCATGCTCTCACTGGATCCGCTCCTCGGCTATCAACGAGAGGAACGTCTGAACTTCCTCAACAGACAATGAAACAGATAATTTGTGGTTGATGCAAAAATGTGCGTTTGTTTAAACAGAAGCTGCGTCCTGCGTCCGCTCCTTCGCTGGCTGTGCTGATTTAAATCTAGCGGGTCGGGCTGTAGAGGAGGGTCTCGTGTGCAAGTTCAGTGACGCAGTAATGGCGATTCTCTCCGGCCAATCAGTGATCAGTAGAGTTTACACGTCACGTTTTGGTAACGGTACGGATCGCTTGGAACCTCGGCTAAAAAAGTACCAGGTACCAGGTACAGTACCCAGTGGAAAACCCCCCAAAAGTGAACCGTACCGAACCGTACCGTGCCGTACCATGCAGTGGAAAAGCGCCATTAGGCTATGTTTAAACTAGTGCAGGTTCGTTTAAAAACGCATATTCTGTCCCTCAGACAGAATCATAATTTTTATTCATTTTCCACTAATTTACTGATAAGCATTAGCACGTTCCAGCGCTGTCAGCCGGTATGTATACGTTATATGCCTTCTCTCTTCCACAATTGCTATTCTGAGTCAGAGGACTATATACATATTTCTGCAATGGCCAAAACACACTTTAGACGGCAAAAGGAAGTTATTACAAAAACTTGAACGCCGCTTCTAGTCAAACACACCTAAGTGCTATACTTAGATTAGTTCAGGGGGTTAGGACTTATACAGCCTGGCTCAGTGTAACTGACGTTGTGTTCGATGAGACAGCGCAGGACCAAGAGAGCTTAAACAGCAGACTCTTAGCTTTCGTCGCTCTCGTGGATGTCAAACACCAATCGCCGCTTCTAGTCAAACACACCTAAGTGCTGCAGGCTTATTGGCTCACTGACGTTGATGAGATTAAACTCTTAGGTATCGAAGTGTGGTACCGAACGACAAAACATTGTTCGATACTCGATGGTATCCAGGCAATTTGGTCAGTGCCTAAACAGTATCAAACTCGATTCCCAGCCCTATGACTATTGTACATCATGAAGGTGCTCGGAATCTCACCATAATCTTATGAAAAACCTTTTAGGCACAGTAAGCATGAATGTGGCAAGGTTTATTGACATGACACACAACAAATAATGAAGTGCAAAGCACTGAGGAGAAATATAGATGGAGGCAGCAATATATGATCTGTATGTATGATGCCAAGAGCCAAAGGACAACAGAGATACAACTCTGATATGACCTTAAGTGGGATTTAAACCTACAACCTTTGAGATACTAGACCAAACCTGTGCCACATCACTGCACTGCATTGGACAAACACTGTGACAGTAGAAGCAAAAAAAATACAAATATGTTGAAATTACAACTTTCCTCCAAACTTTCCTCTATGTGCTGCCATAGACTCCCAGCCAGAGGAAGCAGAACAGTACGCCAATTTAAACAACAGGATTAACACACCTTCTACACTTGGCTCCTAATAAAATCCAAAAAAGTGCTTTTGGATAACAGTAGGGTCACACAGCTGTGCTCATTCAAATCTATGTGTGCTATCAGAAAGACAGTTGATATGATGATATACTCATAATCCAGCATCCTGTAAGACCTGGTAAGCAGGATGCAGAGTAATTAATGACAGTTACATTTCATGCTCTGTGACTGCAGAAGTAAATGACTGCCAAACACTTATAAATATAAAATATAAAAATAAATATAACCAAACATGACAATAAAAACAGTTCAAGCAGTTGGAATAAGACGAATGTAAATTGGCAAACTGGCAGAACAGCTGCTGTTGTTCCAGTTGGTGTCCAACGGTTTATCTCAAAAGATGCTGAGACGTTTCAAGCTGTTTATACTGATCCTTAGTGAGGTCTGCAAGAAATACACATGGCTAATAAAATTGAATAGGCCACCCCAATCGTTCTTGTTCATCTGTCCAACTGATATTGCAGTATATTAGCACTTTTAGCAAAGACAAAGCGTGTCAAATTTTTACTTACTTAAATGTTTTTTTTTTACGAGATTCTCCTTATTACAGCCTCCCTCTAAGGGTGAAACTTGGCATGCGTTCTCCTAATAACCTGGTGTCCATGTGTAACTTATTTGGACTTTCAGAAGATGTAGGTCCATTAGTCAATATAGGCCTATTGGCAAAAATGTATTGGCTTGTTTCTGCAGAACAATCGATGAACTTTAATATCCCAATTTACGCTTCAGATTATACTCTGGGATTTATCCCGAAAATGGATACATCAGAAAAAGGCATCAGCGTGCCTTTAACAGCCCGAGGAAGCTCCCCGTGGTGCATTGGTTTGCCAGATTATAGAGCAAAGCCTTTGCGATTAACCAACCTGGAGTCGTGGTACTACCTGCTTGGCCAAAACTCAACTCTTATTGCCAATCTTGACCTAATACAGTAGATTATCTCAGTCAAAGGCACGTGTGCACTTGTTCTTTGCACTCTAGGACTTCCACTTTGTGCTGAAACAGCTCAGACATAGGGAAGAAATGCTCAATATTTTTTCCTCTCACGGTGTGGGACAGCTGAAAATGTTCTACAGGAGCTGTTACTCTAGCCTCATTATCACTGGAAGGGACTATGGCTGGAATCCTGATGGGTGCTGGGCAATGGTCAGAAATTACAACTGCATTCTTTACATAGCTGTCCTCCAACCCCAGCCCCTTGCAGCTCCTCTTCTTTCCTTCTCCACTCTGGACAGTGAACTTTAGGATGCAGCAGTACATTTTGCCCCATCTTGATCACAGCTGTCATTACTAAAAGGTTCTCAAAATGGTTGACTGATTGATAAACTTTCCCAAATATCTTATTTTATGTTAAAAGTACTCTGGTCTTTCTGAGGCCATAAAGACCTGTGAAAAGTTTAGCTTGGCCATGCCACTGTGAGCATTTAATTGACAATGTATTGCTCCTCTGATTCACTATTTCCTTCAAGTGTGCAATGGAAATGTCTGTGATTGGTTACAATCAGGGCTCTGAAACCGGATCAATTTTGACTGGAACAGAAACAGAAACGAAATCGAATTTTATAGTTCCGAACAGAATCGAAAATGTGAAAAGGCCATTAACCGGTTAATAATGTTATTTTATCGTTCCATTTAATATTTGAAATTAGCTGTCAACCAATCAGGAATTCAAGTAGTATGGACTATGCAAATGTGATGCTGACGCATCCAACGAGTGAAATGCCGAGTGAACTCTTGGTAAGTCGCAATGACAATGTGTTAAAGTTTATCTGAGGATAGTGTAAGATGGATTCAACAGATCTTACACACCTGCAACGCATCTGTGAACGGAGAAAACACAATAAAACTATTGGCTTACATAAAAATGAATTTATGCCAATACACTAAATATATTTCACTTAAATCATTGACAGATTAACGAAATGAAAGAGAAAATTGTGATGCATTCCAAAGTTCTCGGAAGGGAAAACGAGATGGCAGAGAGTAGTTTTCTTTATTTTGCAAAAGCTTTACAGTTTTAATTATTTTACAGCTTATTAGTTTTGCAAAAGCTTGACAGTTTTGAATGATGTCTTGCATCTGTAAGTATAACCAAACAGCATTGGTATGGCCATATCTAAATACCCAGAACACCTAAATACCCAGTGTTCCTGTGGCTCAGTGGTAGAGCATTGCATTATCAGC
This sequence comes from Schizopygopsis malacanthus, assembly GCA_027474115.1. Classification (NCBI taxonomy): domain Eukaryota; kingdom Metazoa; phylum Chordata; class Actinopteri; order Cypriniformes; family Cyprinidae; genus Schizopygopsis; species Schizopygopsis malacanthus. The sequence goes on from CM049867.1 coordinate 8,588,500, forward strand.
ACAAAAGGTTGTGGGTTCAATTCCCAGGGAACACACATACTGACAAAAAATGTATAGCCTGAATATACATTGCTTTGGATAAAAGCATCTACTAAATGCATAAATGTAAATGTAAATAGACCTTGTAATAAAAACATGGCCTTAATCTCACCTGCAGGTTGACCTCTGCCTCAAAGAAGGTCAGACAGGAGCAGAAGTGTCGTTCTGAGTCTATGTCTGTCAGCACCACTGTGAAGAATGTCGGGATTTTCCTCTCACGGGACAGTCTCCATCCACCAGGCTGGCAGAACTGTGAAAGCACAAACAAACAATCAAACTCTGTCAGACTTGACTCTACAAGAGCCTGGCATTACCGGAAAACATTCAGTCGGCACAAAAACAACCAGTTCATTTTGGTTATCATAAGAGATGACATCATATGCACAGAGAAAATCACAGGAATTGAATTTGAGGTTGTTGAAATTCATTTCGAACAATTTTCATTGTTTTGACAGGGCTTACTGGAATGCAGTATGAGGCTGTTATGGTATGTCATTGAGCAAATGGGCTAGTGTGTGATCATATGCAGGATGTACCACTTCAGATAGTACATCCTTTCATCAGAAGGCAGGAAACGCCACAATGCCCTTCAAAAATCCCCTAAACATAATTCTGTTACACAAAATATCCTAATAAATAAACCTGGATAATATCCTGTAGCTGACTAACTGTCCTGCTGCTGAATCCATGATGCTACAAATTAAGTGTCCACAGCAAAACAAATCATTTATAATCAGTTGTAAGTTTTAATCTGTATTGAATGTGATGCAAAAAAGTGCAAATCAAAGCTTTCGAATTGGAGTTGAATCGAATCAAGTGTTTGAATTAAATCATTTTGAATAATGTGTTTTCCTGCACAGCAAAATTATCAAGATTTCAGAAGCACAGTGGCTTTCCTGTAGCTCAAACTAGTGTTACGTAAACCACATTTCAGCAGCCGGTACCAAAAACTATTATATAGTATAGCTATTTTAACAGTTATCATTTACCTATTTGAAAATACAAACATTAAATAAATTGAATCAGTCAATTATATATAATATAATAATTATTGATTTTAAGTAAATAATAAAATAAAACGGCATGTAGGCTTCAAATATTGTTCAGTAATGCAAACATTGCATTAAAAAGATCAAATTAAAAGTTGAAGAAAAATAAAAAGTGGCAGGTCTATTGCACTTTGCAACACTTAATGCACAGATCCATTTTGACATGTCACAATTTGTGTCCCGTCTGCTGTCATGGTTATCTCTATGTCAAACGTCAGAAGTTTTGACAGCACTAGGTCAAAAAGGTTCGATTCCCAGGCAAAGCAAGAACTGAAAAAAATGTACATGTGCACCTTGAATGCAACAAAAGTGGCTTTGGATAAAAATGCATAAATGAAAATGAAAGTGCATGCAATGGCTAGATGCTGCTCTCCTGGTTAACGTTAATAAGATAAGAGAGAACGAGACATCAGAATGTGAGTAAATCTGCTGTGTTGGTGATCAAGTTCAAAGTGGTTTGACAGGCACAGTGAAGCTGGATCACAAATGATGGTCTGGCAGGAGATAGACCGAGGAAGAGCAACAGAGGAAAGTCAGGAACAGAGATGAAAGAAAGAGTTGCTGAACTACTGCACACTGCATGAAGACTAACGTTAGACAGCTTTTGACTCACGGCTAGGCAAAAGCGATAAGGTGAGTGGGATGAAACAGACAATAAATAGTGAAGGGAGAAGGAATGAGTGCCAGAGGGACAGCGGGAATGAAAGACAGAGCTATACAGAGTGTGTTGGATTGACCTCAGGGCTTGAACCCGAATGTTAGCATCCCGCTGCAGCCACAATAGAAGGCAGGAAATCTGGAGTGAGGACGGAAGAGTGGGATGCTCCTTTCCCTTGTCAGACTGGGACAGGTTCCAGGAAAAATCCAGAAAAATATGAAAATATTCAAAGTATGCGATAAATTCCCAGCCAAATCCAGATAAACAAACATCGAGGGTGCGTACGTGGGGTTGATGATGTGGGACGGCAGTGCCACACAGACCCAAAACGAAGCCATACATTTGAGGCAAAGATGACAACCTACGGACAACCCACAGTGAACGTGCTGCGCTCCCATCCCTTATAATTTTGTTTTTATTCCCCTTAAATTGTATGCGACTTGGTCTACAATTGTGGAAAATAGGTTGTGTATTATTACACTTAAGCTAAATCAATACCCTTCGTTCCCGAGGCTGTTATTATTTGAGCGGCCAAAGGCTCTTAGGTCTGGCGTTCAGTCAAATACTACAAAAACCAAGCCTCAGACTGAACACTGAAGTGTTCTGCACGTGTTTGGTTACGTTCACAAGACAGAACATCCAGACATACGAGATCTGCAGGAAGTGTTACAATGAAAAGTTATTGGATTCTGTTATCAAGAGAAAAAATAAAAAATGAAACACTATGGAGCCCAAACAAGGGATCAATTCTTTAAGACTGTGATAAGATGTATGCTTCTGTATGCTCCAAACAGATGTTAAGTACAAAGTACAAAAGGACAAAACTGTGAAAATTAACAATTTGGGTTCATAATCCGATTCATAATTGCCGTTCGTAATGGTTTCATTAATTCTTTCTGGACTGTCAATGAAAAAATATTTTAAAATAGTAATGTGAATAACTGGCAAATTTGCTTTTGATCATTAAAAAAGTAAACAATTCTTGCAAAAGACTTAAAGTGCAACCCAAAAAACATTTTTATTAATTCATTTATTTTCATAAATATTACTGACAAAACTCGTAATGTGCAAGATTTAAATCTCATGAGCCACATGTTGTACGCATGTCAACAGTTATATGTTAGGGAATAACCTACACTGGTTGCAAAGTACTGTTTGTTTTTGATGAAAAAAAAGACAAATAATCAATTTATTTCAGGAATCAGAACTGACTACACTGGTCACACTGTATGGTTTTGATTTACTGAAATAAAAGTATCCTACACCTTTTGACCTCAAAAATGCAAATACGAAGCATTTCAAAGGTAGTACACTGATAATACTATTGTAATGTTTAATAATTTGCATAGAATATTCAACATGTAATATGCTGATTATTCTATGATAATTTCCTGTAGTCTAAATATAGCTCGTATGTAGGCCACATCTACCTCTTCCATCTTTTGACATTTGAACTGGCACCAACAAATAGAAATATCCCTCTTCCAACCTCAAAGGAATTCTTCTACCTCCACCTGAAGATAACCGATGTAACGTCACTTTATTTACCGCCATTTTGGAATTGACGTCAATTGATACTTCTCACTGTATTCGAGGTTGATCCAGTGGTTATGTTCATGTAAGAGTTGGGAGATTTCCAAGTTTGCAGCATTAATGATACACATAGAATAACAATCATGGCTGTACTTTGAAACGTCAGTGAAAACAGACTCAGAGCTGAAACTATCTGAACTTTGAGCTTCACATTACAGTGCTTCACCTGCTGACAAGTTAGCTTGCCGCTTCGCTCCAATGGAGGCACAAGTCATGTGAAAGGGTTTCAATTGTTCTCCAAACTGTGTGTGCACTCTTGCAACCGTGACACAGCAGTGTCATATCAGAGAAGGCAGACCTTTTCCTTAAATTAGCTCTCAGTCAAGTGACAATGGCACTCCATAGTGTTCTAGCAGCCGTGATGTCAGAGGGCTTTCGGTTACACTGCTGGCCTGTCAGAGAGAGTTCCTCATCATGTGAGAAATGAGTGGCACGTCTACTCCGCAAACAAGACACAAGATCTGCAGCTTGACCTCTTAAGAATCAGTTCAGCGGCTGAGAGCATGGAGGACAGAACAACCGTATTAGATCCTCGTCTGCCTTGTGCTGTGTTCTGTTACTTGCATCTCTGTTTAATGACGGCCATAAAAGGCAGAGGACCGCTGCCCCAGTTAGAGGACAGAGAGAGCCAGCGTTCTGGTTGCTGAGGGTTGCGGTAACAGTGCCAGGCTGGTTCATAAGGTGCAGTACATGAGCGGTCACAGCAGAAATGTATTCCTTGAGATTCAAACTGACCTGATTTATATGGGCTACTTAGTAAGGCTATACAATTAATCAAATATCGAAGATTATGATTAGAGATGCCTCAATTAAAGTAGTTCAGACAGAAAAGACAAAGCTCTTTCTAAATCATGGTGGCCGCCACTGCTCTTCTTCATACTCCATTCCAGTAGGGGGCAGATTCTTCCTTTCTGGTGATTTAATGGAAATTGGCCAATCAACATTATGGACTGGAGTGTGAAGTGGATGGTGCACAGGAGAGCAATAGAGCACTACAGTGATGACGTATTTTTTACAGGGTGTCTACAGATATGAACAAGTTCAATTTAAGACTTTTGTAAAATTTAAGACCAAACCTGTGAAGGAAATACACATTCTATTACATACGTTAATGTGATATTTAATGTGTTTTTGAATTTAAAAAGAAAACAAAATATCAATTGCAGTCAAAAATACCATTTATTATTAATACGATACCCTCAAAAGCTCCGCATCAGCAATATTTTGGGTGTAAACGAAGCAATATTTTCATCAGTTTTCTACTCAGCTTTTACATATATAAATCTACATGTTTTTAATATTTACCCCAGGTTTTTATTTACCTTCATAAAGTCCAATATTTTTTAACCTTTTTAAATGTATGCGTCATCTTTCACGTCAAATTCTTACAACTGATGAAGAAATGTAATATACACAACAGGGCTGTTAGCGAAACAGTCGTCTTGTCATGGTATGTTATCATCATCATCATCATCATGTTATAAATAAAGTAAACATTTTGAATTGTTACCTCAGTATGTTTGTACTGTGAGTTTCTTTATGTTTGCCATTTTGATTTGATTTCTCCATATAAGTCTCTCACAGAGACAGGCAGCATGAGCCTCAACAGCAAAACATTGATACCAGAAATACACTATCCATTACCAATCGCTGTTTACGCTGAATGTAATAAAATCAGAAGAATCACTCTCACGTTTCCATGCGTCACTAGTCATTTTTTTGTCACTTAAGTTTTAATCAGGCTATTTGTCCCTGTGATCGGGCCAGTTTTTCAGGGGCGGGGCCGAGAGCCGTGGGAACGGAGCGAGGCCGGTGGAGTGAATGATAATGAACGACACCTGCGCCACTGGGAGGCTGGTCACCGGTCTCGAGTCCCACGGAGGAGCTATTCGGAAGGAATAAAAGGAGGAGTGACCTGACATTGGAAGACTGCTACCGTCAGAGGACCAGGCCTCAATCTGATGACGCAGTTTTATTTTGTGTTTTGTGTACGCGGCAGTCGTCCGTGAAATTAAAATCTGCCGCTCCGTTTCATTTGAGTTTGTTTATTTTATTATTAAAGTTGTTGAAGGTTCCAATGCCGGTTCCCGCCTCCTTCTTCCCGTACTTAACAGTCTACTGGGTCCGTCACAGTCCCATTGGGCTGGTGAAACATTTTTCAGCGGTAAACTTGCAGACCGAAGATTAACCCATTTAAAGCAGCTGGGAGGCTGGTCAGCGAACTGGTGGTATTCGACCTGTATTCTGCTACTGCAAATCTCTCTCTGATGACGCAGTAACTACAGCGGGGAAAAATTAAAATCTTCCGTCTGTCCAATGTTTTTCTGTTTTTCTGCTGTCTGTTGTTTTTCTGCACTGTCTGGAGCACGCTCATAAGAATTTCACTCACCAAGGCACTTGTGCTGTGGTGATGTGACAATAAAAGTGATTTGATTTTGATTTGATTTGATTTGATGATTGTAAACAGTCACTGGGTCCGTTAGACTGGTGAAACTTTTGCGGTAATGAGACCGAAGATATTTACGACCCACTGAATCTGAATTTAAGACATTTTAAGGACCCGGGGCCACTCTGTTTTAGGCTAACCCGGAAGTTTGCATCACCCTGGTTCCTTGATAAAAACACAACAGGATTTTTCCATTGGCCTTTGGAGCAAACTTCTGCAATCTGATTTAACCACTTGTTTTTTAAGAGAAGTAATCACAAGTGGATATTACTGAAAAAAAGTAATACCCCTTGTAATTTTTTTACCTTTATGTTTTAGAATAAAATATCTTGAAAATATGTTGAACTTGTGTTAACCATACCCTTATTTCACGATGGAACTAAACGTGCTAAATTGCGGGATTGTTTTCAGGTTTTGGCCATCAACCTCATTCTGCAGAACTCCTTTTGCTGGCCACAAATTTACTTTGCAACTGCTTAGATATTGTGTTGAATTTGACCAAATCCAGCCGGAGCACTCAGGAAACAATATAACAAGCCGCAGCAAAATCAGACACCAAGCCAGATATTCATTACAATTATTAACTTTTGTGTTATGCAGAAGAAAATCAAATAGGTTTGGAACAACATAATTAAATTAGGACTGAATCATTAAAACTGTTAATTACATGGTTTAATTTTGGCTCATTAACTATGACATTTTTTATTTACCTATTTAGCTGCTTAATAATTAGTAAGGTAGCTGTTAAGTTTAGGTATCGGTAGGATAAGGGATGTAGAATATGGTCATGCAGAAAAAGGCATTAATATGTGCTTTATACGTACTAATAAACAGCCAATATGTTAATAATAGACATGCTAATAAGCAACTAATTAATACAGAGTAATACTGTCAAATGATTAATTGCAATTAATCGCATACAAAATAAATGTTTTTGTTTACATAATGTATGTGTGTGTACTGTGTATGTTTATTATGTATATATAAAGATACACACATACAGCATGTTTTCAAAATATTTACATGGATACATTTATATTCATATAATTTATATTATATATAAATATATTTAATATATAAACTTAACATATTTTTGTTAAATATATACATGCATGTGTGTGTATTTATATATACATAGTACACACACATATATATGTCAATAAAACTTTTATTTGGATGTGATTAATCGCAATTAATTGTTTGACAGCACTAATACAGAGATTTGGTCCCTATACTAAGTGTTACTGAGATTTATTCTTCAGAACAGGCATCTGAAGCTTAGGATTTATGCAAAGCTACCTTAGGATTTAGCCAAAGCACAGTATTTTTAAGACATAATTGAGCCTTAGCACTGGGAGTGAGCATATGATGCCTCAAAAAGCTGTCCAAGTTAAGCCGCTCTCTATATTTTGGAACACAACTTTTAACAATGTGCGAGGAAAAGAGAGAGGGTGTGTTTTCATACGGTGTGAGAATATAGGTTATAAATGGAATACACATTTCTTGCCCCATTATAACCTTCACGTCTTGATGGACAACAGCTGAAAATCTCTCAGGAAGAAGAACAATAACACAGGGGAAAGAGGTGTCAGCACTGCTCCTTCAACACTGTGCAGTTTTATCAGAACGGACAGCAGCTAATGCAGAATCAAATACGGGACAGTCTATTTCAGTCACAGACCAAGGGTAGGAAATGCTCAGCTGGGCCAAGATGGAGACCCCATTCTTCTGAATGTGTTGAGCTGAAGGAAACCTGGAATAACCCGTGATGAAAACACTTCCTGAGAACATCTTCAGGGTCAAAGGAAATTAAAAAAGTGATGTTATGAACACTAACAGATCTAAATGATCCACAAAACTGAGGTAACACATGCAGTGTTCACATTACCAATACGACATTGTTCTAAAATCAGCCACGGTCAGGATATTTCATATGGTCAGTTATGCAAAACCGCACATATGGTTCACTTTAGGGACAGATATTTTTAGTTGGTCAACAGGGATGCTTATAATTTAGCAAAGTGGGAGGGTGAGTGGTGTGGAGATGCAAAAAAAATGCCAAACGAGCAACATATTGACATCGTCGCAATTTCATGACCTCTAATTTACTGCGTTGATTACAATTCATGCATATCAGAAATGCTGAGGAAAAGGCAAACGGCATGTCCTCAATCTGTAGCGTGTCAGCCGCACATTTCCCGTGAATGGCTCATACAGCTGGATCTGTCGTGCTCTTCGCTAGCGTGCTTCTCTGGGGAGATTTCCTCACTTGAGATGAATTTTTCGGCTTTCTTTTTAAAAACAGTATAAATTGAAAACACACTGAGATTTTAACGGGTGATTTTTAGCCTATAATATTTCGATCCTAACAACACAAACATGCAGCTGTCCTCAGAGAGTTGAGTGATGTTTCACTCTAAACATTTTGCTTTCAGTTTGTATTCCCAAACCAGAAATAGGGGAAACACTTTAGACATCCTCGTAACTTCCCAGCAGGGCTCGGAATACTGCAATGAATTTTACTCATGTGTAAAAAATGACAGGGCAGGTGTTAGCAGGATCTTTAGGAATACAAAAGGTCAGGTCAGCTAAGGTCTAATGGGATGTTTACTAGCTCATTTCATTTTCACTGATACAATACATCAGTTTTGTCTTGTAGGTGGAGCCCAACCTCAACTTACCTGTTTGGTAGTAGGGGGTGTAACGATTCATCGATACGGATCGATGATACATCGGTACGATGTTTGGCGAAACGATACATACAATATCGATCATACAATATCGATATCTGTAGTATAAATAGGCACCTATATATTGGCACTGTCCACATTTTCAGATAATTTATAATGCTATAACGTGTGGGCTCTCGTTCAAACTCACGTATCAGGACTCGATATAAGGACTGCCCGAAGGCACAAGGTGAGCATAAAAGACGCTCGGGGGTTGTTGGCGGAACGCACATCTCTTCCGCTTTTTTGTGCATCAATGAATAAACACAGACAAAATTACATCAAAATGCGTGTTTTGGCGAATATCCTAGAAAATACAGATGGTTAAGCATATGTCTTAACATAAACAGTTGAGAAAGAAAACACATGTGTATCAGTAGGCTATATTAAATCCATGCTTTCGTTCTTAAAGTGAAAGCAAAATAATAATACATCTAATGCCGTCAAAGAAAAATACTCCCTGAAGTGCTCACTGATCCGGACTAAATAACCTTTGTAACATCAAAAATGATTAATCTATATTTAATTTATAGTAAAGACTATGTAGTTATTTTACATTTGATTATTACATTTCTGTAGCGTACCTGAAAATGTATTTTAGATGGAGCTGAAAAACCTTAAAATCACAGTTATTTTTTACTTTTATCTTTGTTCTATTGTATTTATTTTCAGCTATTGCTTGTAATGTGGTTATCTGTAGAAAAGATTTGTATCACTGAGCCCTAGTAGCAGCCAGAATTGTTTTTCCAATTGTTTATTTTCTTTATTATTAAAAACAATACAAAAAATTGTTGTTGTGAATGTCCCAATTGAGGTATGTGAAAATTTCTGATAAATGTTTATGTTATATATTTGTGAATTAATAAAAATATAGATGGTTGTGTAAAATAGGTAGGCCTATATAATATCGAAATAATCAATCAATATATTCCTGTATCGAATCGAATCGTAATAGTATCGTAGAATATTTTGAGGTATCTGCAAATATCGTATCGCTGGGTATGAGAATCGATATCGTATCGTATCGTGACAAACCATCCAATTTACACCACTATTTGGTAGCTGTGAATTAATAGAACTAAAACACACAGTTTCTGAGAAAAAAACTTCAGTGGTATTTGTGCCATCATGATGTTAGGATGTTACTAAGTGGTTCCTGTGGCGCTCTAAATATTTGATGTATTGTATGTAATATTTTAATATTTAGTATGTTGCTATGGTGTTCTGAGTGTGTTTAGTATGTTGCTATGGTGTTCTGAGTGTGTTTAGTATGTTGCTATGGTGTTCTGAGTGTTTTTAGTATGTTTCTATGGTGTTCTGAGTGTGTTTAGTATGTTGCTATGGTGTTCTGAGTGTGTTTAGTATGTTGCTATGGTGTTCTGAGTGTGTTTAGTATGTTGCTATGGTGTTCTGAGTGTGTTTAGTATGTTGCTATGGTGTTCTGAGTGTGTTTAGTATGTTGCTATGGTGTTCTGAGTGTTTTTAGTAGTTTCTATGGTGTTCTGATGTTTTAGTATGTTGCTATGGTGTTCACTGATGGTGTTCTGATTTGTGTTTCTATGGTGTTCTGAGATTTTTTACATGTTGCTATGTGGTTGGTATGGTATTGTATGAGAGAATGTTGGGCTACAATGAATTTGTGTGACCAACTTGAACATTGCAAAATCTCTGAGGAGAACTTCTCCCTCACGTGAGCAACGGTAAATGTGATCACACATTTAATGATGTAATACAGTCAAAATCCAAGCCAATCAATTCAAACAATCATTCAGCTAGATAATAAAATTACACCTCTTTTTATGACACTGAGTCTCCTGGCAATTGTAATGATTCCTCCATGGACTTGGCAGTCCATTCATTGTGAATAAAGCTCTCTATGAATTACCATATCACATGCAAACAACCAAACATCAACAATAACATCAGGACTGTTGAAACTTCACAAGCTAAACGACAAACAGTAGTTCCATTACAGTGTGCTTTGACTAACCGAGTGTAAACACCTTTGTCCCAGTACTGGACTCAGGCACAATATAGGTCCACATCACACTGCAGACCCCTGCCTGTGAGCGCAGCGATAGTGAAGTGAGTACAGGTGTTTCCTGTGGTGTTCAGAGAGTCAGTCACCACCCACATTTCCCTCCTTCCAATCAGGTATCCGTCTTCTGCTTATGTTTTTCAGCTGACTAAACAACAGCTTCATGCTGCAGGTTTGAACAGTCACATGAGTCGGCCACTCTTCACTCTCAGCAGGAAGGAGAAAATGTCCCTACTTTTCAATGAAGGGAGGGTTTCCTTTATTCTCAACACAATAGTCGTTCATTACAGATGACTTATGGACCTACACTTACTATAGGTGTCGCACTGATGCTGATGACAAAGATTTTTCAAGAAGCAACTGGTTGCACAAGAATACCTTGATGTTGGCCTGCAGTGCCAGGCTTTGTTACGTGGCACTAGTAGTGCAAGATATCTGATAACCATCTTAGTTTCATGTTGTTTGATTTTGTTTTGATTGTTTCATCTGATCGTTATCTGTTTTTTTATCTTTTGTTCCGTTTCCTTGTTTGATTTTATTGTTTTGTTCTGTGTTTGGTTTTAGGTTAGTTGTGTTTTGTTTTGCTGTTTGGCGTATGTATTTATTTATGTAGCATTGTGGTAAAGGTTTAGACAGACATCTGATTGTTTTGTGGTGTTTTGTTTTGCTGTTTGGCTAACTTCACAATCTGTTTTGTTCACTTCTGTTTAGTATTTTTTGTACAAAGTTTGCTTTTGTTCTGTTTTCTTCTGTTGTGTTTTGTTTGTGTTGTAGTGCAGGCATAGGCAGACATATGATTACTATCTTAGTTTTGTTATCTGCTGGCGGTTTTGTTTCTTTTTATTTTGTTGTGTTGCCAAATTGTATTTGCTTTCAAATTAATTTAGGGGTTACAACACTTTTTACCAGGTCTAGTCATAGGAATGGAGGGGGGGGGGGGGGATATGGCACACCCAGCAGTGAGTGGGCCAACATAATTGGTGGCCACTTAACCACATGTCAGAGTCAATAATGTTCACGAAGGCACTTCAGTACTGAATGCGGAGAGACCAACTCTCAAGGGGAATACATTTACAGAGTTAAGGGAGCAAACATTCTTCAACAGAAGTGCACATACAGTAAAACAGTATGTCATGGTTACCTGATTACTTGGTTTTAATGGATGCTTTTATCTGAAACTACTCAAGGTTCCCAAATAACACTAAAAGACAGTCTCATTAGAGCAGCTTGGGGTTTATCATTTGCTAATGAAAAATGTAGATCATGATAGTTATCCTGTTCACAAATTGTGTTACAAAGACCAATTGCCACACAACCCAAAGTACCTACTGGCATCCCCAGTTATCCGAAGCATCCACCATCTTAAAGACATTTTACACAAAACACAAATGGCCAGGGCAGTCATCCAGAGTGTTTCCTTGCCTATGACCCAAGATGCTGAAATAAGCAACCTTACATAGGACAAATGGTTTGGATAATGAATGGACTGATGGACTAATGTGTTTCTGATGTACTTGCAATTTATCTTTCTACAAAAACATGATAGAAATTGCACCAATGTTTTGTTCCTTAGGTGAATTCTGTTGACAAGCATCTTTTGGTAAAAATGACTATGTGTGACTAAGTAGTTGATGTAAACATTTATGGTAACCAAAACATTTGACAATGTTGTTGAAAAGTTCCTTGCATACATATAATTTAACAGGTTTAATATAATAATTTTTGACCCCCAACCTTCTTGTTTTGACTTTATTTGTGGGGACTTAATTAGCAGGGTAAGACCCTCCAACCCCTTGTGATTTCCCACCAATCCACATGTGGTCCATACCTGGGATCTGTAACCTTTAAATCTATCTCAGACCCTTAATTACCTGCCCTCAGCCAGAAACTTGAATAACCAGGAATTGTCTGGGTAGACGTCAGCTATTTTTCCTGTTCTGTTTGAATGATGTCAACCAAGTTAGCCCCCCAAGTGAGAATGAGACATTACGGGCTCGCCAGACAATCCAGAGCACTCGAGCTGCAGAGCCAAATAACTTTTTTTGTTTGCATGCATATTTATCTTGTTAAATGCTGGGATCTCATTGGCTGGTTTTGAATTTGTGGGACTGGTATGGGTCTTTTGTTAACAAGTTTTCCTTTGGTAGCCGAGATGAACAGAGACAGCAGGAAATAACAAAGCTCTCGGAGTATGGCTCAGCTCCCTGGTCCTTTGTTTCATTATGCTTTGCCTGCCCTCTGTCAGGAACTCCAGATACTAATCAATTCAAGGGGGCACATAGCTCACAGAGGTCCTGTGTGCACCGTCATACATTTCCTTTTCGTATTTATTAGTCAAAACAAGTCTAAATGTTTCCATTAAATCAGCACCCAAATATTCTGTCAATCTCATGAATTTTCTTTAAAAAAATGACTACAAATTTTCTTCCTGGTTCTCAGCATCCTTCTAAACAAAGACCCAAAGGAAAGATCTGGATAGTGCCGGACCCACTTTAGGGCAAAGCTCACCTCTGACTAGCTCTTGGTGATGCGTTTCCTATAACTTCCAAGCAGACCACAAGATGATTAGTCATGAAGAGATCGTTCTGACAAACACATCCTTCTTTTTTCCAAAACCTGGACGCATGCTAGGATTCGGAATGTTTTGTTTTCTATTTTCCCCTCTTTGTTTTACAAACACTGACTACAACAAAACACTGTGAGACGTGAGCTTCAGCCATTCGCGCATTTGCCCCGGTGACACAACCGGAAACCAGCAAAGCAAACGGAGGTGAAATCAATCACTTCAAATCCTTAAAGGATTGTGACCCACAAATCAACATTAAAACATCATTTACTCACTCTGGAGTTGTTCTAACGCTGTATGCCATTCTTTCTTTTTAGGGTCACAAAAGAAGAGTTGTTTTTTTTTTAAAGTGTCTTCGCACTTGTGCATTTAAGCTTTTTTTTAAATGCAAAAGTATCACAGAATGGTGGCATGCAACACGTCTTATACTCCAAATCTTATACCACAATCTTATACTGCATGTCTTATACCACAAAACCAGTCATAAATCGCAGGGGTATATTTGTAACAATAGCCAAAAAAACACACTGTATGGGTCAAAATTATTGATTTTTCTTTTATGCCAAAAATCATTAGGACATTAAATAAAGATTATGTTCCATGAAGATATTTAGTAAATTTCCTACTGTAAATATATCAAAACGTTATTTCTGATTAGTAATATGCATTGCTAAAAACTTCATTTGGACAACTTTAAAGGCAATTTTCACAATATTTAGATTTTTTTGCACCCTCAAGGGGGTCGTACACCGAACGAGAAGCGCAGCGCCGCTCTAGGACAACTCGAGGTATCGCACACCAGACGCACACATTCTATACTAATAAATGACCTGAAGTGTGTTGTAACGGTTGTGTCCTGGTATCCAGGTAGGTAGCAACTGATGACACTGAATGTAATCACGACAGACTATTGTTACATAGGCCTATACTGTAATATTTTGCGCATGTAAAAATGTCTCAAGAGAAATATAAAAGATTAAAAGGATTACGTTTATTATACATTTAATTATGTATGTTTACATTTTATTCAAGCTGTAAAACTAATGTGTACAGTATTTTGCAGCAGTGGTATATTGGTATAATGTATTAACAACGTTTGAGCCAAATATGATGTTATTTAATATAAAACAATGCAGATGGCGCTCTGTGGCGCGGCAGGAATTTGAACAGTGTCCTGAGTCGTTGCTGGGCGCTGCGGACAGACGCCGAATGACGCCGCCGGTGTGCGTACACACATTGAAAACAATGTGTTCGAATTTTAAAGACATGGTGCGACGCAACACGGCGCTGCGCTTCTCGTTCGGTGTGCGACCCCCTTCGGTTTCTAGATTTTCAAATAGTTGCATCTCGGCCAAATATTGTCCTATCCTAACCATACATCAATGGAATGCTTATTTATTCATCTTTCAGGTGATGTATAAATCTCAATTGCGAAAAAAATTGACCCTTAGGACTGGTTTTGTGGTCCATGGACACAAATGTTCTGGAGGTAGGTTATATGATAGAGTTTGTAAGAAGATAAAAAAATAAAAATTACATTTTAAAGTATTATTTAACAAAAATCCTGACCTTGGCTGCTGGTTCCTGTGCATGACTGCATCTCTATTAACACCACAGTTCAATCCAACTTACCCAGGAAAACACAAACAAGTTGTGAGAAAGATTAATATAAACGCAACATTAAATAAAAGGCCTAGAAATCCACAAAAAAAGTGTACTAAGTTGAATATCTCTGGACCGGAACTCCAGTTGTCAAGTAACAGTTGACAGATGTGAATGTGATAATGTTGTGACTAAAACAACAGATATATTCAACTCAGAGAAGAAAGGACATTGGCTGTATTTCGTATTGCATTGTATTAATCTTGATTTCTCACAACTTATGTACTTTTCTTGGTCAAGTAGGAGAGAACTGCGGAAACAATAGGGTCTTATGACTGCGCAACTATTCACAACACCGACTGCCATGTCAGGATTTTCATTCAAATATATATTAAATGCATTACATTTCAGTTTGTTCTTCGTCAGACCCTGCTGTATACCTGTGATACTTTTGTGTCTTTTTTATAAGTTTGATGCTGGTTGCTATTTATTGCAATTATATGGAAAAGTGTAAGCAGAATTGTTTTTTCAAATTCTCCCTTTGAACCCCCCCCCCAAAAAAGGCGAGTAAATAATGACTTAATTTTCATTTCTGGGTGAACTAACCCCTTAAACCTTAAAGCCTAATGTCACGTCACATCTAGTGTTCCGTTAATAATACAGTGAACGATATGCAGTTATACACAATATTCATGCTCCAAAAGTGCCTCTGTTAGACAGACAGCAGACCAGACTATGCTATTTACACATTTTCTGAATACTTCATGCGTCCTTCCCGGAAGTACGGAGCACATTCCAGATTACAACAGGGATTTGGAGGAAAGGGAAGAGAAGTTCAAAAAGTCAGAGCAGCAGATGAGATAGATGACACATCTATCTCCCCCCCCCCCCCCCCCCCCCAATCATGAGAGGTCACATTCCTTCATTATAGGATGTCGGGCTCTGATGAGGAATTTTTTTATTTCATCAGTACATAGCTCTCAAAATAAAGCAAACATACAAACATTAAAATATTCTGTTAGTGGCCATAGTTTTTATGGAACAGGGTTTCATTCATCTCTCTTTTGCCCTCTATATGTGTGTGTGTGTTTAAATATATACACGGATGGATGGACGGATAGTTTAAAACTGACAGCAAAAACTTTTGCAATGTTATAAAAAAGTCTAATAAATGCCGTTTGGTATTATTTACCAAATAATCCTTAAAAAACTGTTTCCACAAAAATATCAAGGAACACAACTGTTTTCAACACTGATAATAATAATAAGAAATGTTACATGAACATCAAATAAGCATATTAGATAAAATTTTAAAATACGTTTAAACAGACAAGTTATTTTAAATTGTAATAATATTTCTAAATATTACAGTTTTTACTGTTTGGATCAAATCAAATGCAGTCTGGGAAAGCCTAAGAGACATGTTTCAAAAACACAAAACAATTTGAAAGGTACTGTGCATATATACTAAAAGATTATATTTCTGATCAAGTCACCACTGCTAAATAAATCAGGTTATTACCTAAAACGATCGCAAAGACTTATGATGTTTATCAGCAGATTTCCTTTTTTAAATGCAAACATTAAAAAAACTCTCAACTATATAGCGGAGGAGAGGAAGTATGTTTTTCCTCAGGCTTACAAGATTACGGACATAATCCATTTGATGCAGTCAGTAGAAATAAAGCAGAGGATTCTGGGTTTATTTGCTGGTGACATAAAACACGCATTGCAGCCAGCAGCAATTAGGCCAACTGGCTTCAGGAGGTGCCAAGGGTCTATGTCCGCCTCAGTCCCAGCATGCTGGGGAAGCCGACGCTCATGCAGTCAGCTCTGCCAAGTGGCTCGTGCTTTCGTGGGAGGTTAGATGAATGGGCCTTGTTGTTAGTTTAACAAGAACATTTCAGTCCATCATTCTGGCCATAACGCAAAAGCCTCCAAGCGTGCCAGAAGATGAAGATATCTGCAAGAGCAAATATCTCCAGAGACAGAGGTTAATGGTAAGCGATCGTGGTGACAGTGACAAACAGGTAAAAGGGTAACGCTATCAGAAGAAGAAACCCATGCACAGTCTTGAGATGTTCATGCACTGACTAACGTCAATGTTTATCGGACACTTGAATAAGTGATAATCAACCTCAGCCAGTTCAGGAGTCCAGCTTTAATACATCCTCTGAAAACATGCTAAAGGTGTTTTTTTTTTTTTAAGTGCATACCTCGAAATGTTTCAGCCTCTTGACATTATTCACTATATACATTGATATATTTTTGGTTACTTTGTTGTGGAGAAAGCTGCTTAGTAAATGAACTCTACCGGAGTAAAGCATACACTATTTAACTAGTAGGCCTATTTTACATGTTAATATGATTTTAAATGAACGGCTTGCTGTTGTTTGTGTATGCTGACTATATAATCTGACATTAATGGTGATCTCGTATCGATTCATTACCAGAATTTAGTATTTCACCACCTACATGACTTCATTAACCACAGTTGTATTGTTGCACCATGTGGTTTGAATGACAGATATGCCTATGTTACTACAGTTTCAGGAAACTGTCATAACAACCAAGTTAATTTCTTCAAAGATGCATCATACTGTTATAGGAATAGCTCACCTAAAAAAGACGACTTGCTGAAAATGTACTCGCACTCGCCATCCAAGATGTAAATGAGTTTGTTTTTAATCAAAGCAGATCTGGAGAAATGTAGCATCATATCACTTACTCAACCAATGGATCTACTGCAGTGAATGGGTGCCGTCAGAATGAGAGTCCAAACAAGAAATCAACAGTCCAATAATTAATGTTTGTAAGAAACAAATTCATATAATTAAGGCCTTTTAAGTAACATTAAATAATGTTCACCCATTCACTGCAGATGATCCATTGGTGGAATGCTAAATATCTCCAAATCTGTTCTGATGAAGAAACAATGTATCTACATCTTGGATAGCCTGAGGGTGAGTAACTTTGCAGCAATTTTTCATTTTTGGTTTAAATGAAGAGCTCTTTTCCAAAACGCTATAAATCCATTTTAATAGTTTTCATGAAAATGACATTTTTTTACCTAGACCCATACATTTTGTTAATATTCAATTTATCCTGTTAAAATGGTCTGTTGGCTCAGTCTGAACATGTTAAACAATGATTGTTAAATGAAACAACAATATTGTCGATTATAAATTCAAAGGTTTTTTTTGTTTTTTCAAAACGCTACAAATCCATCCTTTTATTTATGTTGGTTTATGTCTTAAAAAAAAAAAAAAAGTGAACATGCAACATATGACATCAGGGACTCATACTATAAACCGGTCGCACCAGAGTTCAGAGTTGATATAACCCACCCGCACCATCACACCGAGCGGGTCTCGAACCCGGGTTTCCGGCGCGGGAGGCGGGCGCTCTAACATGTGTACTGGCATATACATCTGTTACATTGACATCCCACAGTGGGTATTAACGCGCCACCTGAGAACCTTCTTTTTTTGTTGTTTTTTGTGATTTTCTTTGTCCAGTCTGCGTTTTCTACCCCCAGGTGTAGGTCTCACTGGCTCATCCAGGCCATCAAAAGTGTTATTAGAGTTTAAAGCACTCATTTAGAAGACTGAGCACAAACAAACGCTTCAAAGCGTCGCCATGTTGGATTGCATCGAACGAATTCTGATTGGTCGAGAGGATATATCGCATTTAGGCTAAAAACAGGTTCGGCGCTTATAGCGGTTTGAAAAAGAACTGCATCTTGCAGTACATTTTAAACAAGGAAATATAGCGATTTGGCATGAAACATTGATGGAGCAGTGAATAGGTTCAGTACACAGCAAAATGGCATGACGAACTCATTTTTTTTTTTATTTGGCGTTTATCGCGTTTTGGAAAAGAGCTCTTCAAATATACCTTTAAGCATCAAGTAACATTGTTGGGAAAAGAAAAAAAACTGTGGTTGTCAAGTAGATTAAAGCATTTTTTTTATCAAGTACTATACCACAAAAGTATAGGTATCACTAAGCAAATGCATGTATATTTTCACAGTATTTTCATTAAAATATCAAGAATAATATCATGAAATTACTTAGTATACTCCAATGTATCAGATAACATTGACTAAAATATTTTGCCATGTGGGGATTTCCATGAACATTTTTTATTTATGAAAACAAATTATTGTTTTGTAAAGTGTTTTCGCTGAATCAGCCTTCTCTCAATTGTTATGTTTTGCTAATGAAATTGAAAACAGGGACACTGCTAAATATATCTTACTGCGTGCTTTCTGAAGTCGTGACATGAGGAACAGGCAGGAAACCGTCCTCAGGCAGTCTTTAGAAAACTTAATGGCTAAAGCAAATGCATATTAAAAGCAGTGTGATGTTAACAGAACTAATACTGGATAAATCCTAAATATTTAACATAATCCTCTAACTCTACTTCAGTACTCATCATTAAATCTCATCATAGATATCTGGAACCAAGGGTCTGGAAACATTTCTACTGTTTATTTTAAGCCCTCATTGCTTCAAGAACAAAGCAAAAAAGAAAACGAATGAACAAAAGGACTACCGCAATACATCATCTACAATTTATTCCAGTTGAATGACTATCAAAGGTCATCTCCGACATGGAAGCTTTCTGGGATGCACCTGACCACACGCCATCAGCACTGACACATATACAATCATAAATTGAGCTCGTTTGGCAGCTGAGAGGCTTCATCTAAAGCATCCCACGTGAAAGACCAGGACACCCAATCTGATTTGACATTTTAAAACACACAAAAACTCATGACACCTTCAGAAATCAATCAATTTGACCTATTACAGACAAAATGCATCTTTTCTTGATCCCATAATAAAACACAGCTGCGGCAGTGGACTGTGCACATGCTCTGGATATATAAGAGCGTATGCTTTGAAAGTTTGGATCATGAGGACCCAGGTCTGAGTACGAGCTGCTCGGTATACATTCTTAAAAAAGGGTAAAAAGCCGAAAAATAAAAGAGCAAAACAAAAGCAACATCATTATGTTCTATATCAATGCATTTCTGATAACATTTTATTTTCACGATATTAAATGAGTCATTTTACACGAGCGCACACTGTAATCGAGTGACCCTGACATTCAGCATTGAACTTGAGGCACAGAGGAATGCACGGGACTCTTCAGCCCTTATAATGTGACTAATATAGCTGCAGACATCTGTGAGTCAACATACTAAAGTTATCATTTTGGCTGGTTTAATAATGCAACATTTTGATAAGAATGACAGTAAATAATCTAGAAACTCCAAAAGAATTCAGCTACTACAAAATCTGCAGATCAAAGAGGAAACCCATGAAACAATGCCAGTCATTCCTTCGCTATCCGTGAAGCATGTCAACTTTCCTCTGGTTGAGGCTCTGAGAGTAAATTCGTGTTGCAACAAAGATTTGTGACATTTAGCCATCACATTCCAAAGAACTTATAAACAAAAATTACCATGATCACAGTCAAAACACAATATAATTGTATAACACATAATTTTTTCCATAATCCACAGAGCATGAACCAAGGAGAATTAAAACAGACACTTTTCCTAAACGGAATCTGTGTTTGTTATGAATATGATAGTAAGAAATATTACATGAGCAAGAGAGCTTGTGTGCTGAATATCATTCCTGCTACAGTACAAGCAAAAGCACGGTGTGTACAAAATTGTTTCATGTTAAACCTGACAATGTTTTCCCCGCTCAAAGTGTTCTGTAATCACTCTGGGTTTCCATTTCCTGTCCACTAGCAAGAGAAACCCCAATCTGAGTAAGAAAACACTGACACTCTGACATTCAAAACCATGTTCCTCTCTCCAGCCAATCAGATCAGATCAGAATAAAGGACTATCATTGTTGTATATGGTAACAAAATATCAAAGCAAGAAGTATCTGCAAACAAATTATACCAGGGCTCCACAATATGTGGCCAGTGCAAGAGTGTTTTAAGGCAGAAAACTTCAGTAAATAAAATTCAATTCAATTCAATAAAATAAAATTAATTCATTGTAAGTGGTTCTATGAAGACACTAAATTGGGTCGGCGCCGATAGCCTTGTGGGCAGCGTGCTCACCAGAATTCAATCCCAGCTAGAGGACCTTTCCCTTTAACGTTCAGTGTATATATATTACTGATTAATCCATCATGTTTTCAACCCAGTTACACACTTTGTGTGTCCTAATTCATTTCTTAATCTCTTTGAGTCTTAACTTAATCTCTGAGTCTTAACTGTGTGAGACCTATAACTAACGCAGCCAGTCATTGTTTTTTATGGGTTTCCTGACTCTTATTTTTTGATAGCATTTCTCTAGTTGTGGACCATCTTTAGACGAGTTGTTTAATATCCCCTCAAACTGTTGTCCCTGTACTGTTTTCCCAGAGTGATCAGTAAGCAACGAGTGAATTGCATGAAGCGAGCTGAACCTTCATGTGAGACGGGGTTAAAAACAGCACGCAAGGAGAATAGCTGGCGAACTTCCTCCAAGATTGAAAACACCTTTGGAACGAGAGCTGTAAACACGATGGGGTGTTTTTCTATCCTTTTATACTAGGAACATTCCTCATCTGTGGCTATTTAGTTTGCTGGGGGTTGTTGTGGTACAGAAAGAATTTCTGCTGTTCCGAAGCTAAAAACAGAAAATCTGTAGAAATCTGCAAATAATAACAATTTGCATACCAAGACGAAAATCCAAATTGCCCGGCTGGTATATTAAAAACAATATTCAATAAAACTACAAAGATGGGACGGAAGCCATTACATTTTCATGTGCTAGGGATGTTGGGGACACTTAACCCCAGCAATGTGCTTTTTATGAGTTTGTTATTTTCATTATTTAACAATCAGTCCAATTAAACGGCTGATTATAAAACCCACACAAACAGACCAAACGGTTCCTTCATGTAATTTGACGGAAATGCGAAAATTTGTAACGCCATAAAAGGATTACAGTCAACATATTTGTGAGCTCTGCTATTAATAGTCACAGATGCTTGATAGCAACTGCGTACAAGCATCAAAAGACCAGATAAAAGTGTACGTGAGTTCCGTAGAAGAACCTTACATCACATGAACCAGCCAAAAATGATGCAAGGTCAGGTCACAGCATAAAAAACACATTGGACAGGGAGATCAGTAGAAACATGTGCACATACTGATACGTTTGAGTAAACTGACGGAGCAGAAACTATGCTGAGGGGGTCCTTCACATGTTGCTGAATGCTTCGGAGATGATGCTGTGTAGATGAACTCAAGCCATGTTTCCTGAAACCCAGCAAAACACTCTTCTGGTTCGATTCTGCAGCCCGCTGGGAGTACTGGCACACCCAATGACTAATAAGAAATGACATGCATACAGTGCTGGTCTATTTTTATACGATAAATCGCCCACCCTATGCACTGTGCTGTCCCCGCAGTGTTCAAAGAGATGTGAATGTGTTTGATGAATGTTGTTCTAGAGCGCTTACTCAAAAACAACACACGAGATGAGAAAATGGAAAAACAGCACCGCAATTAATCTTACATAAAACCACTAATAACCTTTCAATGGGAATAATTCGCTACAATGCAAACTATAAAAATAACAACACGTGCAAGTGCTAAAGATGTTCAAAATATGTATAGCAATTATAGCACTGCTTAAGAAATTGGAAATTGGTACTCAAACCTGGCTATTCACATCTAGTTCATTTAGAGATGCCCACAAAAATAAACAGTTTGCGTTCAAGCAGATTCTGGAATGCTTTGGTGAGAATATAATCTAATATTGCTAGGTATTGACACAGATTTTATGATTTAATTCAATTCCAATTCACAAGCTCTTGATTCGATTTAATATCGATTCATTTGGATATATCAGTTACAGTAAACTAACCTGTAAGCTGGTACATTACTATAATACTATAAGGTATTATACATCCAATAAATCATGCAGAATAAATATTTTAATTGCGATCGTGATTTCTGCTTCTCTCGATTTAAGCATAATCATCTACGATATTTGCCCACTGATGCATTGCATTTGTAAAAAGGCTCCACAAGCTTTCATGGCCGTGGTGACCAAATGTCAATAGTGTAAATCCTGCCTGTCAGAGTTTTCTCTTAAATCGATACATTTTCTGCCAAGTGGTTTTACTTAATCTTCCCAGCCTGGCAACCATGCACACATGCTCTCTCTACATGATGTGCTGAAAACACTGGCAGAATGTAAACTGGAGTTTAGTACTGTATAAGTTGAAACACACATCAGCTGAAAACAGCATAGACTGAAAGATATATCTTGGGATTTTGGTTCATCAAAATGTTTAATTAATATTGGCAACCAAGCCCTACAATCTATCCAATAGTTGACCAAAGAACCAACCGATATCCCTGATAGTGTCTAGCACTGCGATAAACTGATAAACCAGGAACATAAATGTGTCTAATGAGGGACAATGTGACTTTTAACACCAACTTTTGGCTTGTGCTTTCAATTTGAAATGTAACTCTGACCCTTTGACCATGATCACTGGTGCCAGACTTGATGGTTCCAACATCTACAACAATCTCTGCAAAAACATGGTGCATCAAATAAACAGAAAAATCCAGTGAATGATAAGCCGCCCCAGTTGACACAAAGAACACTGATACTCAAAATAAACACAACTGCTGAAGGACATTCCCTAAACGTGCAGGAACTGTATGAAGCCATTGAATCTGTATTGAATAAACCCCCTATAGAATGTGTCCAGTGCTTCTCAATACAAGCCTTCAGATATACAAGCAGTTCTTGAGGAAAAGGACCTTCATTGTATTACACCAAATAATGTGACTGCTCAAACCACGGACATGGAGTAAAATCCAATTCCACTATCTCTGACAGACAAAACAACCATCATTCCTGGAGTGGGAAAAAGATCATGTCATCCAAACATAAATCAGTAAGAATTCATAATGATAAAAACAACATCTGAGCCCGGGACTGACCAAGATTGTGTAACCTGTTGGCTGACCAGAGACTCAACCACCTGCTGGAAGATAGTGGATCTGTGTTTCATTAGCCGATTTCTAGAAGACTGTATAGATTACAGCCTCAGCTGATTCAGAATCAGTGGGAGACGGTGCTCGCGGCCATATCTCAGCAGGTAAGAGTAAACAGCCAACATGAGTGAGTAAATGATTGACTGAAAATCAGTCCTCGCCGTGAACAATGAGACTCTCCTCACAATAAACAGCCAATGTCCTTCATTGATCTGAAACAGACTTTTTCTACAAGCAAATGCGAAGCCACGTATCATATATGCAGTCGCTATCCAAGGATATTGTCAAGCATATTTATTTGGTTCACTTACAATTAAATGACTAATAAAACAAGAAAGCAGAGGGAGAACAGCTTGTGTTTGGCTCAATGTCAAATAAGAGTGTCTATGACGTGCCAAAACACATGTCCCAAGTTCTCAGAAATGTCCTCTTCGTATTCATGTTGGTTCATAAAGGGTTTTTAATGACTCTAAAAATGTCATGTAGTGTAACCATCGATTAAAAGGTAATAACATACAGTATTTTCTCTGCACCTTGAACACATGTGAGAGTCCACATCTTATTCTAAACGTTTTTGAAAGTTTTATTACTTGTAATTAATATAATTTTGGGAAGTCGTGCCACATGACATTTTACAACCATGTCATGAAAAGGACAAACTATCTGATATTTTAAAAGACTTGCTGATCTTGACACACAGTCTTGAGATTCTTCAGGGGTTCTTTGTATTATATCACATTAACCCTGAATGTTTTTACATATTGGTTGCACCATATGACGTTTTTATTTAAAATAGCAATGAAAGATTTTATCGCACTACTTAGGTTATTATCTTCAAGAGTCGAATTGCTCTTCTTCATTATGAGGACAGATACATCACCTTTTTGAGACATCAGTGTATCAAAATGTATCTTTATTCAGAAATTCAAAGCAAGCTCATCAGAAGATGTGTATTTTATATTACAGTTGAATCTTTAGTCCTACGATTTCATGAAAAAGATCAAGATTTCAACCTGGCCACAACCCAACAGCTTAAGCTAGACATGTGTAGCTTCTTAACTCAAGAAGCAGGACAACTTTAAAGCAACTGTCACTAAGGAGATGTACAACATGTTCTTCTTCAGCTCAGATAAGCAAATATTTGCTCTGAAGTCAAGTTGATTTGTGTCTGTTAATTGGGCCAGAGTGTGTCGAGCGATAGATCGGACAGAAGCACAGAAAAGCATTTCTGCATGCCATTTGAGAAATGGACAGGACATGGGATTGGAATTCTCCAATTAGAGCAAATAGAGGCGACTGGGATAAACCGTCAAGTAAACAATGATTATGCAGTTGTTGACAAAAGGAAAGGCTGATATCAGAACCACATGAGTTTCCGAGGATGTGGGTAAATGCATTCACAGACTTCAGGAACTTTGAGGAAAACAAAAAAATCAAATTCATATTCTCCAGCAATGTCACATTTATTATATTTAGAATGACTGTATAAAATCAAGTGGGCACAGCTGACCAATGGCAAAACACTGAAAACCCATCACAGAGAACAACTGGGAAAAACAAAGACGTAGAATATATACAGTTTTTCTTTCATTCAGCTACTTCCAGAAGGCAGCTGTTTATGAATAAATGACTTGGGTCTACTTTTAGGTTTCTATTTACAGAAAACAGAACAAAAACGACTCCTTACCATCTCCACACCCTGGGGAAATGCCGTGCCATCCCAGTCCTTTTTGGGGAAGCGCTGAATGATCTTGCCACATCCTTCAACAGATCCTAAAATGTATAGAGAAAAAAAAGACAGAGCATTAACTGAGATGTGCAATTTCAGTACAGTTTTTTTATTATTATTACATTTTCAAAACAGCATGGGGCATGTCAGAACAATCCTGAACATAAAAAAAATTAAACGTGATCGAAATACCAGGTTTCCTAAATGGTACAATTACTCCTCATGCATTCCTTCTGGTCTTTTTGGCGTCCAAAACCATCTTTCCTGGCCCATTTTGTTTGTGACAAAGAAAGCATTGTATGCACAGGGCCAAGAGGGTTTAGTCAATTAGCGTTTACTAGTGTAAACATTGTAATGTGACAATACCAGTCCTTGTGAACTCAAATATCCCTGGCAGAAAACCAAAACTAGAGAATACAGCGTATTTTAATGGAGTAGTCTCTAAGAGGTCAAAGTGACTGAGCCTTTAACAGCAAATTTAAGGCTTCATATCTTAACACAGATGTGGAGTTAAGACATTATCAAATAATCAGTTAGAAAAATGAAGTACTAGATATCATTCTTCAATTGCTTATCTGGGGAATACATCACTGCCTGTGTTTTGGATAATATCTGGACCAGGGAATTGTAACTTGGAGTATATAGTGGGTCAGGGGACGTTGGAGATCGTTACAGTTTATCATAATGTGAGTTTGGAAAGACCATTGACAGTATGTTATTACAGATAGACTAAACAGGCCAGATATCTACTGGATGAACGCATTGCTGGATTGTCACATTTTTGGAGTACATGACTGATCAGATGACAGACAACTTCATAAAGATATTGCTCTTGGAAATGGGCTGTTAAAATTAGATCAAATAAATTTTGACTGTTTGGGAAAATGTTTGCCAAGATGTGCAAATGTGTGTATAGTAGAAATAATGAATCCTAATGTGAAATGACATTAAATGGATAGTTCACCCAAAAATTGTCATCATTTACTCGCCCTCATTCCGTTCCAAACATGTTTGAATTTCGTTGTGAAACGCAAAAGATATTTTGGAAAACGTCTCAGTGTTTTCTTGTGTATACAGCGATAGTCAGTGGGCTCCAATGGGGGTGAGTAAATCATCACTTTTGCGTAAACAGTTAAACAATAAATATCAAATCTTCTCATTGATACAATCATATATTTATTTGATTCAGACGCGTCGCTTTTTTCTTTGAAAACAGTAGTGCTGACAGGCAACCTGCATCTAGATAAAATCATATCTTTAAAAGTCAAAACATGGGCTTGAGCTACACTAAACACACTAAGCACCTCTCGTGGGTTTATGTAGACCGTGCAGAAAGATACAAGCTGTTTTGATTCGCAGGGTCTCTGATTCACAGTGTAGTACTCTGCCAAAGAGATCAAGGTATTCAGATCATGGATTAGGGATATACCTTCATACACATTTATGAATATAACATGACTATAATAAACCAAAGCATATTTAACCAAAAAAAATATATAACATTTTACATAGGGACCAACTCTTAATTATAAACTAGTTGCTTATTATCATGCCTGTTATTAACATATTGGCTATTTATTAGCTAGTATTTATAAAGCACATATTCTGCATCACTAATCCTACCCAATACCTAAACTTAACAACTACCCAAACTAACTATTAATACATTAGGAGCAGCAAATTAGGAGTTTACGGAGGCAAAAATCATAGTTAATGGTTTGTTATTAGACCTTAAAATAAAGGGTGACCAATTCATACACCTTCTGTCATCATTTATTGTGTTATTCCAAATATGTATGACTATTTGATAAATGTATTTTCCATTCAATGAAGGTCAAAACGGTCCAATGTTGTTCGGATGCCATTTCGTTTTTTAAATACCTTTGTTTGTTTTCCACAGAGAAAACAAAGTCATTTGAAACGACATGAGGGACATGAGTAAACGATGACATAATGTTCTGTTTTCGGTGAACTATCCCTTTAACTGTTTGTAATCCATAGACACAATAATGAAAATTGGCTTACATCTTGTGTATATTATATTTGCACACAACAGCCTAGCAATCACTTGAGGTTGAATTAATCCAAATAAAATGCTGGTTTCTCGACTCCTTTTCATGTTTGTTACCCAAGCTTTGTGTATTATCATGTGCACACTTGAATCTTACTGAATACCCCTGTGAAGTCCACTATGCTGAGATCCATAGGGCAGAACGGTAGCTTTGATGTTGCTCTGTCAGTGTTTACCGGCATATTAGAGAAGCTATCAATGTCTGAGCTGGCAGCTTTCAGCCAATCAGCACTTGAGAAATCCTCACATTCCAGAACATTTCACTCTAATTAGTTCATATTTCCCCCTCCGTTCATCACCGCATGACATTAACATTAAACGTAACTGCCGTGTCCTGATTCTGAACCCCACAACATCCTGTGAGAAACACTGTCAAACGGTATTTTCCACTCCATATCTCACGTTGTAAACTTGTTTAAAGAACATTTCAAACAACTGAAGTCTTAAGCAACAGTCATGACACAAACATCAAACTCAGCTAACGGGGTAAAATCTGGTCCTGACATGTGCGTATCTGCACTATGACCTGCAAACACATCCTACAGCACATCCAAATCTTGTCGTGAGGTGTGGTTCTACTTCGCGTTGGAGGGAAGACAAAACAATGATTCAGTATCCAAAACTGGAGTCTGACATTTACACAAACAAATAAATGTACTCAATCATATTTTTCATTTTTCTGAACAAAACCCGAGTGGTGCTTGAACATGCAACCCATGCCGCCACAATGCCGAGGTGCTGTGGGTGGTTGCAAGGGCATTGCTATGTAGTTTCAACATCATTTGTAGCTGAGAGAAAGCAGGCAAGGCGTTGCAATATATAGCTATTTTATTTTGTATTCATTCTTTGCATATCAGAAAACTCTGATTGGTCAATTATGGCATTCTGTTGTCAAATACTTGAGTATATTGAAGTTAGCCTAAACTGTGTATCTGACCTCTGTCTCTGGCAGCTCATACTACACTGTGCAAGTTTCAGGTTGCATTTGGCTTGTAATTATTTAGGATGTATTTGGTAAGCAGTTTTGTTAAAAACAGTAAAATGTACAGTCAGCCAATAATTATTGCAGATAATCCTGATGTGGTATTATTTTGTTACTATGACTATCTAGCAGTGCCTTGCATTTAATTTGAGAAAAGTAAAAAAGAAATAATAACAATTATTTATGAATATTTTTTATATATTTTACATAAGCATGCCCTGCGTCAATGCTTGTGAATGCTGGCAAATGACCATGGTATAAGTGGGATAATGCACGGCTAGCTGTGCATTAAACCATTTCAATGCACTAAGCGGAGGCACTTCTTGGCTTCGATATCATGCATTAAATTTGTTTAATTCACAGCTAGCTATGCATTATCCCTTATATCTATGGGATTTGTTTCCAAGTTTCCCAGTTGCACTCGCAGACCAGAAAGGCAAACAGGGTCCCTCCAACAATGCAATTCTATGATATTTTGGCTATTTTTTTCATCCACCCAGAGTTTGACAACTGACAAAGATGCACACCTCACCTCAAAACCTTGCTTGTTTTGTGGAGTTATATGGCACACTTTGGGTTAAGGGTGTGTTGAAGTTCAACTAGAGAAAATGAAAAAAAATCCAAAGATGTTGTCCAAAAAGAAAAACAAATCATATTCAAACATTTGCATCATCAAAACTCCTGATTTATTGCTAAGTGTCTTATTCACTGGAAAAATGTAATCCATCTTCAGGCATCTAGATCAGACAGTGCAGACGGCTGAAAAGTAGGGAGCTGGCTTCTCTTTGCGTCACCACCACGTTAATATCTAACCTGAACTGGCTCATTACGCAGGTGTGCAGGGGAGACGAAACACATCGCATCTGTGCTAGGCTTTGGAAAAATCCCCAGTTCTGCACTATATCAATTATCTAAAGCAAATATTTTGCTTCACAAAAAAAAGTGAGTGTTTTTCCATAAATCCCAGAGCCATCCTACGATCGGCCTTCACAATGCTGTCCATAAAACAAGATATGCAAAGGAATATGCTATCATTTGCATGGTAAAGGGTATGAAAGATTAGCAAATTGGTGTTGTCAAAACATCCAGATTCCAGGAAGCGCGCCAGTAGACCAGAGCAGCTGCGTAACTGAAAAATAAATGTCCTGAGCAAAATGTAACTCATAGGGTTTTCCAAAGGGTTGATGTGCCAGAAACGAATACAACAAATAGCAAAATGACATAAGTGTAATTTATTTTGGCTGTCTGAAGTCAACCACACCACCGGGTGCTCTGAACAAAGGTGCAAAGCAGTTCAGCATCAAAGATCCTCAAGCTCTTGGTGATGATCGTATTGTGACTTCTTATTACAATCGGTTAAACAAAATTACATAGAATGAAACATGGTTAACAATGTCAGAGAGTTGGGGTAGAGGTCATCCAATCCAAACCGCTTCAGATATTTCCATTTTATCACTTTATCAAGAAACTGAAAGTGATCGATCCAAGTTCATCAACAGTTCATCAGTGTAAGCTTTCACCAGCTTCGGTGAGAGACAAAGAGCCGTTTAATGCAGGCAAATCATTTGACAAATTCAATCATCTTTGTTTTTCCATTTTCAAAGAACTTTGAAGACACTTGCATTCATTTTCTTCTGTCAAGCACATTTGATCTGCTATAATAAACATCTTAATGGAGAATCCGAATGATCTCGGCCAAAACTGCAATCTCGATTGCAAAACAGCCTAGTTCAAGAGACCAAAACAAAGTGTCACTTCCGTGACACAATTCCAGTCGATATCACCACCTTATCTTTCCATGAAACAATCAGTCCTGAAATCAACATCCTATTATCCATAAAATGTTAATAGAGGTGTTAAAATGAGGTAATAAACTTCAAAGATTGATATGGCCTGCCAATTGAGTTTTCCACTGTCCAGTGGCAGCAAAACATTTCCTCTGTACATCAGAAGAGTCATCTCTAACCACAAGACACTCATTTACGCTAGCAATGTTAGCATAGAGTTCACACGTATTTGTGATTTTGCCAGGAATTGACTCTTTCGTTCAAAAGGAAATCAAAGCAGGAAGCAGAAACCAATAACAAAACAGACATAAAAATGAGGAGTGTCCCAACTGGACGATGCTTTGGCTTCTTTTGCTGCAAAGCTTCTTTTAGTGACAAATAGCCAGTCATGAAGACATAATTCTGATGGAATTTTGATGGAAAATGCAATATAGATCTTAGAACATAAAATGCTCTAAAACTAAATAAACATTCAACTATTTAGGCACAAATCACTGTTTATTTTTAGAATGTTTATTAAAAGTTGACAAAACTGACACAAAGGGAAACTGACTTCACAAGTGCAGATACTCCAAAAATAACCAAATATCAATCAATTTATTAACCTTTTTGCACCGTAATACCAGTAAATAGCAACATTTAAAAATGCACTGTTCACACAGGCAACGGCGTTCCATTTTTTTCCCAGTAAAGCATCCATTTCAAAATACAGGTCAATTCTATGACATGATTATTCAGAAATGACCTCTGAACGGCTGCGCCTCCCGGTATTGTGTTTGTAAACATGCACTGAAAACAAAAACAATAAGTATATTTAATTTACTTCAATTTAACATGGCCAGTTAGAGGCTGAAGAGCCATTTTTACTTAAATGATTAGTTCACTTTCAAATAAATATGTCCTTATAATGTACTCACCCCCATGTCGTCCGAGATGTTTATGTATTTCTTTCTTCAGTCGAAAAGAAATTAAGGTTTTTGATGAAACACATTTGATCACACATGATCGCTTTAAGGTAATTTACCAGTAAAGTATGTGTGTGAAAGGGCTAATGATTCATTTGCAATTGCATCATCAGTATCCTCATGCAGCATTTGTTATATGTTAAGTTTTAGTAAAAATATAAACAATGTAAAGTATTTATATCTGAATTAAAGTGATAGTTCACCCAAAAAAATTTATCTGGTCATGTACTCACTAAACGATGGCAGAATTTTAATTTCATAAACGTTTAAATTCATAAACCTTTTTATGCCATTTCAGAGCAAATACATATAAACATTGTGACATACTGAATAGCAGTAAAACAAACGTTTGGGGGGGGGGGGGGGGGGGGGTCTCAATTTTCTTAGCTAACATGTCTAAACAGGGTTTTCACTGTACCGTATGCCCTACTGAAATTATGCCAATACTTAATTTTGCATATTTATAGAATATTAAACTGAAAATGTTTAAACAAAAGACATATCGTGTTGAAAAACTAAACATTTAGAAAGTTTCATAATTGAAACTGAACATGAGTCAGAATCTTGCTAATGTGTAATCACTAGGGTTGGGTATCGTTTGAATTTTATCCGATTATTTTCGATTCCCATGTGATTAGATAATGATATCAAGCATTTATCCTGTGTCTCTTTTTAGCAAACCATTTATTGGAGCTGAATACCATGAACAGGCTACATAAAGACTCTTTAAGAGCTGTTTGTGTGCAAAATAGAGCTGCATGATTCTGGATAAATTGAATTTGGTATTTTTTTCCCAATGGAAGTTGTGGTTCTCTCATAATTCTGAAGAAAATCACATGTAATGTATGATTTACTCACTCAAGATGTACTTGTTTCATTACTGGATGGATCAGCATCCTTTAATGAATCTTGTATGATTCAAAGACAAATACATTTAAACAGACGCTTTTCTCCACCCACTGGCGTAGCAATGTAATCGATAAATCTTCATTTGAAGTATCAAATTACTTTCAAAAGGAGATTAACTCTATTTGAATCGCTACCGTACATATCAGAGTTTATATCTGAACTATAAACAGTGCTTCTGTAAATGTAATGATACTGTGTGGTTGAAAAGACTGTGAAGCGGTTTCATTCATATACATGACAGCTGCTCTCTTTAGGTCAGCGGCAGCGAGAATGCAGGTTTACATGTTTAAATCACACGGACTGATGTGATCGTTTGCTGCATGGCCGTGGCGGTGCCAGGATGTGTTCATGGGGGTGGCCAGCAACCAGCCTGGGGTGGCACAGACATCTACATTATTTCTATATAAAAATGTCATTGACTATAAAATACTAGACTATTTTAGTGCCTAAAAACACAGCTGAATACAGTTAATTTCTACTTAATTGTAATTTAGATATTTGTAAATTATTATATCAAGTAATACTGAGTGAATATGACACATGTTTGTATTATTCCTCACCTCCAGGTATTTTAATAAAGGGGCTCACTATAGCTTTATTGCTCTGTCTGTTTGGTTTGGTCTCAAAACCCCCAAAAACGTGTTCTCTAACATTACATACTCATGGATGAGACATGCAGTTAGTGATAATAAGAATGTGAAAAAGGCCGGAAGACAACAGCACGTAAATGCCAGTTGTTTTATGCATTTAAATGGTTTTATTTTCCTTTGTACTTTTAAAATGAATGAAAAATAGTGCATGTTTTACAGTATAAATGCATTGTGCTCACATTTACTTGTGCATTCAATTACAAATTAAAATACATCTCAGCTTGCACCTTATTGTGATCTGGAATCGCACGAGAGCCTATATTTTAGTATGCATTTGAGAGACGTTCTGAAATATAATGCATTCATACATGCATGCACAGTTTGCAGCTTTAATCGCCTTTTTTGGTAATTTCACGTCGTATGCTCATAGTTTCGTGTGCGCTTATTTATGATGATGCGATCAGAGCATGTGTCGTGAGCACAGTGACGGCTGACAGGACAGGGAAGATTGTTTTACTGACATACAGCCTAACAGCATCTCATTGTTCTACCGAAGCTCATTTGGCTGGTGTACCTTTTCCGCGCTCATTTGACTCGCGCCTGGTGCTGAGGCAAAGCTGCAGTGCACGTCTGAAAAGTCTCGTTGGATGTGGATGCAAAACAATACACCGGTTCCGCGTCTTAATAAAGGCTTTTCTTGTAAAGAAAAAGGGGACAAAAAGTGCAGTTTTGAGCAGGGTGGCCAAGCTTAGATCAGAGGTGTCACTGCTGCACGGATGAACCATCACAACATTGTGATCGCACACCTCAAAGGTTGAGGAATGAAACAGACAAATCATTTTCATTTAGGAATAGAATCACGTTGGTGTTTGAGTCATGTTCGCGATCTTTAACGATCTATTAAATTAATGCCATGTTGGTGGTGACACCTCTCTTGCAACATGTTTAACGATCACAGATATTAAACTCAACTTTTTTGGCTTCTGATCGCAAATGCAGGCAAACTTTGGAGGCTTAGATTAGCGAGCAAGGTCCTGGCAGATTGCTATCACACCGGTCCTCACAGATGAAGAAACAAAAGCGCACAGGAATCGATAGGCGGAATCGAAATTTTAATTTGACAACAAGTGTCCGATTCCTGACCTTAAGTATCCGATTCTGGAATTCCCAACACTAGTAATCACATTCATGTGGACCATTGTGGAAAGCAGCCTACTTCTTAAAAAGACTAATCTTTAGACATTGCAGACATTCATTAAAATAAACTGATGGAAAAAGCCAATAAAACTGCTCATCCACTAACACCAACAGCTAATTGTTGCAAGACTCCAATCCATGGACCAGCTCATCAGAAACTGAAGAAACCTCCAACATTACGGGCCATACCACATGCCTCTATTCCCAATGGTTCACATCTGTCGTGTATAAAAAGAGATCACACAAACATCTACACATGGAAATGCTTAAAACACCCTGTTTTGTTCATGATACATTTAGTGTCCCACACCAGGTTTTACTTACAT
Source organism: Schizopygopsis malacanthus (assembly GCA_027474115.1). NCBI lineage: Eukaryota > Metazoa > Chordata > Actinopteri > Cypriniformes > Cyprinidae > Schizopygopsis > Schizopygopsis malacanthus. The sequence goes on from CM049867.1 coordinate 8,622,815, forward strand.
TATGTAATTCATTTTTCAGCATGCAGGTTCAATCAATACAAAAAATCTGCAAGACACCACTCAATTTATGATGATGAACCAAAAGGCTTTTTTCTTTGCCAATGACTATTTTTTTGTCCTTTATATAGCAGCAGGATAAATTTATAGACAATAAAATGGTCACCCATTGTGAGACTACACTCAAAAAAAAAAGTTTATAATAAAAATGTATAATCTATTTTTTTATAGAGCATATAATTTTTTTTTTGTAAATGAGCGATCGTTTTGCTAGATAAGACCCTTATTCATCGTCTGGTATCGTTTATAGCCCTTTGAAGCTGCACTGAAACTGTAATGTTGACCTTCAACCGTTTGGAGTCCATTGAAGATCACTATATGGATAAAAATCCTGAAATGTTTTCTGCAAAAATCTTAATTTATTTTCGACTGAAAGAAATACATAAACATCTTGGATGACATGGGGGTGAGTAAATTATCAGGACATTTTTATTTGAAAGTGAACTAATCCTTTAAGTAAAGATCAAGTTCCATAAAGATATTTTGTAAATTTCCTACCGTAAATATATTAAAACATAATTTTTGATTAGTAATATGCATTGCTAAGAACTTTGTTTGAACAACTTTAAAGGCGATTTTCTCAGTATATTAAAAAAAATTTTTTTTGCACCCTCAAATTTCAGATTTTTGCCCTATCCTAGTCCAACCATACATCAACGGAAAGCTTATTTACTCAGCTTTCACATGATGTATAAATCTCAATTTAAGAAAATTGACCCTTATGACTGGTTTTGTGGTCCAGGGTCACATATGTAAAGAATATTTTGCTTCCTAGCATGTTTTTATAACACTTTGGCTGATTTGCATGGTGATTCTACTCAAATATTAAAGTTAGGACGAACTAAAGCAAACTCAACAAACATTAGACATGTCCAAATAACTTTACTCAATCACGTGGAACCACGGTCCATGATTGAATCTCATTCAACCAAAAACACACTCGCCAATAAGACAAATACATCAGAACTCTCTCTAAACAACTTGGAACTTAGGCTTCTTCTGTGGAACACTAAAGAAGATATTTTGAACAATGTTTTGTCTATTTAACGATGGTCAGTGTGGTCCAAAACAACATTTTGACACATTTCCTATAGAAAGACATTGGTTCGAAACAATGTGAGAGTAAGTAAACCGTGACAGGATTTTAATTTATCTTTATAAAATCACATTAAGTTTTTTTTTTTTAATCAAGACTGAAGAACTACTGTCAGATATGTTTTTACTTGTCCCGCTACCAATTTCAATGGACACAGAACAAAAAACATATTTTACATTATTACACATCTGTGGATATGTCAGAAAAACAATCAAATGATTTGCAACAGCTGATATCATAATTTAATTCAATAACACGAGAGAGGCATCTCTGAGCAGTTCTTCTAAATTAGGAATGTGCGATACCTTCTCATTCATTATCTTTATCTTAAGGGGATACAAATTCCAGCTGTTCCAGTGAGGATGATGTTGTGAATTCACGCTATCCCCCACAGACGTCAGGAACACCGAGTTCCCCAGCACAACACAGCCATTTATGCACTGGATATCTGTATGAGCCGAAACAGGGGACACTGCTCACCTATTCATATGCCACGAGTGACAGAGACGATTCAGCTAGAGCAGCCCTTAAAGACTGAAGCCAACTTATCTGACGCCCTCAGTAGAAGCTAGTCAGTGTCTTTGAGCTACTGAAAGAAAGGCCTCACTCATTTGAACTATATGAGGCTTATCAATGCTAAGAAAGACACTGCAACATCACCAAGACTCCTTCAAAACATAAACAGTTGTCTATTCAAAGAAGACACAGGCTGGAGTTCAGCTCATAATTAAAGCATTTATGGGTACGAGTGTTTTCATACTTGAGTCATGGACTTTAAAAAAATTAAATAAAAACATTTCATAAAAAGTGGACTAATAAGTATGTTTCCATTAGTGATATACCAACGTTTTTTTTTTTACCAAAACTGAAATTAAAGCAGGAAAACAACATTGTCAACACAGCTCTAGCATCCACACAGCTGACATGTTTACCCGTTGTTTATCCACGTTGTGTGCATAAAACAGACACTGACACAGTGAAAACGTGCCATCGGAGAAGCATTAACTAGCCTAAATTGAGAGAGTTTGAAACAATGATTTTGGCTGTCCAAAACTGTTTCTACAAAATATTTTCGGCTGTCAGAATGTTGATGCATCATAGTTTTCTCTGGCCTTGAAAGTCGGCTATATATTGAACTACATATAATTCATCATCATAGCAAGCATGCAAGTTTGCAAGGTGCTCCTGCATGGATCCTCAAGCCTTCATTTGTGCAGAAGACTTAAGTAATTTTAAAAGGGTTCAGTTCACTTTACAGTCTTGTTTGGACCATATATAATCTAAAATGATTGAGAACCGCTGTAAAAAACCTGTGTAAAAACCTCAAGAGTGAGAATGAAACTACTCACTGTTCCTCTGTGGCTTTAAACAAACCATGAGAGTAACTTCTTAAAGGAGACTGACCCAACAATTAAAGGGTTATTCCACCCCAAAATAAAGATTTTGTAATTAATCCCCATGTCGTTCCAAACTCGTAAAAACTTCGTTTGACTTCGGAAAACAACTTAAGATATTTTGGATAAAAACCAGGAGGCTTGCGACTGTCCCATTGACTGCTAAACAATTAATACTGTCAAGGCACAGAAAAGTATGAAAAGCATCGTCAAAATAGTCCATCTGCCATCAGTGGTTCATCCATAACGTTATGAAGCTACGAGAATACTTTTTGAATGCAAAAAACCCCCCAAATTACAGCTTTATTCAAGAATTCGTCTCCTCTGCGTCAGCGGAGTGCCATTTTAGAGAATATCCACTGGACGCAAATAGCGCATGCTGTTCTGTGTCAACTGCACCACACTGCATCCTTTAACCTTTAGTCACTCTGGATGGAAAGCATCAGCAATATGACAGCTTTCGATTTCAAATTATTGTAGTGTTTCTGAGTCTCTGAGAGAGAAGGCTGCTGGTATTATTTTGGATAATAGCATGTCTATGCGTACACAGAATAAATACCTCATTAGTGTTTCAAACTAAGTTTTGCTCCTGCTGAAACACAGTATGAGCAGTCCATGACCTATTTTGCACAGCCACTTAACTCCTAAAACAAACACAGTCAATCATGACCACAGTCTCAGCTACAGTCTGACACACAAGAACGTTGATGTTGCAAAGTCTGTCTCTGTTTTTATGCAACACCGAACAATCTGACAAGCAACAATCACATAGAGGCAATGTGCACCTGAATTTAGTCAGCTCCTCCATCTCCCACTGATGGAGATGTGAGATAAATGTAAGATCATTCGGTCTCAATGAGGGGGAAACAAAACATCTCTTTTATTCAGAAGCCCAAACTTCAGAAAAATATAGTTTGGTGTATGACTTTTGTTATTTATATGTCCATAAAGTAAGACAAAATGATGATAGCGTGTACTGTAAATCAATTAGATCTCTTTAACAACTTACACAAATTACATATAGTTAGTAAGTATTAGTAAGATATTTAAATGGTCAAAGCTTTGTGGTTTTGAATGTGGAGGGCAAAATATATCATTCGATGAAAAGAGAGAAGAACAAACAATTGCTCCTCAAAAGCCTGGTGGACCATATTAAAACTTCATAACCACTACAGTTACTTCAGTTCAGTAGGCTACATGTTCATCATGACAGAGGCGTACAATATAAAGTGCACCATGACCTGAAGGCCAACGTTTTAAAATCAAGTTTAGTAGCTAAAAGGTATGAAGCAATTAGAGGGCAGAAAGCATGTAGGAGAATAAGTAAAACCGGTTTTTCAGTCAAATTTTGATCATGTTGACAGTTTACATGCCATGGAAATTGATGTATCAAATATCATACACGTAGGCGTTAAAAGGTCAAAAACTTAGATTTGTTTTTCAACACTTTGGCATGTCTTTGTTGAATGGAAAGACGTGCACGAATTGATTTCCCTCACTACACGATTTTGAATAAATGAATATTCTTCTGTCAGGTAAATAGTTAAATGAGTGTAACGGAATGGAATACTGAACAGCATGGTTTTATGTGCAGACGTGCGCTTTCCAGATGAGCTGCTGCTTCCTTCGGCATCTGCGCATGTAAACACGATCATGTGCTGAGAGCAGCGTGGAGCACCTGTAGACTCCGCACGATTACGCACAGCTCAGACACGTAAAGTCCTGTTTCCTCCACATCCGCTTTCCACAACACAGGAAGAGCTCTCCAAAGCGCACACACACATACAGAGAGCACCGGATCAATCCGCTCTCTACAGACCCGAACCTCACGGCTAAATGTGGAAATCAATGCAGCGTAGTGCGCTTAAATCGCCGTTTAGAGATCAATGCGTGTGGCTTGGAAACAAACTGTCACAAGCAACCGCATGAGTCACCGCGCTGTTTACAAGTAACGTTACAAGCGACAAACACAATAGGTGTGTGCTGAGATTTACTCAGTGAATGGTGCTAAAACACTCATATATCAAACAAAAACACATTATACGGCATGCTATTATGAAAACATTCGCTTGAGCGGTGTTGTACAGGCAATACAATAACAGAAGGACCACACCATCATAACCAGCTTTCTTTTAAACCTCCCATTTAGACAAACACGTACTAGCTACTTAATTCATAAACACAAACAACCAGAGTTAGTTGTTCCCTGCTAAAACCGACACACACTCCCTCTTTGATACCGTTGATAATAATACGTCAAAGAAAGTGAAATCCATGTATTAATCTCTTGAAGCACAGCAGCAGCAGTCTTGCAGTAGTTGTTGCTAACGGCCTAACGTTAAATAAATCACAACACTCCTCCACTCACAAATACAGCAACTTACCAGACTTATCCGGGTCGTATCCCACCACTGTGAAATAATCAGCCAGTCTAGCCATGGTTTCCTCTTTTGGCGAAATTCTGCAACACAATTCAGCATTTTTCTTTCTTCAAAAGCACAGCCATGTTTGACACCGAGGGAGCTAGTGCGCCTGCGCGGGCTGTCGGGAGTCCGTTCATGGGCGTGGGTCCTGCATTCAGCCGACACCAGCGATAATACAGCAGTGGAAGGATTTTCCTTGACGTGAATATGGCATGTAATGTTGTATTAATGCACAATTATTTACTGTTTATTTATTTAGTCTTAACGTGGACTATGCATTAGTATGACTAGTAAATAGATTCGTGATGAGCAGATAAGCATCTTGCCTTCAGAATTTGAATTTGTTTTTGTGATGCCACAGTTTTTCAAATGTAAATATAAAAGTTTCAAAATAATATTTCATATAGTATGTGATAATGATAAACAGTTGGCCACTACATGTTTTTTTCAGGTGAGAGAGATGTATTCCAGCTGGACATCATCCAGTTAGTAAACAAGTAATATCAGCTATCATTAAAAGGGTAAGACGAGGGCCATATGTGATCTCATTTATGCAGAATAGAACAAGAAAGTGTATATCAGGAAACTGTTGAAAATGGCACTGTTCATATTAGCTCATAACAGTGAAAAAAGGTCCATAATCTACTAGAAAAATTAAAACACTCAAAATATTTCTTGCAACAGACCCTCACAAATAATAATGACATTTGAATTTTTGTAATTGACCATCCATTAGTCACTGAAAACTCAAATAAACATTATATAGTTGATTTATATTCTTCATTCTCGTATCCCAAATGAAGTGCCTAAAAGCCAATTCATCTTGGTAAAAGATACAAAGTTACAAGTTAGTTACATTTATTATTAAATAATAATGATAATCAGAATACTATTGTAATATAGTTATTTAGCTTGTCCGTACAAAAAAATAATGCTGTATATTCTTTACAAATGCACAACTCTGGTAATATGATTACCATATTTATGTAATATTGTATTTAACAAGGTAGACCTAAAAATACCATGGTAATATAATGGTACATTTTGTTATTGAACTAAATGAGATTCTTAAGGAATGTGTTTTCAAATTTCTGACAATTTTTCGTCTGTTTATACATGATCACTATGAAATTGCCAGATGAAAACTCATCATTACATCAGGGTGTTCAGTGACTCAACTGTAGCATTCCTGAGCATATAACACGCAGGTAGACCTATGTCCCACCTGCATCTGTGCGTTCCCTCATCATACTGTATTAAACATCAACAACCCTTGTGATGGCTATGACATATTGATTTAGCAAACAATATTTACCATATATGGGCTGAGAGGCAAACAACTGGATGGTGTCCGTGACCGTGAGTGAATGTTGTGCAATCTTTGACTTCCCATATAAGGATAAACCAGGGTTGCACAGAAATTAACATGAGCTAATTACATTTTTTTGTGAAATGCATGCTGGCTTTTCTATGAACAATTCTTCTAATTCATTTTAGTATTATTTTGTCAGAAGAATTGAATTTGAATTAGTCTAAAGTAAGGGAAACATTTACAAACTATTTGAAGGTCAGTAGGCATTCTCCCAATAATTTTAATGTCCCGTTATCTGTGTTTACACATCCAGAAATAGAGAGTCTTACATAGAAAATCTGACAGGTGTAACTCAAAGGTACTTTAGTAGTCATAGATCAACTGTCGATTAGTAAATAAACACTATCAATATCAGTTTAATCGATGTAAGCTTAAGAGCCCTTTCTAACACTGTTACAATCATTAGATTTTTCTTTCAATATCAATAAAAAAATCTCTCATACTAGTTTTATTTGATATTTTTGAACTATTGATATATTATATACTTTTGTGTAAATCTAAATTAATGGCATTGGCCATTATTTTTATGCAGAATATTCATTTCATGTCAAAGAAGTTAAAGATTTGTCTTTTTGTCTGTCTGACACACAGATAACAGTTGGACCCCCAGCCAACATCCAGATTAAAAAATCATGAGCAATGTAATAGAAGAAACTAAATTCATTGTAAAGTTGGGATTTTTCAAAGAATTCCCCAGATTGGCGTTTGCTTATTATTCCCAGAAACTCTGATAACAATCCATTAAGCTATTTCAGTAATAACCCATCAATATCCCCAGTTTCGTTTTCTGATTCTCTTTCATGCTTTAACTGAGGTGGCCACCCTGAACTACAGAAATGAAGAGCTGGGATGAGAGAGCGTGTTACTCGCCCCTCCCATCTCCCTGCAGTATAAATGCACTTACGCCTGCTGTAGAGAGTCAGACTATTAGCAGAGGATCACCGCTGCCACAGCACTAAGAGCAAGTCAAACGCCTCTGGATTACTTTCTTCTACGGACTTCTGAAGCAACCCAAGAGTACTTCAACACAGGTATGCATTTTTAAAGGAAGCTTATTTGTTTCTGTTAGCTTTTCTTTTAGGGTCAAGGCTCATATGCACAGGTTATCTGTAGTTATATAAGAAACTGAGCCCTAGTTTTGCATCTATAAGCCAGGGAACTTGCTTCTGTCTGTTAGGCAAAAACTTAATCTGATTTGAAGGGAATTTGAGTGACTTTTTAAATGAGGTACTGATGGAGACATGTTTTGTAAAAACCCACTATTTTATACATCATTGTCCCTTTTACTGCTTATCAGGGACCTGAAGCATTGTTGCAAGTTTACTTATTCATAGAAAGTGCGACCTCAGCTTGACTTTGTAAATAAATGCACGATGAATGTAAATAGCTTGGATTTTGGACTCTTGTGCAAGTGTGAGCAAAGCATGGTTGGCACAGAGTAGGGGAGTTGCATGCAGGTGATTGGAGGTTTCAGCTGAATTTATTTCAAAGTGGATATCTAACAGATGATTCATTTGCTTTTTCCTTCAAGATTTCAGTCACGATGCAACTGATACTGCAGTCAATCTTCTGCTGCTGCCTGCTGGCCACCGTTGCACCCGGTGTGGACAGTGCAAAGCATGACCTGAAAACAAGGTAAGCTGATGTGTTGATTTGATTTCAGGCTTTTATTCATGCTTAGAATTGGTTGGAAAGTGTCTAATGAAACACGTTTCCTCTTCTTGATACTTAGTGTCCGGCTGCAGAGATCGAAAAGGGATTTGAGCCTTGCTGCACTGAGGACTTTAGACAACAGCCAGTTTGTCAGACCGGACGATGTCAAAGATAACTTAAGGCCACATTCCAGGTAAGAATAACCAAGCAGCTGTAAATTATGAAATAGTTTTCTCTAAGTGTGGTTTCACATGATGAAGTTGGAGTACAAACTTGTCAGCCCAGGAACATACTAAGGCTGCAAGCCAAAAGTAATTGCTCAGGAACTCCGGGCAGGCATTAATGTCCTCTTCCCTTGTCTGCCTTTCCAGCACTGACATCAGCATTAGGACAAAACGCTCCAAGAACTCCATCAACCAGTCCAGGAGAGCGGGCTGCTCGCTTGGCACCTGCACGGTGCATGTGCTGGCACACCGTCTCCATGACCTCAACAACAAGCTGAAGATCGGGAATGCACCCGCTGACAAGATCAATCCCTTCGGGTACGGCCGGCGGCGAAGGTCCGTTCCAGAGAAAGTAATGACACTGCGACAGGAGGGCAGCAGGCTGCGGACGGTGTGGAGCAGCTCAAAATCTCAATCGCGGCTGCACAAGCTGGAAGCGCTGCTCAGACGGACGTGAGCGCACGGGGTGGGAGCGCTCGGGGACGCGCCGACAGAGGCTCGCCGGCCAACTATGACATTTTAGAAATGCCTCAGACACCTGCCAATAGTTCTCCAGCGCATTCTTTTCCAAGCACAGGGGCTGGAAGAGCAATCTTGCCTTCTGAAGGCTGTCCTCAGAAGAGAAATCAGCAAAGAGAAGCGCAGAAACAACAGCAGCTGTTGAAAACGAGTGGGGGTGCAGATGGAGAAACTTAATAAGTGTGCCTTGGATATGAGCAAGATACCGTTGCACTGAAGTGGACTGGCCTCAGGGAAAAGCAGAACCTCCTCTCCTGGGACAAATATACTGCCCTCCTGGTGAACCATTCGGCGGGATTACATCCCCTAGTTTAGCTGTTCCTGTCCAGTGACTGTGTCAGAAAGTCTTTGGACTTCAAGTTGATTCAATGGGGAACGCTTCATGAATCTGGAAAGGAATACACAGAGAGACTTTTAAAATGCCAATGAAGGTGTTTGTAATCTGGAAACACATGGTTGGACACTGTAAGCTGGATGAATGCTTTTGATTACGTGAACTGTCTGTGCCAGTCCACAAAGATTGTATTCTAACTTACTTGAACATTGTTGTTGTTATTATAGAGATATGTGCAATCTATTTCATGTTTTATTGCAAGTATATGTATATTTGGAAAAAAGATATTGGTCAAAGATATTACTATTTAATTGTTTTATATTACTTTATACTACTTACAGAGATAGAGCTATTTTTGTACAGGGAAAAATTAGGGCATTGAAGGTAGCGTTATATCTATTATTCATTTATGTCAAGGATGTCTCAAGCTGTGGTATAATATAACTTTTTATGCGATTATATATTTGTAAATGGGATCTATTTTATTTGTGTGTTTGTGCGTGAAATGGATTAACGTTGTCATTTAATAAAACCTGCATACAATTAAAGCTGACGTCTTCTGGACCTCGTCTGTTTGTTCCATAGGAAGTGAAGGTAGTAAAAGGAAAGTGTCTCTCCATTGTTCCTCGTCCGGATTGCCGAGTGGCCAGACAGATGATCAGCACCTGGTCTGGGTTATTACATGTTAAAGACACTGGGGTGCCTAGCAAATGGGGTGCCAAGTGCATTCCTTCATTCTGTTTTCCATACCTACTCACTTCATACAAAGTGGGTTATCTGTATTTTAAGGGGGAATGGGCCAGGACTGTGTTTAATGGGACCTCTGCAGGGGGTGGGTTTGTGGGATGTAGAGCAGAGGTGAGAGGCGCTCCATAGGACATTCCACATCATTTTCATTCCTGTCTTAATGAGATTGAACTTCCCAAATGCACTTTTTACTGTCGCTCTCATATAAACAAAACACCACATTAAACTAAGCACAAATGAACACATACAAGTGTCAGAAAAACACTGAAAATCTTCCTTTAAGAGCTGAACATTGAATACAAGATGAAAAGGTAGATGTTTCTGCCGTCGTCTTCCATTTCGTAAACTATTTCCTCCAAAGCGGCTTTGTTCTTTGTGTTTAAGTGGTTCATTATTTAAGAGTACACAATAAGGCTGGAAACATTCAGAAAATTCCAGAAAGTTTAAATAAACAGAGACCACATCCACAGAAGAAACTTACAGACAGTTGTTCTGTTTCCTCAATGCTCCATCGGATTATCTGAATGAAAAGTGCACAGTTACAATGGTTACCTCACCAGACCAACACAAGCTCTGCTTGGAGAGTCTGTTTACTTCCAGGTACTAATAGGCACTTTGACTAATTTGAAAACTAATTTGGTGGAGACATTTGAAATATCTGAAAGCCTCAACCAAAGCATGTATATTTATTTTTGAATGTGCATTTGATTAAGGAATTAATTAAGCCTTTTTCACAGTGGTCAGACGCTCTAACCAAAATGTGCTCCTTGCAGCTGAAAATAATGTATTCATTCAGTCAAGCGCCCTCCTCTTATCGTATTGTAATGCTATAGCTCCATCATGTGGCAACATTTATTGGAGTTGTTCTTTTGGCAAGAATTTCCAAATGTGTTCTGACTGGGACTGATGCCACCTGCCTCACTCATTGACACCTCATAAATCTCCACTCCTGTCAGTGAATATGGACCAGCTATCAACACAGCTTTTTTATACTTCAGGGCCTATGTATATTACAATTATAATTAATTTTATTTGACTGATTTAGAGATCCAAACTGTTTCAAGTCACTTTTGGTGTACCTTGGATTAAATTAAATCCATATGATTGATATGGCCACCTACCTCCAACAAATGCTAATGCCAGCAGTTTGGGTAACACTTTACAATAAGGTTCATTCGTTCACATTAAGTTAACACGAACTAAGAATGAACAATACTTCTACACAGCATTTGTTAATCTTAGTTCATGTTAATTTCAGCATTTACTAATGCATTATTCAAATCAAGAGTTGTGTTTGTTAACATTAGTTAATGCACGAACGATTAACAACTATATTTTTATTAACTAACATTAACAAAGATTAATAAATAGTGTAGGCTATTAAATGTATTGTTCATAGTTTTTTCATATTAGTTAATACATTAACCATTGTTAACAAATGACACCTTATTGTAAGATTTGTATATTCTTTCTTGTTTTCATTTTCTTTTGGAAAGTAAGGTGTTGTTTAACTTGAATGCTTGAATCTGATTGGCTGACGAACGTTCTGAGGTGTGCACTATTTTCAGGGAAGCGCACGGCGAACGTAGTTCCAGGCAGCTCTCGACCGCATTACCGTTCCGTATCACTTCGCCCAATGATTTCAGTTAACGTATTTCAAAAGGTCTTACAACACAGCCAACCAAAACCCACAACGACACTGGTCAAATACATAAATACAGTAAGCTATGGGATAGAAACGACAGATAGTTTCCACTGTTTTGCCACAAAATAACGTTCTATTTTGTAATGTTACGTAAAGCACATACTCTATTTCTCCCTCTCTCTCTCCTTCACAGACACACACAACACATGAAAACATACACGCTAATGTTGTTAGCGCTGCTCTGACGACTTTGTCAGGAAATAGTTTAGCAACTTAAAAGTACATGGCATTTCTCACAAGTGAAACGAAGTAACAACAGCACTGTTCGTGAGGAAATTGAACTTAAAGTGTCACTAGTAACGTAGGGACGCTGCTGCTGAACACTGATGAGAGAGACTCAGAGAGGTAACTTAACGTTCAATCTCTCTCTCTCATAACTAAGTTATTAGCTGCATGGGTCTGTTATCAACAGTTCAAGCCTCAGTTAACTTACTTGGTCTAAAATGACGTTTCGGAATTAGAAACTGAGCCGATTGATGAGATCCGGAAGAAATAACCCTATTCACAATAGCGATTTAAGTATAAAACCGGACGAATGCCTTGAAATATATAATCTGGGGTCTGTTCTTCGTACGACGCTAACTCGGTTAGCTGGATTTGATTGTTGACGATTTCGCTTGATCTTGGATTGTTTGGTTCTTCGAAGCTCATGTTGCTGTCATAGCAACCTGCTCGGGAACAGCTTATTTCATGTAAACAGGATTAGATCGCACCCTTTTAAGTAGAATGGATCAAATCTGTCCCAGCCACTGCTACTTTATTACGAGAGTACCCTACTGACCCAGGGACAATAATATAAAATAACAATCATTTACAAATGTATTTAAAAATAATATAATAATGTCGTGTCGTCTATAATACCATAGACACAGTTTTACTTACTGAAATATGTATTCGTCATAAAATAATTACTTCATAATTGTATTGGAGTCTTACACAGATGCTATACAGTTAATGTCGAGTCGTGCATTAATGTGAGGGATTAGAGATATTATGGGATGGGCTTGATGAAGCGCAGGAGATGCAGGTAACTTGATTTAGACCCTTAAGAAACTTTAATTAATGCTGTCAAATAACTAATCCGTTTCAAAGGTACAATTAAATGAAATGTTAATTACTATATTGAAATAAAAATGTAAAGCCTGTACAAATACTAGAAATCGTGAATATAAATAATTGGGAATCATGTAAAACAATTAAAATAAATAAAAAACAGTGCATATTTCATGTATCTATTATTACATGTATGTAGTTTTGTTCGTTTGGCTGTTTCCAGAAATCTTGTCCAGTAGTTCGTCAGGTGTCTTTTTTAATGATATGATGTCATTACGTTGCCGTCTTGCCGCCAGCCAATCGCTGCATTGCTGATCGTGGTTTCGAGTATCGATACACAGCCCCTTTAAACCATCAGATAACTCAATCCAGCCCTACTAATCATCCAACAGCAGGTGCGTTTACAACCGAACTAGCGCGAGGATATCATCTCGGATGTAATAAGCGACGTACGAAGAACGGATTTTATTTTTCTAATAATTCAACGGTCCGTCTCATTTATTCCTTACTTTGTTTGATATCATGTTATCCAATATAAAGACGTCCATAAATGTTTGTGTTTCCAAATACTTTTTGTGGCCACGGTACCTTCTTGTGCACATGTGCACATCTCCACAAGGGGGCAATAATGAATAATGACAGAGGAAGACATTTTTTAGCATTTTTTTTTTTTAAACCTCCTAAACCCATGTCTACTTAAATAATGCTAAACATCTGTGAAAGACAAGTGTCTTTGTAACTGTATAGCCCTGTGTTGTGATTTTAGGTGGCAAACTGCCTGCTGTTTCCTCTCTTTCATAAGTGAATTCCTCGTGCCATATCGCATTCATCACTGGGGGGCAGAACTGAGGGGTTTTCCTTCATTTCTTTGCTGCGAGAACTTCAAGGGTTTATATTGCAGTGCAGCTCCAGAGAGCACACCGAGTTCTGTAAGATCCAAGGCTGGGTGAGTGCTTCAATAAGATTATAACATCTACAACATTCTGAATAAATTACCACATTGATATGCAATTGTCAATGACCTTAACAGTTTTTTTTATCATGATGCATTTAGTTGTTTTGTGTCTGTTTAATGTTACCAGCAATTCTAATGTACAGCTACAAATAGTGATGCCATGTTACATTCAACATGACATCAAATCTGTTGCAATAATGCTAATGTAAGAAAGCCACCGATTCATTTCTCCTTTGCTGTGGTTTTATCCTGCTACTGCGCATGCTGCTCTGTCTTCTCTCTCCACAGGAAATGACGCAGAGACTCCAGACGCCCACAGTGAAGCAGCTTTCCAGCCCATGTTTGGGAAAGGGTGAGCGCTTATGATCCGTCTCTCCCTGTGCTGCAGCAAGAAACGGTCTAACATTAGTATTTTAATATCAGTCATTTTAAAATAGATTTTTTTTTATTGCAGCACTTATTTATTCCTTCATTGCATTGTTTACTCCAGGAATGGATTCTGATTCCAACCAGAAGGGGGCAACCAGGAATGTTATCCTGGGCCCTAAAATGAGACATTGTAGAAATATTTATGTGAGATAATTTAGCAAATGGCTTAATCCAAAGGAATGCTAGGGCACAAAACAATCCACCCTAAGGAGACGGTAACATGAGAAGTGCTGCAATACAAAACAAGTCCTAGTAAAAGCAGAAGATGTAGGCATGATACATAAATGACAATTAAATACTGTTTCTGTTTGAGACATTTTTAATATAAAGAGGGGTATAAACATGGGTCCTGCTGTCTGCATCCCTGTCATAGCCTGTCCTTAAACGTATCAACTCATGCTAATTTCGTTAGGAAATGTGTGATTTGCATGTCAAGACATGTCAGTAAATATACATATATAGGTCTACATCTATTTCATATACAATTACATGTATGTACATGTTAGGGCTGTGCAATTAATCGAAATTCAGTTTCGATTTCGGCCTCCAACGATTATGAGATACAGTAATGTTAATCGAGATAAAACGATTATTTCATCCCCTTTCCAGCAGTGCTCTTTTGTTCCTCCATAAAAGGCCAATTTCAATGTGCAAATCAGTAAAATCATGTAAGGAGACTTTAGTAAAATGGGACGTGCTTGATGTATTTAAGTTGATTAGATGTATTTTTGTTTTTAAGAGAGAGAACATGTGCTTACTTTATATTTAGATTACTGTATATGCGCTCAGAGACCGAACACAACACGGACATGTAAAGTCATCTTTTAGCGCCTAAATGATTCATGTAAACCCTCGTCGGTTATGTAATGAATGAACGTAAAGAGTTGAGGATGAAAATACTTGTGTAACGGTTAATTGGATCCGTGCAGCTCTTAAAGTGACAGCGCGCTATATTCCTGCTGCGACTGTGTGCTTTATGTTAATAATCAAACAACAACAAAATACTATTCTTGACTGAAGTTGAAGCCATGTTTAGCTTTAATAAGAAACAAAGGAAGTTTAATTCTTACAGTGAAGACTATGCTGTGTTATGTTACATTAGGTTATTTAATTTCTCTAGTAGGCTGTTAACTGAATATTTTAGACTTGCATTAAAATAACTTAAAGCACAGTTTGTTTCGTTTGTATCTTTTTTATTCTGATGTATTATTTAGATTTTTTATTACTGGCAGTTTAATTATTGTAAATAATTTTGAGGACCTTGTTTTTGTTTTTTGGCTAATATTAGTTACTCTGGTATTCTGCTGTGGTGTCGAGAATCGTGACATTTCGCTGGTCTCTAAAATATAGATGTCATAGTAACCTTATTTACAGAAAATATATATTTGATATATATCACTATCTTTAAATAAAACTTTCATATAAAGTTTTGGTCATATGGCCCACTAATAATCATTTTAAATAATCGTGATTGCAATATTGACCAAAATAATGTCATAATCGAGCAGCCCTAATACATGTACATATTTACATTTGCATGTCCTGTTGCTAACATGTCTTAAAAATGAGGATAACACAAGCAATTTCTCATATGGGAGGCAACACGATCAGCAGGATTTGAAGAGTAAAACAAAAGTAGCACAAATAAGGAGAAGAAATGAACCTGTCAAAAAGTAGATAAAGATATTTCTTTCTTTTTTTTATATGAAGTGCTATTGATGATTTTGATTTTATTTAATGTTTATTGTACAAATATAATATTAGTTAAATGGTTGTTGTTTAATCTATTTTAACACAATTGGAGAACTATTATAACATCAAATAACTAAAATAAATAAAAAGTGTTTTTTCATACTTCTTGATGGTTTGATTGACCGCCGTGTTAGCCAATCGTTGTCCAGGCTGTTTCAGGCATGTCACGCATGTAAATTCATGCGTGTTCACCCATTCAGTTGGATTTGCAGCTATATTATACATGTTATATGTTATAAAATGTAAAAAAAGCAGCAATGCATAATTCTGTAAAAATAAAAAAATAGAGAGAGTCCATCTAGTAAAGTAAAAGTAAGACTTTCAGGTCCACGCGCAAACCGGTTCATTCTGTGAAGCCGGGAACACACTCGCCTACTGTCAGGCTGATTATGAATCTCTATGTCAGTGTTTTCAGTCGGTGCTCGAAGTCGTTTTGTGGTGTCTAGTATTTAAGACCAGCTGTTGCCAGTCGTCCTCCCAAAGCTTCTTTTTAAAATTATTTATTTATTTTAATCAATTCTGTGACTGACGCCGGCAATTAACTGCACATGTTTCCTAATTTGTAGGCCTATTAATTTAAACAATAAATAAAAAAAAATGTCAAAGAAATGACACAAAGACATTTCTGTATAAAATTATTTTATACACTTTAGTTACATCTAATTTGGCATTTTAAATTAACATAGGCCTCTTGCATTCTTCTTATTAGCCTATTGGGCCTATTATTATGATTAAATTACTTCTATTATTAAATTAATATTACAATTTATTTGCCCCGCAATGATTTCATGACACGCTGTGAGGATAATAAAGATTAGTCTAGCTTACTCCTCATTGAAAATGTTTTTAAAAAGGTATTTTTATTGAGTCTATACAATACATTATAGGCCTAATGAAAATGTATTAACACTGTAATCCTCAAGGAAAAAGCTTTAGCCTATTTCAAGCACCGACACGAAATATGTATCTTCTCTCTCCTATTTTTATTAACATTTTCATTTGTATTTTTTTCCCACTAGCCTACGTGTGGGCCATATGAGAAATATTAAGGGAGTACATTAAAACATTTAGCGATATAGACTACCATTATCAGCATATGAAGTAGATTCGTTTCTCGTTGTCTCTGAGAGAATAGGCTTGTTTGACATGTGCCTCGCCTGAAATGTAGTCCTAGGCGGCTGCAGTGAGGGGAGGAGTGAAATAAGCGCGGTCAAGACGGACAGTTCTGAGCTCTCGGAGTGCAACAGATAGACTACCTACGAGATCAAAGGCGGATATCGCGTTATTCTCACACATGTGCTGTGCTGCAGATAAACATGAGATAATTTCGGTTCTGTTGCTTTTATAGGAATATAAATATGATGAACAAGACACTCAAAGTACTTGCTATTTATTTCCATACGAAAGGCGTATTTATCATCCATTTTTACTTTAATTCATGTTTTTTAGATTTTAATAGAAAATATGACAACAATCAAATATCTCTCACAGAGATCGCACTGACATAGTGTTTGGAAATATTCACGCACAATTTAAATGCATAATCGCATGAAATCAGATAACAAAATAAAACATTTGAGATGAGAACGCAGCATCACGGTTGTCTGAACCAATGAGCATTAAGCTGTGTGTCAGTCAGTCATTTCCCATCATGCTTTTGATCAGCGCAGCCGGTGGAGAGCAACTGCACGCGACTGCTTAATCCATCACAGCTGCCTCGCCGTCGCGAGAGGTTTTTTGCACACGTCAGCATGACATCAGACGTAACTCGGACACTTTTTTAACCGGCATGCATCTCACGGTGATCGGTTCTGCATAGGTTTTGCTCATCTCAAACAAGCCTTTTATGCGCCGTTAATGCAGCGTCAGATGCCAAAAGCGCTGTCAGTTTATGTTTTCACATTTGAGTGAATCGACTGAAATTAAGAGGTTCACCGCATAACTCTTGGGCAAAGTTTGAACGTTGCTTGTGTGATATCCATTCGCTTGCCTTCCTGGTTTAAAACAAATATTTACAATATTGCAACATACAACCAGCCCCCAACCCACCCACCCTTGAGTTCACGGTTGGGGACCGCAGATTTGCGCTACGCCACTGTACTCCGTCCGTTAGTTAGCCCACTCACTTTTGGCCAAGCCAGCCCAAAATAAAATGATGGCTACGCCAGTGCTACTGAACTATAACCTAATACATTGTTTGCAGCTACATTGTACACAAAGCCTCTTGATAGCAAAGCACCTCTAAGCCAGAGTGGTAGTCATTCATTATTTACTCAAGTATTTACAGCCTCAATGTAGAAAGGCATTCAAAGAAACTTGTACAGCTTACATTACAGATCATGGCTTAGTAGCTTCGGTTTAGCTTCTATACACATCAACTCTGAACTGAAGCCATTAAGACCTGCCTGTGCAAAATTAATCTCTCATAAACCTTTGCACCACACAGACCCTCAAAAAAATTAGTCACATGATCCTGAACTCCCTCTGATCGAGTGGGATGGGGAGATTTTCAAGCTGCACCTTTATTCCGGCCTGACAAATCCACTTCCAGTTCCTCCCCCAGCCCTGTCCAACAGCCCGTAATAATACCCAGCACATCACTAGGATTGTGAGGCGTCCACGTGACCTGTCTCCAAGTCAGGCTGACAGGCGCACTTGGTTTGACAGAGAGAGCTGGGTAGGTTTTGCTGTTGGAGCTCCAGTTGGATTAGGTATTAAATAAAAGCAGCTTTTACAGGAACATAAAGGACAACAGTCAGATCAGGTAAACCTACTTGCCCTTTGTACCCTCACACTAAGTGTTTATTGTCTGCTTTCCATATCTCAGTATGCATGTTGGTGCGTAAGTGGATCATGCTGTGTGCTTCAAACAATTACTGTGTCTAAAAAGACAAAGGGTGAGATGGTTTTTTTATTCTATGGTTTCAAATGGATGTGATACAAATAGATGCTGGGCGAGCTTCCGTGCTCTGGGACAACATGAACAGCACCCTTTCTGTCAACACCCAGTTTAAGCTCTGAAGCAACCAAGAGGTATCAGTTTCAGGGGTGATTACCTCTGGTCTTTTAGTGACATGATGCCCCAAGCAGACCAATGATAATGGCCAGCAGGACTGTTTATCTGGGGTTTAAGTTATACGTGTCTAAAGCAAGGTCAGAGCTGGGATTAGAGGCTGTTTTGGGGTTGAGGGATAGCTGAAGCTGTCAAAGGAGATGCTCTTTTGGCCAAAGATTCCGTTCACATGGGCAGTTGGGTTTCGGAGATCAGCTCGGGGATTTATGGGCTGTATTTTACAGGGTAGTGAGGGAGTAAATCCCAAAGAGTTGGGAAATCTGTGTTTGTATGTACGCATGAGATGGGCTGGGAGGATTGGCCAAGGTCCTGCTTGAAAACGGTTCTCGATATAGGATTCAGGGTCACTTTTTGTTGACAGGCGGTGGTGTCATATTCAAAGGATTAGTAGCTCTGTGGACATGAGGCTTTCAACCTCTTAAAATAGAGAGAGAGAAACACTCAAGAAAACAAAACTGTAGTCAGACAACAGCAGTTTCTCAGAGTGCGACTGGACATGGCCCACAAAAGACACATGCACACGCAAACATAAACCCAGTAACACATTTGTAGTGTGGCCAAGAACAGCCGAAGCTGAGATGGCGGTGATGGGTGCTGAAGGTAAGAATGGCAGCAGTCGCACAGCTGTGCATGTCAGGTCACCATAGACCATTGGTCTCAAACTCAATTCCTGGAGGGCCACAGCTCTGCAGAGTTTAGCTCCAGCCCTAATCAAACACACCTGATCCAGCTAATAAAGCTCTTCAGGATCACTAGAAACCTCCAAGCAGGTGTGATTTGCAGCTGGTTGGAGCTAAACTCTGCAGAGCTGTGGCCCTCCAAGAATTGAGTTTGAGACCACTGCCATAGACAGAAGTAGAGTGTACTCATTTCAGAACCAGTAACTATTTTCTGATGGGTCTTGTATGTACAGTGGCAGGGTAGAAGGACTTCCTGGTTGTCCTTGAAGTGTAGGACTTCCTGGTTGTCCTTGAAGTGCTTGAGTGCAGTGATCCTAAGCAAAGTTTGGATTGGATATAGATGCAATGGTAAATCAAAACAAAAACAATTGAGAGAAGCTAAGGTCATTGCCTTAAGTCAGCATTATTTTTCAGACAGACTTTGATTTGTGTGTAATGGAGAAGATATTGAAGCTTGTGAACTTGTGGGAAGAGTGATTGTGATTTAAAAATGTATGGTTATTTTATTTCTCAATCAATGGAGCTAGATGAAATATGCTCTAGTTTTGTGCCAGATATCCTTTGACTTGTTCTCAGATGTCTATAGTAGCTGTGGTTACACAGCTGGCAACAGTCAGTATGATGGGCACAAACTCTACTTGATATGGTTTCTCAGAATGGCTTAGAAGAATGGAAACCTTGACAAAGGGATCTGGTTCTTGCCAAGGATAGCATCTGATGTGGTCACTGTGGACCATGTTCCTAACTGTTCAGGGAAAAGTCACAGCCCAGGGCTCAGACACTTGATCTATCCTCACACAGACATAACTGTTTTATAGGGCATTGTGTCTGCAGCTGTGCACTGGCCTAGTGACTGACTTTGCTGGCCTGAATCAAAGGCCTGGGAATGCAAATGGCATCCCATGACTATTTACAGCAAGTGTTTAGATATGAGCCATGAAACATATATCAAAGTGTTGTTTTGAGCAGTGACAGCAGCTCAGGAACTAGTACAGAACTTCTGTGAATGCTTGTTTGGCTTCAACACGTCTTAAAATGAGACCTTGTTTATGGAATTGGTGGACATAGGCCTTAGAAGATGACTTCATGAATTCAACAGCTTAATGTGTTTAAATGTGCCCCTATACAGATATGCCACGTCAGTTCCCAAAGATTGCTCTGAGTGATGTGGATGAGGAAGTTCGTCTGCTGGCAGAGAAGGTGTATGCCTCGGCACTGAAGGAAGAGGACACAAAAGATACCATGTCCTTGTACACTGTCCCTGAGGACTGTCCCATAGGCTTGCAGGAAGCCAAACAGAGGGAGCTACTCAAAGAACTGGCTGAGCAACAGTCAGAGGAAAGTGCCAAACGGTCAGCATCAATTAGTTCTTTAGTGTAAATTACTACCAGTAGCCTCACCCTGCTTGAAACACCAGGTCGTACCAGTCTATGGTAGACAAGCTGGTCTTTGGATGTGAAAGCTGGTTAGCTGTTTTCCCAAAGTGGTCTTTCACCAGCTTGAACAACATGGTCTATATGTTTGAACCCAGGTCCACCAACTGATCAACCATGTAGACCAGGACTTTTCAAACCTGCTTCTGGAGATTCAAGGTTCTGAAGAATTTTGCTCCAACCTGCCCCAGCATACCTGGCTAGATGTTTCTAATGTTCCTGAATACCTTAATTGGGTGGCTCAGGTGTGTTTAATTAGGGTTGGAGCTGAACTCTACAGAACAGTGGCCCTCCAGGATTGGATACCCCTGATCTAGACAAGCTTGGACCAGTTAATGACCACTTTAAACCATCTTGAAAACATGTAAAGCCAGCTACCATCAGATGCTGGAATTCATTTTGAATTAATGATATGACACACATGCTTAATTTATTATTGAATTTTTTTAGTCCCCTATTTGCTTTAATCCTTTATAGGAAGAAGAATTTTAAGATGTTTCGATCCCAATCTATGTCACTACAAATCCCATTAAGTACGGATAGTGTTCGGGGTGTGGTGATGCCCCTCATTTCCCCTTCCTCTACCATCTCACAAAATTTCCTGGAGTATCAACGAGTCACCATAAGTGGAGACTACTGTGCTGGGGTGTGTATTATTACTATTTACAATCAAACAACTTTCTCTATTTTGTCATAATTTGTTGAAGGTTTAACCACCACAGGCGCTTTTAACAGCTAATCATGTTTTAACAATCGTGTTTTGTCTTACAATCACTGTGCTCTTATAGATTACAGTTGAGGACTATGAGCAAGCAGCTAAAAGTCTGCTAAAAGCTCTCTTTATTCGAGAAAAATATTCAAAACTGGCATATCACAGATTCCCACGGACCACTTCACAGTTTCTATGTAATGCAGCAAATATACAGTGGACAGAAGAAGATGAAATCTTTCCAGGTACATCTGTATTTGCAGTTAATAATCAGACATGACGTGGAGACCATGTTTTTTTTTCTAGGTATATTTTAGGCTCTATATACATCTCAGTGGATTTTTGTTTACAACACTTGATGTTCCTCTTTAGTACCTGCCTAAAGTCCCTTCGCAAGACATCGACATTGAGTTAATTATAGAAGACATAAGAGCTGACATGAGTTATATATAGCTCAACCCAGAACACTTGAAAATGTTGTGCTAGTATGGGAACGATTATTTCTCCTCTGATGGGAAATCCAGCATTTGTATGCTGGTCATCAGCAAGGGATGCTGTACTGGTCTACTGGTCTTCTTGCTAACTTAACCAGCAATACTTTCTTGGTCAACTAGCTTCACCAGCTATGTTTTGCTTATCTTTTTTAAAATTCTTCTGCTCTCCATAGATATATGTCCCTGCCCTGGTGAGGGAGAGGACCCTTACAGCATGGAAAATATTCCAGACAACCTCAATTATCAGATGAAGATGAAGGATGGCATTATATATGTATATGAAAACACTGAAGCTCTGAGTATGAACAAACCACGCTGTCTGCCTTATCCAGACATGGAAACATTTGCCATTGACATGAGTCATGTGCTCGCCATGATCATCGACGGGCCTACGTAAGTCTCCAACCAATATCACCACAGAAGTCAACAATTCTCCTTATCTGCATATATGAGATCTAATTCTGAGATCTAAAACAGTACTTCTTCTTTAAACAGTAAGACCTACTGTCATAGACGACTAAACTTCCTTGGGTCTAAGTTTTACCTACATGAAATGCTCAACGAAATGGCAGAACTAAAAGAACTCAAGGGCGTTCCTCATAGAGATTTCTACAATGTCAGAAAGGTATAATTTGGAACACACATCAGTATATGCAAAAGTGATTTTCCCTATTGTCTAAATGTACGCAAATGCTAACTTACAGGTAGACACTCATATCCATGCAGCAGCATGTATGAACCAGAAACACCTGCTTAATTTCATCCAAACAACCAATAAAACTGATGCAGAGAGAGTTGTCCTGGAGAAGGCAGGGGTTAAACTAACTCTCAAACAGGTGTTTAACGACCTGAATATGGACCCTTATGATCTTACTGTAGACTCATTAGATGTCCATGCCGTAAGTAACATCGTATCTATATGTTGTATATGTTACAGCTCAAGCATATGGTGGTGGCTTGTACAGTATACTTCATGTTTAGTGTATTTACAGGGTAGACAAACCTTTCATCGCTTTGACAAATTCAACTCCAAGTACAATCCAGTAGGAGCAAATGAGCTACGGGAAATCTACTTGAAGACTGACAATTACATCGAAGGGGAGTATTTTGCCCACTTGATCAAGGTACAGTAATTTACCTTGTACAGTAAAGGCCATTGCACGCTGAATCTGAAATTTTCGTCCAAAATTAAAAACACATTAAAAAATAAATACGACCTCACGTTGTGTCAATCGAGTTTACACACTGCCTCCGAAACTTTAGTCCGTCATAAAAAATTTGCATCAGGTGTGATTTTCTGCATTTTCACATCCGTAGCGAGCATTTTGATAGGAAAAGATGAAGAATACGAAACAATGGAAAAATGCATTCAACAATTTCAGACTCGGTGTGCAAGGACCTTAAGGGTGTGGGTTTGGTTGGTATTCAGTCAACATTCAGTCAAACTATAGAGATGCACCATGTTTTCACCTACACAGATTAGATTATTACATATTCATGCAAATTTCAGTGTAAAAGTGAACCTTTTGAAACTCTAAACTTAAATAACGTTTGTGCTTAAGTACAGTTTTGTGCCAGAAACACAGAGAATACCACCTACTGTACTAGTGAATCATAGTTTACCCTACCCTAACCCTAAACCTACCAATACTAGGGAGGTAATAATTTGGCAGGGGTCAGAATTGGGCACAACACCCGCCCGTGGCATAGGCAACATAGGCAGTTGCCTAGGGCGCAAAATTACTGGGGAGCACCACAGAAAGTTTTTTTGGGGGGGTCGGAAGAGCACTCCTCTTGTGACCATCATGCGCTCCTACACCCATATATTAAAGTCCGCTTGAACCGGATGTTGCTGCCATCTTTATTTCAGTATGGTGACATATTTCCAACTGAAATGGAATATTGAGTAGAGGGTGGGGTTTTATTTTTGCGCTCCTCTCATCTCTCACTCGCAGCGAACTAACGGTTGGAGGGGCAAAATCATTTCTGACAGTTAACAATTTTAGTACTGATCGATCATCGAACTAATTCAAATAATGTTTGAATAAAATTGAAATCAATGAAAAATTATAAGATTTTACAACATGTCATGTTGGATGCCATGTTCCAGAAAAGGTCGGAAGAGGGAACATCCGAGGTGAAATGTTCCACTTCCAACTTCAGTGAGTTCCAGTCAATCACAAACAGAAGAAAAATATCCTTTCGTTTTGAAAACCGCTGATGAAAATAAGGCATACTTTTATAAACTTAATGTATAATGTTTTATGTTGGAAGCAGTAACGTCAAATGACGCGTCCTGCTGAGGTCGTGGTAGATCGATAGATAGATATCTGACTTCAAGCGGCGTTCAAGCGTTATTTCCAAGTAGGAGGTGGGAAAAATCCTAACTTCGAGTTGACTGGATTGCTGCATAATTTAAACACTTTCTGCATCATGACATAATTATAATACATCAGCATGGCGCACGCAGTTAAAATAGTTTGCCAATTTATGTGCTCTTAAAGTATACTAAAAAAACATCAAATTATCAGGGGCACCCAAAGAAGAAGAGCAGAAAAAGAGTGATATTGAGGTAAAAATTTTAGTTAGTAAGAAAGAACTGATCCCCAAACTAAACTGTGACCAAATCCTCTATACAGGACAGATTAATATCTGTTATTTTTAAATAAAGCAGACATACAAGGCCCCCCCCGGCATGCCACAAAAATGTTCAAGGCAAGCCCTCGCTTTGATGCCAAACACAAACCAGGCACACAACTTTTCTTTTACATTCAACGCCCTCGCTTTGACCTACGGAATAAACACAAACCAGGCACACAACTGCGTATGCTCTTCTGTGTCAGCTGATTCAACGCTAATTCGGAATGGACGGAAACTGCGTATGCTCTTCTGTGTCACGACTGAACTGTTAACTCGTGATGTGTAAGTTAACGACTGTGTTTTTAGAACTCGTGATAACTGGCAATTATGTAGTATTTTGAAATAGCCTTTTTAGAACATTTTTGCTTGAGTTAACTGGCAATTATTTATTCTTACATTATTTTAAAAAATTATAATTTAAGCTTCTCATGTTGTTTTATTTTCTGGAACGTTTTTGACAAATTCTTTTAAAAATACCATGAGTTAACTGCTTAGCATTTAAAATTCTTACATTATTTACAAAAATTATAATTTAAGCTTCTCTAATGTTGTTTTATTTTCAGTTACATGACAAATGGCTTTTGAAAAATACCATGACTATAAGACTATAATCTAGCATTCATAAAATGAAATAATTCAAGTTTAACTGTCATTTTCCACTCACGTGCACTTTGTTAAATTTTTTTGTGATTCTTCAAGTGACTGTTAGTCAAATTTGTTTATTTATAATCACAAATGATTTACTATTTATTTATGTTAATACTTATCAGTATTTGTTATGTCATATTATATTATAGTAAAGTTTGGAAAAAAAAGCATTTTCTGAAATTATTTTAGTGGGGGGGTTGGGGCAGAAATCAAAAATATAATTTAGGGCACCAACAGAGCCTGGGTTGGCCCTGCGCCTGAATGGGCAAATACATACAAAAGTATAAAAATACCCGTCTTGGCAAGTAACTTTGTAGCTTTAACAATGATTAATCTATTTAATTTTTGAAGTGGAGTACATGCACCTGTTCGACTGGCCATTTTTTGTTTTATTTTAGAGCATCTTCTGTTCCGTGCACACAAACTGCACTGCAATCATTATTACATTGTTATTATTATAATTAGTCTGTAAACGGCCATTAATAGAGGCCAGAGATGCTGAAGACTGACACGAAGAGGAGAAAATACCATAGCAGGCAGAACAAGATTCATGATGCGCGAAATATATGAATCCTATATATTGAATTTTAGATGAATGTGTTTCGGAGGGGAACTGGTTTTAAAAAAGTTTACATGGTGTTTTCTTTTCATCGTGCTTTTATATAATGCATTTAAATGAGTGTTAACACAGTCAGCGCTGCTGTGTTTACAGTGGCAACCAAGGAAAAGCTGTATTACTGTTCCATAAGCGCCACCTGCTGTCAGAGAGTGAAATTACATCTCATTCAGGCCGTCTACTGTTTCTATTTCACGTAGCATGATTTCACAAAGCTAAAGTCACACCATTCTGTTCTTGCTTCAGATTTAGAAATTATGCAGTCTAAAATAAATCAAACATTGCACTTTTTCTTGTTGTTGGATTGATGCATGATTAAAATGCAGTGGTTGCCTTGCCACTAATTTCAAATGGCAATGAAAAATCAAGGTTCATCACAGAGTGAAGAATATGCTAATGTTATTTTATAAGTAATTATTCAATTTCTGTACCTGAACCACCTACAAACATAAAAACTTAAGCAAAATGTAATTTCTATCTTTGTGCTATATATTTAATTTTGCTATTGCTTGCAATTTGTTCACTTGTTCTTATTTACTGGCTGTCAATTATCTTTAATAATGTTTTTTTTTTTGCTGTTTTATTGAAATTGAGAATTGTACAATTTTATATGTACAGTCGTGGTCAGAATTATTGGCACCCTTGGTAAACACGAACAAAGAAGGCTCTGAAAATAAACCTGCATTATTAATACTTTTTATTATTATAATTTTTTTTAATCACAAAAATCTAACCTTTCATTGAACTAAAACAATTGAAATGGGGGAAAATCTCATTATGAAATAAATGTTTTTTCACAAATACACGTTGGACACAATTATTGGTACCCCTTGAAATTCTTATGAGTAAAATATCTTTGAAGTATATTCAATTGTATGTCGCTTTGGATAAAAGCGTCTGCTAAATGAATAAATGTAAATGTATTCCCATTCATATTCACAATTTTGAGCACTCCAGAGTGATTATGAACATGAAATTATCCAGCCATGGCTTCCTGTTTCATAGAAATATAAATAGGAGGGAAAACAAAGCCCAAATTCCCTTAATCATCATCACAATGAGAAAAAACAAATAATGTATTTCTGATGTGCAGCAAAAGATAATTGAGCCTCACAAATTAGTGAAGTGGCTTTAAGAAAAGAGCTAGAGCAGTGAAAAATCCCATTTCCACCATCAGGGCAATAATTAAGAATTTCCAATCAACAGAAAATATTACGAAACTGCCTGAAAGAGGACGTGTGTCTATATCGTCCTAATGCTCCGTGAGGAGGATAGTTTGAGTGGCTAAAGACTCTCCAAGGACCACAGCTGGAGAATTGCAGTAAATAGTTGAGTCTCAGGGTCAGAATTTTTTTTTGTCAAACAGCAGCTACATCACATGTTGTTCAGGAGGGTTTCAAGAAAAATTATCCTCGCTCATCCAAAAACAAACTCCAGCATATTCAGTTGTCAGACACGACTGGAACTTCAAATGGGACTGGCTTCTATGGTCAAATGAAACAAAAAAATATATATTTTTAGCATCAAACACTCAAGATGGGTTTGGTGAACACAGGGATAAAAAGTACCCCATGTGTAAAATGAAATATACTGCTGTATTTTTGATTGTTGTGGGCCTATATTTCTGCTGGAGGTCCTGGACATCTTGTTTAGACACATGACATCGTGGATTATATCAAATACTAACAGATAAAAAATCAATAAGGGACTGACTCTGTTAGAAATCTTACAATGGGCCATGTTTGGATCTTCCAACCGGACAATAATCCAAACACAAACCTCAAAAACAACACAAAAATGGGTCACTGAGCACAAAACAAAGCTTCTGCTATGGCCAGTCCTCTGACCTGAACCCTGTAGAACATGAGTGAACTGAAGAGAAGCAGCACCGTCGTGGAGCTGTGAATCTGGAGTGATTCTGGATGAAGGAAAGGTCTCTGATCTCTTGTCAGGTGCTATCTAAACTCATCAGGTATTATAGGAGAACATGTAGAGCTGTTAAACTGCCAAAGGGTGCCGTTAATTGTGGCCAATGTGTATTAGAGAAAAATAATTATTTCATAATGCTATTTATTCCATTTTAAATTCTTATTATCCAATGAAAGGTTCCTTCAATGCAGATTAATTGATCATATTTACCAAGAGTGCCAATAATTCTGACCACGGCTGTCTCTTAAAATATTGGTGTCATAAGTTTATTTATTAGAATACAAAAATCTAAATTGATAAGAGCAACTATTTTAATTGTTTTTTTTTTTGTGGCAAGTCTAGTGAAAATATTAACAGGGCAAGTAATAATGTTAACCACTGAAAAAATCCTTAGCATTGAGCCCTGGGCTATTTTTCAGAGCCATTTTATTTCCTTCCCGCTCCTCAGCTGGCAATCACTAAGTCAAATGCAGTCACCAGGCTGTACCGGTTAACTAAGGCAAATATGCCAGTAAATGTACATTTTTGGGAGCTTTGGCTACAAAATTACCTCTTCAAAGACTGAGTTAAAAAAAAAAGTATTAAAAAAATATCATAGAATTTAATGGTAAAAAGCAAAAAAGAAGTGCTCAGCACAACAGCGGCCTGTTTTTCCGTTCATTATAGGTTCATTATAGGTCGTGGATATTCAGCTTTTTAGTCCGTGAAAGTCAGGGAATTTGACTTCGAGTGGGAACCCTGATGTAAAGATCAGCTAACTTACATTTACATTTTTTAAATGTATAACGTAATAATAATAAAAAAACGAATATATTTCTCATTTAAGAGTCTTTTGT
This sequence comes from Schizopygopsis malacanthus, assembly GCA_027474115.1. Taxonomy (NCBI): domain Eukaryota; kingdom Metazoa; phylum Chordata; class Actinopteri; order Cypriniformes; family Cyprinidae; genus Schizopygopsis; species Schizopygopsis malacanthus. The sequence continues at coordinate 8,651,586 of CM049867.1, forward strand.
GTCTCTGTGTCTCTTGTCAGGAAGTAGCACATGATCTGGAAGAAAGCAAGTATCAGCATGCTGAACCGCGACTGTCCATCTATGGACGTTCCCCCGAGGAGTGGGAAAGTCTCTCCCATTGGTTTATTCAGCACAAAGTTTACTCTCCAAACATGCGCTGGATCATACAAGTGCCCAGAATATAGTAAGGAGCTACATTAATTCTACATTTTACAACAGAAAGTATTAATTTCTTTTTGTACAATTATATTATGTTTGTTTCTTTCAGTGACATTTTCAAGTCACGTCAGTTGATTCCTAATTTTGCCAAGATGCTTGAGAACATTTTCCTTCCTCTGTTTGAGGCAACAGTGAATCCTCTGCAGCACAAAGAGCTCCATGTATTTCTAAAATATGTAAGTTCATAATAGATGTAAATAAATGTAATCAACATACTTTAATTGTTTTAAATACTTCATGGCCAGATATATGTGGACATTCCCTTTTAATTAATGGTTTGAATATTTCAGTAATTGCAGTGGATTCAAATCTTAATGTTTACAGCATACAAAAACAATCTAGAGAATTGTGTGCTTTCAGGATCTTTTCTGCTCCAGCATGAAAAACGTGACTGGTCTGCACAAAGCCCAAATCTGAACCCCACTCAGCATATTTAAGGATTAGGTCTTCTTAAAATGACAACCACAAGTCAGGCCCCATTAGCCAACGCCTGACCTCTGACCAATGCCTGACCTCACTAATGCTCGTGTCTGAATAGGAGCAAATTCCTGCATCCATGTCCGTGTACATCTAGTGGAAACCTTTCAAGAAGAGTGGAAGCTGGTGTCCACATTATTTTGTCCATGTAGTGTATTTTATATTTTTGTTTTGATTAATTCATAATCATAGTTGTTGCAACGTTAGCACATTATTTGATATCACAGGGTGCACTTCATATTGAGAAAAACGTTGCAGACTTTTTTTTTTTTTTTATTTATTTTTTCATAGACTTTACTCATAGGATGTCCCCTCTTTCACAGGTGACTGGCTTTGACAGTGTGGATGATGAATCCAAACATAGTGACCACATGTTCTCTTATAAGAGCCCCAAACCTGAGCAATGGACAACAGATGACAATCCGCCCTACAGCTACTACCTCTTCCACATGTATGCCAACATCATGGTGCTCAACAACCTCAGGAAGTATGTGCTTCGTTATATCTGTTCCACACACCAACTGGAAAATGCAATTATGTGAAGGGAGAGGCTACATTTCCCATAACAGTTGGAAAAATGTCTGCAGTGAAGGAGGAATTAAACAGAGATTACTTTAATATTTGCAATAAAGATCTTCTACTATGCCCCCAGGCTTTTATAAACCCCGAATAGGTACTGAAAGGCATTTAGGAAGAAAAGGTTTCCTATTGCATGTGTGAGTGTTTCACTATGCACCAGGACATCTATAAATAACACTGTATCAGTAATGCACACATATTGGGTTACAACGGAGATACTGTTAAAGCTACTGTTAGTAGAACATACGGACATTATCTTTCCACTTTATAAAGAATGGATTATGGACTGGGCCAATTACACAGGAATTACAGTAAATGCTACAGGAAATAAACTTTTCAGATAGCCTTACTAGTGTGCTTTATTTGGTGACATCTACATAAACTGGCTCTATGTCAAAAAAGATAATTGAATCTGAGTAAATAAAATTACGTAAAAGTAATCTTACATATGTTTTAGTACACCACCCTAGGATTTTTACTGTGTCCCTCTGGCGCTCCCACATTAAAAATGCAATGCTAGAGGCTGCGAGTTGAGATGCCCACTATGCCCCATTGTATATGTAACATATACACAGATAAACAGCACATGAACATATTCCTGTGACTTTTTATTACAATGTGAAATTGAATGAAGTAGTACCATCTATTTTGCCATCTGAAGCACTAAAAGTCAGTCCCTCCAGGATTTTACAAGTGCAGAATTTAACGCAAAATCAAGCAGTTTGCATATTCGTCTTATTTCTGCTATTGTATGCAATTCTGCATTTTCAGCAAAGCATAATTATAAATTATTTACTATTTTAGAATATTTTTGTGCTGCATTGTGTTTGCTTGATCCCCAAATGATGTACAAAATTTTGAATTGGAATCTTACAGTTGCTAACTTTAATTACATAAAAACATAATTATTATTCATGCATTTTTACGGCAATCGATGAAATTTCTGAAGTCTTGGTGGTACTGAAACGTGCCCTAAATAGCAGCTGTGATGTTGTATGCTATGGTGTATTATGTCTCGAATGTGTTCATTCTTGTAACTGCCCCTTTATTTTCCTCATTTGTTCTAATTTGTTGTTATTTGGACACTATAACTGCTACAAACGGAGGGCTATAATTGTCTATTGGTTGTTTCAGCTTTTATATTCGTGTGTTTTACAGGGAACGTGGTCTTAGTACCTTTCAGTTTCGTCCACACTGTGGTGAAGCTGGTTCTATCACCCACCTGGTTTCAGCTTTCCTCACTGCGGACAATATCTCGCATGGCTTAAACCTGAAAAAGGTTAGAATTAGAAGATTAGTTCAGACTATTGTGGTCAGAGGCCCTTAAAAATGTTTTTTTCTTTGTTCGAAGTCTAATGCAATATAATTCTAAAAACATTAAAGATAACTATTCATTGTAAGAGCTTATTAGTCAAATTACCAAATATATTTTATTTTAACTGATGGTGGTCTTCAGCCCAAGTCTATTCATGAAGTTGCAGATGAGACATGTTAAATGGAAGCAAACGGGACCAAGAGCCTGATCAGAGTATTTAATCTCATGATCAACCTGAACAAGCTATCACATGTAACACATACGCATGTGTATTTTTTCCAGAGTCCAGTGCTGCAGTACCTGTATTATCTTGCCCAAGTGCCCATTGCCATGTCCCCACTGAGTAACAACAGTCTGTTCCTGGAATACTCCAAGAACCCACTGAGAGAGTTCCTACACAAAGGTCTTTGTGTGTCGCTCTCCACCGATGATCCCATGCAGTTCCACTACACCAAGGTCAGACTCATACAACCATCTTACAGCTGGACCCCAATTTCCTAAATGTACCCAATGTACCCCCTAAAATGCTCTAACCTTTCAATAAATAAGTTCAATAATGAATTACAGCCCTGTAATGCCTGCTTGTATAATAATCAGAAATATAATTTTGGAACATTTATTGAACCTTTATATATATATATATACACTATACTGCCTTCTAATGAAAGGTTTGACTACTTTAGGAATTTCCATGAGTACAAATCTTAATGTTTAAGCATATAATGATATTCTAGGGAATTGTGTGCTTCTAATTGTATAGCAACAGTTTGGACAGAACCCTTTTCTATTCTAACATGACAGTGTCTCTGTGTATAAGACAAGGATCAAAGAGAAATTATGATTCAGTCAGTGTGGAAGAACTTGACTGGTCTGCAGAAAGACAAGTCCTTTGTCTTTATGAAATGATACATAGGCTAAAGCCCGTGCCGGCCCCTTTGTGCGTGTATTTGAAGAGTGCGCGTTACGAGCACAGTATCTTTTCCAGGCTCGTTTGACTCGTGCCTGGCGCGGAGGCAAAGTTGGAGCGCGCGTCTGAAACGTCTCCTGTTTGATGTGGTCATAAAGACGCTCTGCATCTAAATAAATGCAATCCTTTTCTAGAAAAAAAGAGACCAAGGCAGCAGTTGGGAATGGGGTGGCCAACCCTAGCCCCGCCCCTGCGTTAATTGCATTAAATATTAAATATATAAATGCGTTAATCTAAAAAAAATTTATCTCCTGCGTTAACGTGCTAATTTTGACACCACTAATGTATATAAAAAAAAAACAGACTCTTGTCAGTGAATGCGTTCACTCACCACCAGAGGTCACCCGCTACACATGGACTTCATTACCATGTTGTACCTCATTGGACCATTCCCACACTTACACTGATGACACACACACACAGCTGTATGCACTGATTAAACCGCTGATTCCCATCAGACATGCTACTTAAACCATGGACTTCCTCTTCCTCTCTGGCGAGTATTGATAAGTGTTTAACGCAGTCATAGCTGATAGCTACTTTACGGAGCCATTCCTAGTTTCATAGTCTTAGTCTTGCCAAGCCTGTTTACCTGTGTTTTGATTATTGCTTTTATGTTTTTGGATTGCCCTATTGGTTTGCCTTTTGGACTCTGTGTACCCCTGTTTCGGACTATTGCTCGTGTACTCGAATTACCCCTATTGTCAAGCCCTTTGGATATTGTTCGCCGATCAATGATCCACACATGCTCTTGGAATACTCTTGTGTCTTGCCCTCGACATAACTGTTTACTGATGTTTGACCCTGCCTGTGTTTGACTGTTTTTTGAATAAAAGCTTGCACATGGATCCGTACGCCTCACATCTCATCGGCTTCATTACAGAATACTCGGCCACACAAGGATCCAGCAGCTGTTCAAGTGGACACTGGCCAGATATGGACACTGCAAGAATATTATTAGCTCTTAAATAAGGCCCGCGATCACTCGAGGACTATATTCAGGAGTATCTAGCCATTGCATTTTACTCTGATTTACCGGACTGTTTGTTGATAGAGTTATTTTGTGATGGCATTAATCAACCTCTACAATCTGAGCTTAGATGCGAGGGTCCACGTTCATCACTCGCTCCGTTTCTTGATTATGCTTTGTTGACTGTTGGCGCTTTGTTTACTGTGGGTGTCGTGGAGGAAGAACGCGACACCACGTCTTTGACTGAGATGGTGGCTGCACCAGAGTGCGCTCACCAAATGGCGGCGACAGCGGAGTCTGTTCATAAAATGGCGGACACAACAACACCCCGTTATATCACAGCTGTCAATCATGAGTCCAGTCAAGCCACAGTTGATCATCATGAATCAGGTCAAGTTACAATTGATCATCGTGAGGCCAGCCAAGTCACAGTTGATCTTTACGAGTCAAGTCATGTCTCAACTCATCGTCACGATGCAAGTCACGTCACCGCTGATCATCCAGAGTCACGTCACGTCACCGCTGATCATCCAGTCACGTCACGTCTCCACTGATCTTCCAGAGTCTCTTCACGTCACAGCTGTTCATCGTCACGTCACAGCTGATCTTCCAGAGTCACATAACATTACAACTGTTCATCCAGAGTAACGTTACGTCACAGCTCTTCATCCAGAGTCACGTTACGTCACAGCTCTTCATCCAGAGTCACGTTACGTCACAGCTCTTCATCCAGAGTCACGTTACGTCACAGCTGTTCGTCCAGAGTCACGTTACGTCACAGCTGTTCATCCAGTCACGTCGTCAGCTGTTCATCCAGTCACGTCCCGTCACCAGAGTGCTCACTGTTCATCCAGAGTCCGTTACGCCTGCTGTTCACCAGAGTGCTCACTGTTCATCCAGAGTCGTTACGCCTGCTGTTCACCAGAGTGCTCACTGTTCATCCAGAGTCGTTACGCCTGCTGTTCACCAGAGTGCTCACTGTTCATCCAGAGTCGTTACGCCTGCTGTTCACCAGAGTGCTCACTGTTCATCCAGAGTCGTTACGCCTGCTGTTCACCAGAGTGCTCACTGTTCATCCAGAGTCGTTACGCCTGCTGTTCACCAGAGTGCTCACTGTTCATCCAGAGTCGCGCCTGCTGTTCACCAGAGTGCTGTTCATCCAGAGTCGTTACGCCTGCTGTTCACCAGAGTGCTCACTGTTCATCCAGAGTCGTTACGCCTGCTGTTCACCAGAGTGCTCACTGTTCATCCAGAGTCGTTACGCCTGCTGTTCACCAGAGTGCTCACTGTTCATCCAGAGTCGTTACGCCTGCTGTTCACCAGAGTGCTCACTGTTCATCCAGAGTCGTTACGCCTGCTGTTCACCAGAGTGCTCACTGTTCATCCAGAGTCGCGCCTGCTGTTCACCAGAGTGCTCACTGTTCATCCAGAGTCGCGCCTGCTGTTCACCAGAGTGCTCACTGTTCATCCAGAGTCGCGCCTGCTGTTCACCAGAGTGCTCACTGTTCATCCAGAGTCGCGCCACTGCTGTTCATCCAGAGTCGCGCCACTGCTGTTCATCCAGAGTCGCGCCACTGCTGTTCATCCAGAGTCGCGCCACTGCTGTTCATCCAGAGTCGCGCCACTGCTGTTCACCAGAGTGCTGTTCATCCAGAGTCACGTTACGCCACCAGAGTGCTGTTCATCCAGAGTCGTTACGCCTGCTGTTCACTGCTGTTCATCCAGAGTCGTCGCACTGCTGTTCAGAGTCCAGAGTCACGTTACGCCACTGTTCATCCAGAGTCGTTACGTCACTGCTGTTCACGTCACGTTACGCTGTTCATCCAGAGTCACGTTACGTCACGTCAGAGTGCTGTTCATCCAGAGTCACGTTACGCACTGCTGTTCATCCAGAGTCACGTTACGTCACTGCTGTTCATCCAGAGTCACGTTACGTCACTGCTGTTCATCCAGAGTCACGTCACGTCACTGCTGTTCATCCAGAGTCACGTCACGTCACTGCTGTTCATCCAGAGTCACGTTACGTCACTGCTGTTCATCCAGAGTCACGTCACTGCTGTTCATCCAGAGTCACGTCACTGCTGTTCATCCAGAGTCACGTTACGTCACAGCTGTTCATCCAGAGTCACGTCACGTCACAGCTGTTCATCCAGAGTCACGTCACGTGTTCACCAGAGTCACGTCACTGCTGTTCATCCAGCTGTTTGTCCATCCAGAGTCACGTCACAGCTGTCCATCCAGAGTCACGCCACTGCTGTCCATCCAGAGTCACGCCACTGCTGTCCATCCAGAGTCACGCCACTGCTGTCCATCCAGAGTCACGCCACTGCTGTCCATCCAGAGTCACGCCACTGTGTCCATGCACGCCACTTCATCCAGCACGCCACTTCTGTCACGCCATGCCCCTGATCACGCCACTTTCCATCCAGAGCACGCCACTCTCTGCCAGTTCTATCACGCCACTCCATCCAGCCACTGCTGTCCATCCAGCAGCCACTTGATGTCACGCCACTGGACGGTCACGCCACTTGTCCATCCAGAGTGCCACTCCCATCCAGAGTCACGCCACTGCTGTCCATCCAGAGTCACGCCACTGCTGTCCATCCAGAGTGCCACTTTCCATCCAGGTCACGCCACTGCGTACAGAGTCCGCCACCTGTCCACAGAACCTCCCAAGGTGCCACTGCTGTCCAAGAGTCGCCACTCCAATACGCCACTGGTCCATCCAGTCACGCCACTCTGTCCATCCAGATGCCACTGCTGTCCATGGCACGCCACTGCTGTCCATGCACGCCACTGCTGTCCATCCAGAACCTTCTATAGCAGCGTCCATCCAGTGCTTGCTCCAGAGTCAGCCACTGCTGTCCACCAGAGTCACGCCACTGTGTCCATCCAGGTGCCACTGTGTCCATCCAGAGTCGCCCTGCTGTCCAAGAGTCACGCCATGCTGTCCACAGAGTCACGCCACTTCCATCCAGACCATCTGTCCATAGAGTCACGCCACTGTGTCCATCCAGAGAGACTGCTGTCCACCGTAGATGCTGTCCATCCAGCACGCCACTGTGTCCACCAGAGTCACGCCACTCCTGCACGCCACTGCTGTCCAATACGCCACGTCACTCTCCCCAGAGTGTTTCTTGTCCAATGTTACGTATTGCTGTAGACGTCACCTCCATCCAGAGTCACGTTACGTCACTGCGTCCACATCACGTTACGCTGCGTCCATCCAGAGTCACGTTACTCCTGCTGTCCAAAGTCACGTGTCCGTGTTCATACAGTATCCATCTATGATCTCTCTGCCTGCCCAGAATCAAATCACGTCATGATCAGCCAGAGTCTTGTCACGTCCTGTCTGCCACACCCAGATATTAAAGGCCCCTCAGTCTGCGAACGAGGGATCACCGCTCGCACACGCAGCTGGTATCCCCAAACCCACTCTCTTCAGTCCTGTCATGATTCTGTCTGAAGCGCTTCCCATGGAGCTTTTTGGTGTGTTTGGGCCGTCTCACCACAGTGAACTCTTGCCTTGCTCTGAACCGGCCGATGTGTGGTGGTGGCGCCCAACAATACACTTCCAGACCATCATATCACGGTTGAGAGAACCATCTCTGAACTCTTTTCTTAATGGTATTGCTGTTCACAGTCAACCTCCAAAGCCATCCATCTATGATCTCTCTGCCTGCCCTGTCATGGCTGAGGCCGTTGTGTCCTGTCCTGTCAACTGTCTGTCCGACTAGTTTCTCTTTTCCTGTTCAACTTATGAGTCTGATATTTCAACTTATGAGTCTGATATTGAACTGTTTGTCTTGCCAGTTTCTGTCACTGAATTGTCTGATTATCTGGTCTCAGTCAACTAACCTGGTTTAGAACTTTCTGCCAGTCCTGTTTCAGTCTGTAAGCCTAATGTCGAGCCATCTGTCTGCTCTATGTCAAGTAATATGTTTGAATACTCTGTCTGCCCTGTTTTAGTCAAGAAGTCTGTTGTTGAATCATTTGTCTGTCCAGTTCCCACTAATGAATCTATGGGTGAATTGTCAACCTGTCCAGTTTCAATCAATGGTTTTGATTTTGAATGATCTGATGGTCCACTTTCAAGTAATGTGTTTGAAGTTTCTTTCTGTCCCATTGCAATCAATGAACATGTTATCTGCCCCCTCAGTCCAGTCATGATCCCAGAAACCTTAAGTGAGCTTTTAACTCTGTCTGTCATGAGCCCAGAAACTGTAAATACATTCCATGTCTGCCCCGTTACCCCTGTCATTTCCAAAGGGCCCACTAATGAACTGTCTATCTATCCTGTCTCAGTCAAGAAGTCTACTTTTGGTTGCAAGTTGGGAACCACTGGCCTAGCCTATGAAGGGCTATACTGCTTCAAGTCAGATGCTGATTGATCTGCTCAAATCGAACACATTATGTGCTCTGTAGAGAGTGCGCCCATGCTCCTACAATTAATTCATTAACAGTTTAAATAAATAAGTTTGTTAAGAAAACTTAGTGGCCACAAATTCTTTCTGCATTTCTATCGTAAAACAGTTCTCAAATATGAAAAGTTTCGCTACTTCCAATCTTACATCGCTCTCTTTCAATGTTAAATTTGATGCTTCACGCTGGAATTCACGCGCTCTGCTTCTGTATGAATAGTAAACCCCGCCTACTTTGATTTGATTGGCCATTATTTTGATTGATGAACGTTTTCAGAACGCTGAGGCGGACCAGCCTCGTATTAACCAATAGTCGGGTCAAGTATTTAAATTACGTAAATAAGAGGATGCATTAACTTATTTTTGTTAATTCGCACATTTAAAAATTGACATCTATCACTTTTGTTATAGATCGAAATCCATTTAATATTGTGTCCATTTTCCTATTATCAAATGTGCTATTTAAAATAGCATAAATATGATTTTATTTTTTGATTATTAAATAAATATTCATTTATTAAGTGTTCAAGCAATTTGACTGAAGTGGTGTTTTGCTCCCGATTGAATCCAAGGATTCACTCTCACTTGTCGCCACCTACTGGCATAGCGATGCACCTTTCAGAAATATCACTGAAAAAATCCCCAAAAAATGTATGAACTATTATAAAAATCATTCATAAAATAAATTATGTAAATGAAATGTACTTAATACATTTAATTTCCATTAGCCTACATTAGAGGTCAGTTGCCCCTGAGAAAATGCAATTGTAGAATTACATTATTTTTCAATATATTGTATATATTATGTATTTTGTGATTGTTTTACTACTGCAGGAGGCTTTAATGGAGGAGTACGCTATTGCAGCCCAACTATGGAAGTTGAGCACATGTGACGTGTGTGAAATCGCCAGGAACAGCGTCCTGCAGAGTGGCCTTTCCCATGAGGTAGTGCACATCCTCAGTTCATAACATTGTGTAAATATTGAGTTAGCACAACACTGAAGCCTCTTTGCAATTTTCCTCAGGAGAAAAAGTATTTCCTTGGGGTCAATTACCTGAAAGATGGACCAGAAGGGAATGACATTCGGCGGACAAATGTAGCCCAGATCCGCATGGCCTACAGACACGAGACACTGTGTAATGAGCTCAGCTTCCTCGTAGATGCAGTAAAGTCAGAGGTTGTTGGGTCACAGTAGCTGTCCAATACAACTCTGCTAAGCCCTCTGTGCCCATATATGCATGATTGCTATTTTTATAAACAGTAGGAATGAATGCACAGGGTCCCAAATGTTATGTTGTTTATTATCCATTCTTGCTCTGCTTGTCAGATTTCTAATACCCAGCTTTCTCATGAACACCATTGCCTATGCAACGACTTGAAATGGGTCATTGACATTACATTACTTTACATGGGCAGTGTCTCCCTCCTGTGGAGATTTGTGAACTATATCCTTAAAACATTTATGTGCAGCAGAAATAGAAATAGGCAGACACTGAGATGCTTCTCTGGCAAAGAAGAAGGTCTGGAACATTCCGTCACTGCTCAGCATAACATGTAAAAAAAACGCTACAGGATTAGCTTAGATATGTTTACAGCCTCAAAATGTTGGTTTAGGGCCAGAGCTGTGGTTTGTCAAGTAGAGCATCATTTCTTGTGCATTCTTCACTGTCCTATCAGTAGTATAAAAACAATTAAATGGAACAAAAGCCTTTGAAAACATCACGCATGGATGCAGTTTTAATTAATACAGCACATAATGTTAGTAAGAAGGAAAAATATTAGTGTGTTTGAATTTATTTCTTTGAGAATATTTTAATGTGGTGATCCATTGGTTAATGGTTACATTGATTTAATGCAGTGCCTGTAGTGCACTGTTTTCTGAGGACAGCATATTTATTCCTTGAATTAACTTGCAGCTTCAACCACGTTATTTACTTTTGCTTTTTATGTTTCATGTGTGGAAATCCATTTTGTAAATGACTAAAATAGTAATTAATAAATAATTTCTCCCTGTATTTTGTGCACTTGTCATAATATTTTTCATCATATAAATATATTCTATACACATTCCTTCCATCACATGAATAAACTATATTTGCAAAAATATTAAACTGCTGTATTTGGTGGGCTGTAAAATTTTTAAACTTCTTTAAAAAACCATAACTGAATCAAAACCAGTGGTATGTGTAGGTACACACGTATGTATGTATATATATATATATATATATATATTAGGGGTGGGCATAGATTAATTTTTTTAATCTAGATTAAAATGGCTCATTTGAATTCTGCCGAAGGCATTCAGAATATGTGTACTACCCAAATAATGGCTAAAAGTAAGTCTTTGAGAACGGGTTTCTCAAGCCACGTGGCGCATTAGACCAGGGGCTCATCTCCTGTTTCCACAATGCATCACAAACTGCTTGAGAAAGCTGTTCTACTATGATAATTGGTGATGAAAATAAACTATGTTCAATAAGATGTACTTGTGTTTACTAACTGTTTATTCAGTTAAACATGAATTTTGAACTGTAGGCCTACATAAGAGGTCGTGATGAACTGTTTACAGTTTCCATTGGGAAGCTTCTTAAAAATACATTTTCCCTGAAGCAAACCCGGCGGCTTCATAGCTGCATCCATGTTAGCACGTCACGTCGTGATGCATATTTCCAAGTCGTCTAGGCATACACACAGGTTCAAGCAGAGGGTACACGGGAGTAGAATTCTCAGGAGTTCACAGGAGACCTAAAGTGCATCCTGTTTGCTAAGATAAAAGCGCAACGTTTCGTTGTTATTCTGAGTGCACACAAATAAACGGTCTTTAAGCAGATTCGAAAGATGTATTCGGCTAAGTTTATCTGTATGACCACAGAATAGACGTGAGATGTAAGAGCAAGTGAACGCACCGGATGTCCTGCAGCAAACGCGCTTCCACACAAACACTTCAATAGCGCACATTTCTCTAGGTTAACATCATATTGAGCGGCCATGTAAAGTTGCTACTACATACATCTTTCAGATGAAAAGCCATATTTGAGGTTGATGAATGATAGGTGAGCGTTTGGATGTCCTGCCCGATTGTATTACCACATAGACCAGCCGTTAACAATCTGTCCATCACGGACTGCGAGCCTCTAGTTCGAAGACTCGTTCTCGCCCCCTACAGTGCAATTCGGCTAGGTATACATCCGCGCTAAAATATCAGGGTGAAAGTCATCATAGCTTGCGTAGTATAGACCCAGCTCCCAACCCAACTTTGAGAATAGATTAATGGCGATATTTTTTTTATCGCCGATAAGAGTCTCACGTTAACGCAGCACGTTAACGCCGATAACGGCCCACCACTAATATATATATATATATATATATATATATATATATACACACTATATTGCCAAAAATATTGGGTCACCCCCTTTCAAGGTTCTTTATTATTCGTCACATACACAAATCATACAGAGTATAATCAGTAGTGAAATGCAAGTAGAATTGAAGAAAAATACAGCATAACATGAGGAAAGTGAGGAGAAAAAAAATAACCCCCAGACTATGCTCCTTGGTGAGTACAGTGTGAGAACAGGAAAAACACCTCAGCAACACAAAAGCACATACACGACATAGCAACGGGGGAAGTAAATCCGGCCCAGCAAGCAGCCATCCGGTCCCGCAGCCACTAATCCGGCGCTGGTCAGACCCGCTTGACAGGCTGGTGGTTCAAAGCGAACGGAGGCGGGTGGTCGGGGGAGGGGCAATGTCTGTAATGTCTGTAGGGTGGGGGAGGAAGCAAGAGCGTCTCACTGCATTGCTCTCCCGGAGTAGATTCCAGCAACAGCCTTGCCAAGGCCACTGTGTGGGGGAGCCAGAAAAAGATAAGATTGTTTTGTCTTTGGGGTGAGTAAATGCATTCCAATTTTTCAGGCGAGTCTCTCTGTCCATTTTGGTCTCCAATATAATCAATTTTCCTTTGTAAAGCCGTGAGCTTCTCCTTGATAGAATCTATATTGCGATTGATAGTCTCAGTCTCAATGCTGACCGCTCTTCCCACAGCTTCAAACAAGACGGGAAGCCTTGTGAGGCTTTGGACAGCTGTTCCCGTCTTCTGAATTTTCCGATAACCCAGGGCAAAGCCTAATCCAATCAGCAAAATACCTGTTATCATGGTTCCGAATAGGTAGATCTTCAATGTCCTCCACGGAAAGAGCCGCAAGACACACAATTCGCCACCTCTCCCACGCGTCCATCGTATAGCCGGCTGCGAACGTTCCGTCGGGGCAGTCAGGTTCCCCCGAAACCCAAGTTTCTCATCGAGGATGGTGTCAATTGCATTAAGAGACCAGTTGATCAAATCCATAATCTTTCAGTTTGGAGAGCAGTGCAGAGAGAGTCTCTCAATACAAGGGAGCAAAGCAGGGAAGATAAGGGTGAGGACGGGGAGAGAAAAAATGCGACCGCCTCCGTTGAGTGCCAAAGAGAAGAGTATGAAAGTATTTCAATGAAAGGTTTGGCTATTTTGTTAATTTCCATGAGTACAAATCTTAATGTTTAAGCATATAATGATATTCTAGGGAATTGTTTACTTCTAATTTTATATTCACAGTTTGTACAGAACCCTTTTCTATTCTAACATGACAGTGTCTCTGTGTATAAGACAAGAATCAAAGAGAAATGATGATTCAGTCAGTGTGGAAGAACTTGACTGGTCTACAGAAAGACCTAGTCCTAATCCCAGCTGAACACCTCTGGTGTGACTTTAAATGTAGACTGTGAGCCAAAAATGTAAACATAATTCATGTACTTAAAAATTGTATTTCCACCTCTGTTGCAACAGTTTTGAAGTGTATATGAAATGACTGTACCCATATGTCATTGGTGTTTGGTGATTAATTTTTGGCTCAATGGCCAATTTTATATCCAATTTTTTATTGTCCAATTTTAAATCCCCTTTCTTCCTCATTCTGATGCTCAGTTTGAACTTCAGCAAGTCGTCTTCACCACATCTAGATGCCTAAAATGCATTGAGTTGCCACCATATGATTGGCTGATTGGCAATTTGTGTTACCAAGTAATTGAACAGATGTACCTAATAAAGTGACCGGTGAGTGTAAACTTTTGTCCTTAAACTAACACTTTAAATTGAATGTCCAGACATTTAGCAAAATCAATAAAATATTTAATGTAATACAATAAAAAGCATAATAAAAAGCCAGCTTCCATATAAATAAACAAACACATCTGTCATTTTGTACTTCATTACAAAACTACTATGTGACACACAATCACTTCAGTCTCAGTCATCCCAAGATGTCTTGACAAATACAGAAATGTCAGTCCTGGTCTGTAGAACTACTGTTGCTCGTTTCTTCCTCGTTCTCCTCCACATGCTCCTCCTGTGGTTTCTGCAGGTCTTTTTTGCTACCGTGCTCCCAAACCTCGGTCTCAATGTACTCCTTCTGCTGCTCGCTGTCACACTGCGTCCTGCAGGGTCTGTTCCTGTAGTGCACACATTTCAATGGTCAGCTTCTCAAAAATTCAAGGTGAATTAAAAAGTAAAAACTGACTTGAATTAAAATGAGCTCTGTTATCCTATAGGGATTTGCTCTGAGGTTTGGAGTTTTACTTTATATTTGAAAACACTTGGATAGAGTTAAACAGAGGAACATAACTTACGTTTTGACATAGTAAAGTGCGAGAAAGACAGAAAGCATGACTGTGAAGGTGACTGTGATCAGTAAGGCAGCTGGAACCGCTGCAAGTCACAAAAGAGAAAACAGTAAATACAAGCAAGCCATTGGGTTTAACAAAACAATAACTGCTGTTATATGCTCATATAATGAAAATAGCAGGATCATACCCTCAATCAGGGTTTCACTCATGGGCAGATGTTTCCCTTCATCATCCATGTCTTTAACAGAGGGACTGTGAGATGATGATGATGAAGAAGAAGGAACAGAGGAAGATGTGGAAGGTAGTTTAGAAAATGGGGTTTTCCTCAGATGAACTCCAGCTTGAGCCGTGGGGAAAACAGATGAATGTGTTGTGATTGGCTCTCTTGTTGTCGTTTGGTGTGCGGCCATGTACGCCTGATTTTGTGCCTCAAAATCTGCAAACAGAACCGATTCAGGCTTGTTACATAACAGACATGACAATCAAACAAACCTCAGCGGTTACTTTCGCCTTGATCAGGCTATTTGCCAATTCATCCCTCGCGCTTCCTTCCATTTCACCACATCTCTGGCCCTCACAGGAGACCAATCTGTGATGATGTCACTTCCTGAACTTCCTATTTCCTTGGCACACTTACAGTTTGAGTTGATTTGATGCCAATTGACACACAAACTTGGAAAGGAGTTCATACAATAAATGTGTATCAGGCTTGTGAGTAATAAGTATGAATTTGCAATCAATGTGACTCATTCAATATAATCATACATAGACGTATTTGTGCATAAATTCTGTGTATGAATCTTAATGATATGCCATTAAGTTTGCATTAAAATGATTTAAAACTTGTTCAAAAGTTTGAAACTGAAACTATGTACATGCAAAAATAAAAAATAAAAATTATTTGGCCTCAGAAACTATTATGATAAACCAATTTTTAAAAACACATAGCAATATAATTATGTGATTTTTCAAAAGGACAAATCATTTTCTTAGTTAGTAGAAAACAAGTATCAGAACGTTTTCTTGTATTAATAACCTGAGTATTTATGTACTATCATTTACTAACCACACATGTGCATATATTTGCTGTAAAATCTGTGTATGAAGTTTAATGATTTGTCATTAAGTTTGCATTAAAATTCAAATGAAATTCTAAATTTGTTCTACAGTTAAGCACCAACTGAAACCACACGTATGCAAACATCACACACTCGTTGTTTTAGAAGCTAGACATGTTTACAAGCCAGTTTATTAAGAACAGATTTCAATAACTGAGCGACTTCATAAAAGTGTTAATTATTTATGAGCAATAATCAATTAAATAAAAATGAGAACTTATGAAAGGTCTGCAATCCCTTATATAACTGTACAAGTTTTGAAACCAGCACACTTTGCTTTGCTTGTTGATCTTGATGCGAATGCACTTAAGAGCATGTGAAGGAATGGTGACCAATAGGAGTAGCTGTATGGAAATCCCATATACGGAAATGATTAGGACGTGTTTCATGTAAATTACTATCACAGTCATGTAGTCTTACAGAACATATTCATTAACCTTGAATAGCATAACAAATAATTAATGTGCATTTGTGAATTCCAATCACGGATATGCAACCACAGTGTGTAAAATGATCAAACTAAATATCTTACCTGTTAAATTGAAGCAGAAGACATCAAACACTTTGCTGGGGTCTGCACGCCACACGACAACCCCCGCCTTGCCATTGCCACAGTTCGATTTGACCTGAACTCGGGGAACAACAGCTATTTTCTCATCTACCCACCCGAACCTGAGATTTACAAAGAAAACTGTTGATTAATTTTTTTCATTTACAATTTAAAATAATTGGTTGATTCAGCATTATGCGTTGTTTTCACCTGCATGTCTCCAGACCGTGTTTATGGGCCTCTGTGACCTGTGCTTTGCTTGCTATAGTCAAATTTAGATGTTCACAAAGATCTCTGGCTGCTGATGCATTCAAGGCGTATGTGTTTCCGATGGAAGCTTCAAACACACCGAGATGGCTCGTTTAGGGTTCACTGTTCATCAGAGGAAGAAAAAATAACTATTTGTTTTGTATAACAGACTATTAAAGGTGAGTCGAAAATGTCTAATTAATTTCTAAAAAGTCCTGTGCATCCACAGATATTTAAGATAAATAAATGCCCATGAGGGACCTACCTTTTACCAACTGGATGTCAAAAGATAAGCTAGACATGAATAAACTGCTGAAAAGCATCATCATCATCCTCATCCAGACTCTTGCCATGGTGGTGACGTCTGCTCTCTCTGAGGCTCTGAGCAAAGTGTGATTAGTGATGTGCCAAGCGGAGAGGTTATAGTGAGGCTAAACTCCCCAGGGGTGCGGTCTGTGCGTAGAGGGGCGGTTATTGCATAAATGACCCGTACAAAGTGTCATGACCAAGCCGCCGCAGTGGGGAAGAGGAAACAGGAGGTGCGCTGGCATCTCTGATGAGGGACCGTGCTCTTCAGGAGTCTGGTTCAGGCCAAGGTGAGAATGTTTTCACCATAAAAACACCCAGTGATGACTGAAGGCCTGCTGACGCACTGCACCACACAGTCAAACGTCCCCATCCTTTGTGTCATAGCAAGTATAGTAGAAATCAGGAACCTACGGCAGGAAATCCAGAAGCCAGAGAAATGTCCCAGGCTCTTTTCTAAGTTCCTGAAACAACTGATCACTGGAGGCCAATTTCTCACACGTAAAGAAAGAAAAATCATATTTTGGTCAATCATAAATAGTCAATAATTCTGAGATGATCAGGAGGGAAGCTCATTTCCATCACATAAGAAAAAAATCATGCTTTGGTAAATCATAATTATGACAAGCAATAATGAGATAAAAAGTCATAACTATGACAGCCCAAATTATGAAATAAACTGATCATCACTATTAAAGGCCAATTCCACCACATAAGAAAAAAATCAGTCATAAGTCATCATGACAAAATTTGAAATGACAAGATAAAAAGTTGAAATTATGATGTAAACGTTATACAAACTTTCTGGAAATATTTTCTCTACAAAAAAGAAAATCCTATTTAAATTACATTAGTCAGAATTATAACATAAATTGAAATTATATGAGATTAAATAGTCAATTATGACAAAAACTAAATTGAGATACGAAGTCATAATTATGACAGTCAAAATGATACCGTCATATTTATGAGACAAAATATGAAATTATAAGATAAAACGTGATACTTGAGATATGTCATGGGTGCGGTGTATAATAAAAGATGAATAACAGAGATCAGTCTTTAATTAATCCACAAAGAGGTAATCCTCATCAGGCAGGCAACACACACAAAGCAACTTAACACTGGACTAAGACAAACTGAACAGACATGAATGTAAATAGGGAGGCACATGAAGATAATTAACAAGACACAGGTGAACATAATGATGAAATCAAAGGAGAGATAGATACTAGGCTACATCCGAAAACTGAAAAATGCTGCCTTCGGAGGAAAACGAATTTCAAAGAAAGAAGGCATCAAGGCACATCCGAATCCACTTCACTCCCTGCCGCCTGATGCCTTCATCTGATTGATTTTTGAAGGCAGCATAGATAGATGTATCCTTCACTGCCTTTGATATCCCACAATCCCGATCCTGTACCATTCCGTGACGGTTGAGCGAAAAAATTAAGATGGCTTCTGAAAGTTGCGTTTGGTGGTTAGTTTGTGTGTAAATCAATGTAGCCTATATTTCTGACCAGTGTTGGGGAAAGTTACTTTTAAAAGTAATGATTATAATATTGCGTTACTCTCCAAAAAAGTAACTAATTACGTTACTTAGTTACTTTTTATGGAAAGTAATGCGTTACGGTACTTTTGCATTACTTTCGCGTTACTTTTTATGTGCAATCAAGCACAATTGTTAATGTAAAGTCATTTTTGCTTATGTTGAACTGGATCATCAAAGGTCAGCAGCAAACACATTGGTTAATAAAATGGGATTCAATACATTTGTGTTGTTTAACATATTTAATTATTGCAGCTTGCGTCATATTATGAGTTTGCATTTCACTGTTTTAATTCATTTTGATGAATACTGAATCTGTTTTTTGTGAGTGAGATGAATTAATACACATTCATATTTAGTCTAGAACTACAATAATGTTCAGACAGTCAGTCAATAAATGGGAAAAAGTAA
>CM049867.1:8672881-8825381 GCA_027474115.1 Schizopygopsis malacanthus
TATCATATTTTAAAGTATTTTTGTATTTTTTCATATTTTGGGAATATAATCCATGTAAAGCTTTTTTGCACATTGACATTTAAAGTGATATTTAAATGGCAATTATTGACACTTATTATTTTAAATAATTAATTCTCATTAGGTAATGTGGATCATAAGATGTCTGTTACAATGTTTGTTGATTGTTGGGTTCCCCAATAAAAAGATTTAATCACATAATTAATTCTCATTAGTAAAATCTGAATTTTCTTTCGTTACTGAGAAAAAATATATTTAATTGTTTAATGTTATTATTTAAAATATTCATACTACATAATGGTACCATTTATTGCTCTCAACTCTTTATTACAGAAATATAAATTTGCAGGGGAAATGTATTTAAGTCATGAAAATGATAAAATGCCAACAATCTTGATTGTCCTAAAAATGACAAAGTTAAATGAGACAAGTCAAAATGTAACAAAAAGTTGAAAATAGAAGTCAATTATGACAAGTCAAAATTACGAGATACTAAGTCATAGTTAGTATGGAAAGCCATAATAATGATATTAAAAGATAAAAAATTAGATAAACTCATTGCTATGGAAGCTTATTCCCACCATATAGGAAACAAAAATTATAAATCATAATTTTGATTATGGTAAGTCATAAAAAGTCAAACGTAATGAGATAAACTGATCACTATGTAGGCCCACCACATAGGGGGAAAAATGCTTTAGAAAAATGATTTCATAAAAATTGTCATGTCAAATTTTTGAGATTCTAGTCATGCCCAAAATATCAGCACCCTTGGTAATATGATCAAAGAAGGCTGTAAAAATTAATCTGCATTGTTTCCTTTTAATCTTTTATTACAAAAATGCACAAAAATCTAACCTTTCATTGGATAATAAGAATTTAAAATGGGGGATATAGCATTATGAAATAAAAATGTTTTTCTCTAATACACATTGGCCACAATTAACGGCACCCTTTTATTCAATACTTTTTGAAACCTCCATTTGGCAGTTTAACAGCTCTACATGTTCTCCTATAATGCCTGATGAGTTTAGAGAACACCTGACAAGAGATCAGAGACCATTCCTTCATCCAGAATCTCTCCAGATCCTCCAGATTCACAGCTCCATGACGGTGCTTCTTCTCTTCAGTTCACTCACTCATGTTCTACAGGGTTCAGGTCAGATAACAGGACTGGACATAGCAGAAGCTTGGTTTTGTGCTCAGTGACCACCATTTGTGTTGTTTTTGAGGTTTGTGTTTGGATTATTGTCCGGTTGGAAGATCCAAACATGGCCCATTTTAAGATTTCTAACAGTCAGTCACTTATTGATTTTTTATCTGTTGGTATTTGATATAATCCATGATGCCATGCGTCTAAACAAGATGTCCAGGACCTCCAGCAGAAATATAGGCCCACAACATCAAAAATACAGCAGTATATTTCATTGAACACAATACACATGGGGTACTTTTTATCCCTGTTGTTCACCAAACCCATCTTGAGTGTTTGCTGCATTTATTAGTTTCATCTGAACATAGAAGCCAGTCCCATTTGAAGTTCCAGTCGTGTCTGACAACTGAATATGCTGGAGTTGTTTTTGGATGAGCTAGGATCATTTTCACTTCCCAAACAACATGTGATGTAGCTCTAGGTTGTGGTCTTGGAAAGTCTTTTCTTCTCTCCTCCTCATCGTGCAAGCGATATAGACCCTTCACTAATTTGTGATTGTAAATTCTTAATTATTGCTGATGGTGGAAATGGGAATTTTCAATTATCTCATTTTAAATTACCTTTTGCTGCACATCAGAAATAATATTCTTTGTTTTTCTCATTGTGATGGATGATTAAGGGAATTTGGGCTTTGTTTTCCCTCCTATTTATATTTCTGTGAAACAGGAAGCCATGGCTGGATAATTTCATGATTATGTTCATAATCACCATGGAGCGCTCAAAATTGTGAATATGAATGGAATATACTTCAGAGATATTTTACTCATAAGAATTTCTAGGGGTGCCAATAATTATGTCCAACGTTTATTTGAGAAACATTTAAGATTGTTATTGTCCAATGAAAGGTTGGATTTTTGTGAATTTTGAAAATAAAAGATCAAAAGGATTAATAATGCATATTAATTTCCACAGCCTTCTTTGATCATATTTACCAAGGGTGCCGATATTTTTGGCCATGACTAAGTCTTTATTTTCTACAATGCAATAAATAGAAAATGTACTCTAGAAAAAAACATGCGATTTTCAAACACCTTTATTACAAGGTGAAGTGGCACAACAGTAAACACAAGGCACACATGTGCAAATATCAATTCTTTCATGCTAGTTAAAAGTGCTCTTGAAAATGGTGAAAATCAGTTAAAATCAGTGCTCTGAAGGCACAACCCCACACAATCGTCAACTACCAGTCGCAAAATATTGCACTTTAGGATCTACCTTGGAATGTCAATTCAAATAAACAACATAAACAACTGCAAAGACTTACTTAAGACATACTGTACCCAATTTTGTATTAAATATTGTACTTAATATTTCACAAAACCTGAGAAGTTTAATCATAAGGTTCGAGTGGTATAATCATATATCAAACGTGACAGTCTTATTAAAGGTTTCTCTGCAATAACAAGAAATCCCAACTTCCCCAACCTCAAGTATTATGCCTTATCATCAATATAGTTTACAAAGCAAATCTGATTTCTCATGCAAGCACACTTGGTCCCTAAACAATAACAAGTAGTTCTGCTTCTATTTTAATAAATGCAGTGTGAAAGACTGGTAGAAACGATATGAGCTGTGTTAATCTGTCTCTCCATGATGGATGAGAATAAAGTCATTCTGGGGCAGGGGTCTTTGACCCTACATTCAGTCCGAAAAACTTCTTGCCTGGGTTGGCAGACGTGTCTCCGCTCTCACTGTAGCGGTTACTGAAGAAGCTTATGATATTAACAAGTATGAATGAAGCAAAAAACAGAGTGAGGACGATCCAAAGCACTCGATTTCGCCGGAAGAATTTGGGGAATATCTGGTTAAGGACCTCCGATGCCTCCTCAAACCTGCTGCAAGGACAAAAACATCATGACTACTGAATTATTGACAATGATATGACAGGAAAACACTTTGAAGTCAATTACCTATTAATCTTCCTGTCTGTATCAGTATTTCCTCTTGTTTCCTCCTCAGACGACTCCTGCTTCTCTTCTGCTTTCTCTTCCTCCTCCTTCAGCTCCTGCAGTTCTTTAGACCTCTTAAGTCCTTCTTGGTATCTACAGTGAAGTTCATTTCTCTAATTAATATACAGTAGAAGCCGAATTGGTTTTCTAAAATCTTTTGTAAAGCTTAAAAATAAATGTATTACATATAAGAGCTTTTTCCAAAACGCTAAACGCCAAATTTTAAAAAAATGAGTTCGTCATGCCATTTTGCTGTGTACTGAACCTATTCACTGTCTAATGTTTCATGCCAAATCGCTAATTTCCTTGTTAAAATACTGCAAACAGTTCTTTTTCAAACCGCTTAAGCGCCGAACCTTTTTTAGCCTAAGGATTTCCTCTCGAATAGAATCTTTCGATGCACCAACATGACGACGCTTTGAAGCGTTTGTTTGTGCAGTCTTCAAAATGAGTGCTACTCTAATAACACTTTTGTGGCCTGGATGAGCCTGAGACCTGTTACACCTGGGGTAGAAAACGCAGACTGGACAAAGAAAATCACAAAAAACAACAAAAAAAGAAGGTTCTCAGGTGGCGCGTTACAACCCACTTGGGATGTCAATGTAACAGATTTTACCAGTAAAGGTGGTGTTTAACCAATGGACACTAGAGGCTGTAGCCTTTGGCGTTCCTTGTTAGAGCACCCGCATCCCGCACCGGAAACCCAGGTCAGACCCGCTGGTGTGATGGTGCGGACCCGGGGGGGTTTCAACACAAGGCTGTGCGACCGGTGTATGAGTCTACTTTGAGTTCTCTTTTTTTTTTTAAGACATAAACCAACATAAAAAAAAAAAGGATGGATTTGTAGCTTTTGAAAACAAAAACAAAAAAACTTTGCATTTATAATCGAATTTGTTGTTTCATTTAACACTCATTGTTTAACATGTTCACTGAGCCAACAGACCATTTTAACATGTAAATATATTAACAAAATGTATGGGTCATAAAAAAATGTCATTTTCTGAAAACTTAAAATGGATTTATAGCGTTTTGGAAAAGAGCTCTTCATATATTGCTTTTCAAGAATTTAATGTAACAAAATGAATAAAACCTTAATTTTGAAGGATTTGAATATCAACCATTTTGCCAACTACGTGTCCTTGTTATTATTATTATTCTACAAAATTTTGCTTTTAGTCCAATTCAAAGTTCATGCTTTTGTTGTCTACTTTGAGGTTTTTCTAAAACGCTGAATTTTTCTGTTCAACCCTGTTATATTTCATCCTTTAAAAATTATCACATTTAAAAGAATTTAAAGAATTAAAGTAAACTTGAAGAATTCAATTCCTCAGTTTTAATTATGGCAAGACTTTTTTAAACTAAATTAATACTTTTATTAACCAAGCACACATTAAATTGATCAAAAGTAATAACAAATACAAGATTTCTATTTCAAATAAATGCTGTTTTTTTACTTTCAATTAATCAAAAAATTCTGACAAAAATAAAATAAATAATTTCAACAAAAATATTACAAACGACCGTTTTCAACATTGATACGTTTCTTGAGCAGCAAATCAGCATATTAGATTATTGTTTTGACAGAATAAAATGAATGTTAAAATATACTGAAACAAAACACTTTTTAAACTGTAATAATATTTCAAAATATTAGTTTTACTGTATATTTGATCAAATAAATGCAGCCTCGGTGAGCATGAGACTCAAAATATTTATGTACAGAAAAATTATTGTAATTCTTAAATTGTGTGTGAAGAGTGTCAAGAAAAGAGCAATATAACTGTAATGATTACAGACCCTAAACTTTTGAACGGTGCTGACCTCATTAAGCTCAACACTTTTGAAAAAAATATTTTTTCAAAACATATTCGTTGACCGCTAATCTGAATATTGGGGAAATCCCATTCTCTTCATGACATTTAAAAAAAATATTGGTAACGCTTTAGATTAGGGAACACTATTCACTATTAACTAGTTGCTTATTAGCATGCATGTTACTAGCACATTGGCTGTTTATTAGTACTAATAAAGCACATATTAATGCATTATTCTGCATGAATATATTTTAGATCTCTTAATCCTATCCTATATGTAATCCCTAATCTAAAGTGTTTAGGACGAGGGTATATGGTTTGAAAAAAATCACCCTTTGGAAAATGCATATTTGTTAATAACTAATGTGAATATTGTGCAGAAAGTATGTTACTACGTAGATCACCAATGTTTCCCAAGGACTGTTACCTTGGCTTTTAAAAGAAGTGATAAAAAAATGGCAATTTCCTGAGAATGTTTTTGCAATTATGCAACTGCGTGATATAACTAGTCATCTGAACAGACTTAAGCGTTTGTTGTTTCATGTGTGTGTTCACACAGATTCATTTAAGCGTTCAGTAGTGCCAAGGGTGTTACCCTTTGTTATACGCTTCTTCTTCAATCTTGGCTTTGATCTCTTCTCTAATCTTCTCTGGACTGCAGACAACTTTGGTTGGCGTTGCTTCACTTTCCTGCTCCGTCAGAGCGTTTCCACGGCTTTGTTTCACATAGGAAAGAAGAGACAGGGATGGAGCAATAAAACAAATTGACATTACGCAGATATGTGCAAACTACAGAACTGGCTCTCTCCGTTCATAACCTCTGCCCTATTGGAGAGACTTAAATGCCACAGAAAGGAACATGGCACTGCAGCTCTGACAGAAGCGAGACATGAGATGTTTAAACAGGTCCTTTGGGAGGTCTTTAAATATCACTCGCTTTAGAATCGCATGCATGTTACCAGATTGTTATTGTCTGTCTGTCTTTGAGTTAAAACCCGGTTTTTAGAAATGACAGTACGGTGACGATCTCTTTGCCTTTTCTTGCTAAAACAGCACGGTCAGACACTGATGACTGGTTTTTATCAAACCTTCCTGTCCAAATGTTTAGATTTAATCGCTAAATAGGATGTAAAATTGACTGCGGATGGGATTTTTGTGGGATTCTTGAGCTATTTTAAGCACACAGAAGAAACGAGAAGGTTGCTTAAGTTATAATCTGCCAAAAGGGCCATGCGTCTTAGTGAACTCTCTTCCTTTATTATCATCTGTGGTATCATCTGTGGTTCCACGAAGAACCTTTAACATCCAAACAACCTTTCCACTGCAGGAAAAATGTTTCTTTATATTTCACAGCCCTGTATCTTAAAAACAATTCTACAAATTTAATTTAAATAAAAAAAGGGATATTAACTTAAATGATGCTAAGTTTAGAAATATCAATAAAAACTTTACATCACGTCCAGTTCCCCCCCCCCCCCTAAACCTATGCATTAACTATCAATTTTTTTCCACAAATGATTTATAATCAGCTTTAATACAATGATCAAAATAACAAAAGCACCCAGAGATACTTTAGTTAGGGACCAATTCTCACTATTAACTAGTCGCTTATTAGCATGCATATTACTAGCATATTGGGTGTATATGTAAGGAATAATTGACGATGGGCCGTTGAATTATTAGAAAAATAATGCACAGTGATGCAGTCACGACGCAAAGCGGGGGTATGGATTATTTTACTAATAATTCAGCGGCTCGAAGTTCCACACCTCAAGACATCGATCAGATGATATATTTCAAGGCATTCGTCCGGTTGTTCTACTTCAATCGCTATTGAGAGCAGGATTATTTATTACGCATCTCATCCAATGCCTCCCTTGCTAATTCCAAAACGTCATTTTAAACCGTAACGGAGGCTTGAGCCGTTGATAGCAGACTAATGTAGTTAATACAGTTAATAACTAAGTTATGAAACAGAGAGCGAGAGCGAGAGAGAGAGAGAGAGAGAGAGAGAGAGAGAGAGAGAGAGAGAGAGAGAGAGAGAGAGAGAGAGAGAGAGAGAGAGAGAGAGAGAGAGAGAGAGAGAGAGAGAGAGAGAGAGAGAGAGAGAGAGAGAGAGAGAGAGAGATTAATGTTACCTCTGTGAGTCAGTGATCGGCAGCAATGTCTTTAAGTTCATTTTCTTCACGAACAGCGCCGTTGTTGTTACGTCGCTTGTGAGAAGTCATGTAGTTTTTAAGTTTTTAAACTGTTACTGATAAAATTGTCAGAGTAACTAACTACAATAGCGCTTATGTTAATGTGTGTGCAAACTATATGTGTGTCTGTGAACGAGAGACCGAGAGCGAGTAGGCTATGTGCTTTCCTTACACAATAAAATGTAACTTTGTAGCAAAAACATGGACAAGATCTGTCGATTTTATTATTTTGTTTACTGTATTTATTTGTTTGGCCAGTGTCTTGAGGGTTTTAGTTGTATTGCTGTTGTAAGACCTTTGAAATAACAGAAATCGTTTGGTGAAGTGATATGGTCATGTAATGCGGTCAAGAGAGCTGCCTGGAACTACGTTCGCCGTGCGCTTCCCTGAAAATAATTGCACACCTCAGAACGTTCGTCAGCCAATCAGATTCAAGCATTCAACGGCCCCGTAGTATAATAGTATTTATACAGCACATATTCTGCATGACCATTTTCTACATATCTAATCCTACCCAATGCCTAAACTTAACAAATAACCATGTAAACATGTAACATTCTCCAGATGCATATCTTTTGATAAGGCTCAAATTGATTCATTGTTTTAAGGAAACTGAGGATTTCAAAGAACAAATTTCCAAAGCATTATGTGATGAATGTGTGCAAAGTTTATGAGGAATGTGGTGGCACGGAGTCAAGAAAGGCAATTACTTACGATTTGTCAGGCACGTCTTGTTGTGTAGGGTCTGAGGAACTGCTGTTCTTAACCTCACACTAAAAACAACAGTAGGATACAATCAGTAAAAAATCCTCAAGGTCTCATTCTGACGAATGGCTTTTGCCTCAAATGGTCACCTTGATAAAACGGCACATGTAGGCAACTTAAAGATAAAGCATCATTAATTACACGAGGCTGCTGACAGCCTACAACATAACAGCTGACGAGGCAGAGCGTGTGAGATAGGACTCACCACCACAGGAAGTGCACCGAGTGCAACATTAGGGCCAGCGGTGGCTGGCGTCTGCCCGGGGATGTTCAGTAGATTAAACTTGGGAACTACAGCCACACTGACTCTTCGTCTGGGCAAAGCCTTAGAGAGAGAAAAAACACACACTCTCTGAAACTAAACACACTTTATCTGTAGACCGGCACATTCTCTGCCTCTCTGAACGGTGTTATGGATGTTATTGGTACAATTGGTGTTAAGGTGTTATTGGCTGTTTGCAGTACCTTGAGGTTCAGTGATCATATATTCACATTAATAACCATATTTTGGCAATACAGGGTTCTTGAGCTGGCTATGTGATTCTCTGGAGATTAAAAAGATTTTTGAAAGGTTCTTTATGTTGCAGGTTCTTCAGATTAGTGTATCTGTTTACAGAGGAAATGTGAAACCAAACAAGTTTTCTTGTATCAATATTAAATGTTTTCTTAAGAACCATAGAAGTAAAGAATCCAAAATGTGTTGCTTTTAGTCCATGTTTGGGTTCAAGCTTTGAAGTCATTTACAAAACCTCAAATGTTTGGGGTCAGTGAAATCAATATTCATTTATTTGTCACTGATAATAACAAGAAATAATTATTGAGCAGCAAATAAGCATACTAGAATGATTTCTGAAGGATCATGTGACCCTGAAGACTGGAGTAATGATGCTGAAAATTCAGCTTTGCATCACAGGAATAAACCACATTTTAAAATATATTACAATAGAAAACAGTTATTTGAAATTGTACTAATATTTCACAATATTACTGTTTTCAGCTATCTGTACCGGCTACTGTTTGTAGTCTTGGTGAGCAGAAGAGACTAAAATGTTCTTTATAATGAAAATGTTCCTCCTAGACCTGACGTACAAGCAAATTTAAACATAAACTACAGGCTATTGACTTTAAAAAACGTCCTATTTTAGTCTGGGGGGGGGGGGGCTGCACTCTTCAAATAATTTCAAGGGTTTTTACAGGGATAGGTTACCCACAAATGACAATTCTCCCATGATTTAATCACCCTCCACTTGTTCAAAACCTTTATGTGTTTCATTCTTCTGTTGAACACAAAATAAGACAATTTGAAAAATGCTGGTAACCAAATAGTTGTCGGTAGCCATTTACTTCCATGGTACTTTTTCCCATATTGTCAGTCAATGGCTACCATCAACTGTTTGGTTACCAACATTCTTCAATCTAATTTTTTGCACAACAGAAGAAAGAAACTCACACAGATTTTGGAGAACTTTAACTTTTTGGGTGAACCTTCAAAACGGTTCCCCTATGGCAGGTAAGGAGCATAGGAGCAGGTTCTCCTGAGGTGCCGGGTTATTTTAAATCCTTTAGCCACAGATTTTTGCCTACCTTTCCCATTTGCACAGACATGGATCTTGATGTACGTGGAACACCTTCCTCTGTGCAAACACATAAAAAAGATGAAGCATAAGCAGGCATGTCTTGGGGGGGGGGGGGGGGACACACAACCGTGGCTTCGATATGGGGGGGGGGGGGGGGGGGTTGTGTGTTGGAGACAACCATGGTTTCGTCGATGTTTCTGTTTACCTCCAGTGTCTCCTGATCCCGCATAGCAGCGGCTGGAGTTTTGGCCCTTCTTAAACTCCATCAGCTCAGCATGGTCCTTCTCATACGTCCGCTTCAGATTCTCCACGTACTGCATCATCACCTCAGTGGCCTTGCTCATTCTCTTCTCCTGCCACGGACAAATACAAATGATCATATGCACAATCCACACTGTACTTTGCATCACTAGGACACTGGGTTTTTTGGGTCTCACTAACAGTAGCATTCAGGACATCATGGAATTATCATGCACAATGCATTTATGTCCTGGATCAACATCCTTCAAAGAACAAAGACATCTCAACCTGCTGAACTATTCATAACGTGCCCTGAGAGAAATAACCAAAACTCAAGCCTAGTCCTAAAATCTGACTGGTTTAGTAGGGGGCACAAAAGCAGGGTTTCCATCCAAATTTGCAGATTTAACGTGTGCAAAATTGGAATATAACATAAAACATGTGAATAAGCAACATTTACATCCAATGAGTCAAAGAGAACAAAATCACCACTTCCTGATAAACTGGCACTATAAAAGTAGGAGAAGCCATTGAATATAATAATTTTCATATGACTTGCACCTCAGAGCGAGCAGACGAAACACAGAAAACGCAGTCATTGTATTCGGAGGCAGATGCCTGCTGTTTGGGAACGCAGTCATGTAGGACCGTTCTGGGAGGCAATTATACAGAAATACTTTGATGACAGACTTTGCTCGGGCATTTCAGAATGACCATAATAACATGTCAGATGCTGTGGAATGAGATCGGTCTGCTGGATCATGCCTTCCCATAGCGCAAAGTCACATTACTCTTTTGATGCACAACATGGAGGAATTTATTCGGCAAATGCGTTACCATCTCCCATTATTCGCATTAACCCTTTTTTGGAACAAGTCAAAAAACACCTCAAGCGAGCATAAAAACGTGTTTTTTTTTGGCAAATTTAGAGATTTTTATTCTAAATTTGGCGTTTCCATCACTCGTTTCTGATGCGATACTTCCGAATGCACATACGAATAGGGTGATGGAAACATAGCTAATATTGGATTGGATTCGCTCATGAATAGTATTTGTGACGTGAAGTTTGCTCGGTAGATTAAGTAAGTAAGTGGTCACAAGCTATAGTAGGTTCTCTGCTTACCACTTGTGTATTCAGTCTATTAACAATGTTACCAGTTGGCTTCTGGTTGGTCTCAAAGTCATCATTTTACATGCCCTAGATTTAATAAAAATATACTTTCTTCACACTGTGGCCAAACGGTGATGAAACGCCATATTAGCTGCTACGTTTCTGGTTAATGTTGTTTTTTGGAGCAGCAAGGATGTTGATTCAGGGACATGTCTTAAATGATGTTAAGTCAATTATGAGTCAAACATTTAATCAATGTCACACACTCAGACACTTTAGGCCAAACAGAACTGGCAGGTTACTAAACGTGCATCTACTAGGCAAAAGTAAACTGCATTTGTTGTTAAAAGAAACATGATGAGTATTTGGGATATTAAAAAGATGATCATTCTAAGGCAGCAACAACCTCAAAAATATTATTAAATTATGGGATGCCAGAGCAAGGCATGGTAAACTGAGGTATTGATACTTGCAGTGAACTCATGCAGGGCCTATTATTAACAGTGTCGCCACTAGCAACAGACATACAGCTGAGTCCTCCGTTCACTTGGTTTACTTTGGCTTACACATTAACCTAAGGGCAGCCATGACACTTAGCTAAATCTATCTCAAACATATCTTATCTGCTGGAAAATAAACATTCCCATCTAGTGCCCCTCTACAGCACCACGACAAGGGACTGTTTTCTCATGAAAACACGAAGAGCACTTCAAATGGGGGGCTGAGAGAGACCTGCAGTCACATTAACAGCATGTGACAAAGTTTTGCGTGCAGGAATGTTCTCTGTCAGTAGCACTGAGATGAATGAAGCATCTCCCACAGAAGTCACCTTCAAAGCAAGCAGCGCTCTGTTGTCAATGCAGTGAATTCACATCACAAACTTGAAGATGAGTGTTCAACCTGCATGGGAAACTTCTTCGGCCTCACATGAAAAAAACACACAATTGACTATTCACAAAGAGCTTGATTGACAGGCGATCTGACCAATCAAAACGCAGATATTATGTGCGATATCTACGGCCTGTCTCCATAGAAATACATGTTAAAACAGGGTTTTTAATATAAAACTTTTTCAATATAACTAAATATAAAAATGTGCAGAGGGTTAAGCTGTGCTGTTGTTGGCTGCCACAGTAACGGCAATAATCGAAGGTATTCCTTTAAAGTACTTGTTTTGCGTACCAGAAAACCGGCGCTGTATGCATGGCTTGCAGCGCTTAAGTTAAATAAAGAGTGTTAAATAATAAAATTATGTGTTAAAACATGTGCTCTTATCATTCTGTGGACACAATCCTGTGAACTTCGCCCTGAATAGGATCTGTATATGCATGTGTTTTCAATGCAGCTAACCTCGCGTCGCTTCATGTCATCTTCCCTCTCATTAAACTATGACCGGCCCTTTACTGCAAAAAGACCCTCACTGTGACACTCTAAAGTGGTGAAACTATGGCGCAATGTATTTTAAAAAAATAACCTTTTTTATTGGTTTCACGTTATATTGTTGGCTCGGAAAATATGTAAATGCACATGATTTGTCAAATAATATAAGATAAAGATCGCTGAACCTAAACTGCAACTAAGTCAAAAATGCTTATTCACTGCGTCCTCACTCACAACTCTCTTGAGACTCGTTCACTCCGCCAGCGTCTCACAGCGATCATTTTCATACCACAGACGCTAAACATTCTTGCAAACCGTCTAAACTGAATTATTCATGTCATGCAGACACTCGTATGAGGACTTTAACAGCAAATTAGTCATTTAGAGAATTTTTTTATTTTTGAACATGAAAAATTGACCGAGGTTTATATAATCTGTGTGATTCAGAATCTGTTAATTGTACAAGAGTTTCTGTTAAATTTAATGGGTGAAAATTATATTGTTTGCACATTGGGCACGTTGCACTTGAGTGTGTTTATGTGTTAAAGATTGCAATTTGGATAGAAGAGAATAGACTGTTTACAAAAGTAATTACCGTATTGACACGATTATAAGACGACCCTCCTTTTCAAGATGTACCTTTTGGAAAAAGGCTTTTTGAAAACCAAATCTTGTTTTATTAAGTAAAAAACAAACAAAAAAATCTTAAATTATTCTCATGTGGCATATTTTTCCTATTCTAATTTTGTTTTGAAAGTATGGTAAATACTGGTCAAATGTACCAACAATCCCATTTAAAAACATACACTTTTTTTGATATACTACACAAATAACAGGTAGCCCATCTGAATTATATAACATTTAAGCTATCCATCACATAGTAACCTAGGAAAGTTTCATTAAAGTTGCTGTATGAAGAATTGACAATGAAAATATTGGAGAGGGTTTTTTCACCCAGGCCCCTCCTCATCAGACTTGACGCACACGCAGGTTGCCAGATTGACGACACCAGAGGAACGAGCACACATGCCGATGAATGAAATACGCTGTGTTTTCTGCCAACTGGCAACCCGGGGTGCTGAAATACAATTGGGTAAACTGGCAGGGGGCGGGTTGCACAGACCAAAACAAACACAGACATTCCGTCCCGGAACGCACATTTTCAAAGGAGAATATCTAAAAAAATGTTTTCTAGATAAACGTGTTAACTTAGCATGCTTCTTAAATATCTGCAAACATATTATGGTATTTTTATGCTTTAGTAGAGTCAAAAACTTACATACAGCACCTTTAACAGTAGAAGCAAAATCGTATTGTAGTCTTCAAATCTGGGTACTCTCTTACGTTTTAAAATCACTTACAGAGGAAGTTTGGTAACATGACAGACAACTCATGCCACTGTAAGATTTTATTGTTCTTTTGTTTTCACTCGTGATCTTCTAACAACACTCAGTACATACATATTTCTTGGCAAACTCGTTTTACACACATTTGGCGCTACCTATTGTGGTGGGTGTATTATTGACATGTCAAAGTCTAGAGTCTAATTGACACTGCATCTTAACTGCAATCATGTGTATACTTGATGATTATAGTTCATGTGTGCTAAATAAAAACATACATTAAACACTATAGTACACCCCAAAGCAGTTTTTTGTGCTGCAGTGTAAATACACTATCATTGGTGTTAACCAAATCATTTTTTCCTGAAATCCAGTCATTTAAATAGAAATTACAGCAAGATTTCACCATGCAGATTTAACCAGGTTCATTTGGTCATGCGAATTCGCCACTTTGACAGAAAGCAGACTTCACTGTGTGAGCTGTGCTTCATACATCGCAACACTATTGAAAAAAGGCATTAAAGCTTTTTGCCAGTGAATTTTCCCCGAAATGTTGTTAATGTGACCACACATTTAGTGGTTAACAGGTGATGAGCATCTCACCTGCCTCACGGCTCCCACCATTTCAGCCCGGCTGGAGAGGCGGTTGGTCAGGCGGTTGAAAACGGCGATCGTTTCCAAGAGCTGCTGGTAAAACTCCCGCTGCTCCATGTTCTGCCACAGTGACACAGTGTTCTGAAATGGGACGCCAACAACAATTGGTTACATTCCAGTTTATTCCCAACATGTGAGTTTGTGTGGGCTGTTTACATTCGGGTCTGACCTTGAGAGCGCTTTTAAACTCTTCCAGTTCCTTCTCCGTGTTTTCCTCAGTCAGCATGCGCTCTCTTTCCGCCTGTTTCAGCCGCGTCTCCAGCGTGTAATTGTCATTGCGGAATGCCAGGGACAGCTGCACAAAAGCGTTCTGCAGGGAAAAACAGCGGCCATTAAAAGACAAGATGCATCAATTCACAGTGAAAGTATCTGTCAGTGTGAAAACACTTGTCATCTGTGAACCCATCAGTTTTCACCTCAGGCCCAGTGGAAAATACACATGCAAACATCATATGGAATAGTAGTTCCTTTACATAACTCTCATTCTCAGGATAGTGCTGTGTGAGATATAACTGAAAGGATATTACATTTTGTCGCATGGTTTCATTTGGCTGTTTAGTTTGTAATGCAAAAGATTGTTTAACACAATATTTATTTTGTTTTAATTATTTAGCATGCCCTCATTTATCGCCATTGCATTTTCAAGGTATGTGTAGAGTAAAAATCATCCAAAATGTTTTTTTTTTTATAAAAAATTATATTGGAAAGAATATTGAAACACCACTGTCTGACTGAGCTTTTCATTAAATATTACATTTTCTGAAAATAATATCTGAATAAAAAAAAAAAACAGAAAGAAAGGTGTGGTGCATTGATAAATGATAGGCTGTAATTATTGTGGCTAATACTATAACTAATAATAACAAACACTTTTCAGGTAAAAAGATACTATGACTGATATGTATCCGATACCATGGTGAACTTCACCAAGGCTGCATTTATTACATACAATAAAAATACTAATATTGTAAAATATTATTAAATTTGAAATAACTATTTACTATTTTAAAGCATTTTAAAATGTAATTTATTTCTGTGATGCAAAGCTGTATTTTCAGCATCATTACTGCAGTCTTCGGTGTCACATGATCCTCCAGAAATCATTCTAACATGCTGATGTGCTTTTTAAAGATCTTCATTGTACATGCATAGAGAATTATCAGCTGTGTTGCTTACACGCTGATTGTGTTTTTAAGAAACATTTATGATTATTCTTAATATTGAAAAAGAATAAGTGTTGCTTCAATTATTGTCTAAACTGTGATAATCTTAACTGATTTATATATGTTTGAACCTGAATAAAAGATTTTGTATTTCTTTCCGTCTAACAAAATCAAATCTAACATACCTACAGATTTTGAAAAGTAGCATTCATTTGATTTGCTCTTTTCAGTAACATTAATATGGATCTAACAGAACAGCTACGGAGGACATGCATGAATTTGCGCTTTTCAGAACATCAGGATCTATCAGTACAGCCAGGAGGAAATTAGCAATTTAATGAAAATTCCAGGATCAAAGACCCTCGGCAGTCATCCCAGGTCTGAATATTAGAGAAAAAATACATCCCCACAGACCCAGGAACTCACTGTCACCCAGAGCCATGTCCGATAAGGCATGTTTGTTTCCATCAGAGGGAGCAGGAACTCTTCACTGCAGCGGCAGTACAGCCAACCAGCCCTATTCATTGCCATTCACTGTATCAGTGCTAGCAACATCACAGACAGCCATGGCCTTCACGGACACATCAAAACAGCCCTATTCTGGAAAACACTGTATTAAACTAGTGCAGCTGTGATGCAATTATGATAACCTACTGATTCATGTGCCCTTGGACTGTATTTTCTTAATTATATACGGGACCAAAACGAACAAAGATCAAATACAAATGAAATTGCTCGATAATAAACTCGCAAACTAAGCTCACAATTTAAACTGTTATGAAGTAAAACAAAACAAAAAAGAAAGTTCCAGGGAAAAGCACATGAATGAATTAATGAATGAATACGAATTGTATCATTTAAATTTTTGTCTTCATGACAAGCATTATTTAGCTTTATTCAGGGCTCTTGTGTCTCACGGTGAATGCATGAGACACGCATTTCAACCAGTTCACACGCTCTCACGCCACACCTTGTATTTCTCACGCTGAGACGGGATAACTTGTCTCGTTATATATACAATTAATATATGAGGGAATACGGAGGTAAATTCTCTGCCGAGATCATAGCTGTCTCGAGTTATACCACCTACCAGCCAATCAGAAATTAGGATGTTGTTGTTTCCGGGTAAATTACGCCGCAACAAGGATGCGGGCGCACAGAAAGCTTTAACTTAGCTTTGGCTTCCTGAAAGGAAAGTACTAGAGATGTTAAAACAGTTGGTAAATCTGATAAAAGATAGATCAATTCATCCAAATAAAATAATTAATAAATAATTGTTTTATATATTTTAAAAAGTATCAAAAATACAAAGAAATTTGGCCCCAAACATGCCAACTGAACAGCAGTGGCAAAATGTATTTTCATTTTTTGATACATTTGTATTTTTAAATACATATTTTTATTAGAATGAATTTGTCTTTCATCAGATTTACCAGATGTTATCATTTCTATTTGTGCTGGTCAATTATGAACTATAAGTAAAATTGAAAATTTAAATTCTAGCAAAAACTTGGGTGCTGCAAATATTTGAGTTGCTCCTCCCCTTTGAGTGACCCCTCCCCCTTTACTTGCTCCTCCCCTAATCTCACTCCAAACTTTAGCTATAACTTGAGAGCCCTGCTTTATTTTTTATCTATATTTATTTATTGAAATGAAACCAAGCGGCAACCTCCCGCTCTCTCGAAAGTGACTAAAACTGCAATTCATCGACCAGCCACTAGAGTCAGTCCCATAGACTCCCCATGTTAAAACGCCAACTTTACAGCAGAAAACATTATGTTTACAGTCCTGGTACAAAAAGTGGTTTTGGTCTATATAGCTAACTTTGCCATTTTTTAAAATTAATTAATTATATTAAGCCTTAAAGTTCTGCATAATTAAGGGCGTGGCCACTTGAGTGACAGGTGGATTGCCGCTGCGGTCACCACTGTCGTGCTAGGTGGGCGTGGTTTCAGCAACCAGCTCCACCCACCTCCCGCCTTTTTGCCCATTTTCGATTATCCGGGAGTGATGCGCTGCCAAGATGGCGACGGCCGGCTCCAACCAATTTGAGCTTCAAAAATCCTCTTCAGAAACCTACGGGTGACGTCACGAACACTACGTCCATTTTATTTACAGTCTGTGAATGAAACTCAAGAATATACACACCTCAACTTCCTTCTCTGAGAGCGGGGGTGCGCTGCAACAAAAAATAGAGGAGTTGTAAGTCTTTTTTGAGAGGTATCAATAGTAAGGAATTGATCAATCTATGATGAAATGATGGTTTTGTGAACACACCAGCCAGGTAAACCTCTGTGCAGTTTGAGCTTGCGTAGCATGACGTCTGAAATGTTGGGCATAGCGTCAGGTTTCTCTTTGGCCTCCTCTTCACTGGGAGAGCTGGTGAGCGGAGAGGATGGACCTGAGAGATTAACACATTTAAGAGAACTGTATAAGGAAATCATTACAAGCGCAATGTGCTAATTGTGACACATATGGCACCATCTAGCGGTGTAAGAATATAGTTACATTGCATATGTATTTTACACAATGTAACACATAGATAACACATTAAAACAGGTGTCTATGAAAATTTAATCTACAAGTATATGGGTGTGGAAACCCGAAAGGAGGAAAGCCTCACATATCTGCCCCATGTTTGACTGTTGTATTGCTAACTTGCACTGTTATTATATGATTTATATTATGTAGTCCCTTTGAATTTGTTTAAGCTTTTTGTGCATCAGGCATGTTGTTACAGACTATTTTTTATGTACATTGTTAGCTGTGAGAGTAAGTGTTCATTAAATCAAATAAAAACAACAGGCAAACACATTAAATGTGTCATAATATTTTACATGCATCATACTGTACATGTTCATGTGAGACTATGAAAAAAAAAGACTTTCTGATTTTGTCTCTGTACATATTTTCCAACTAAACACAGCAACTTCTGCATGATGCATGTGAGATGTTAGAAAGGGACAGTTTACACATGATTTATGTCAGTAACATTCAACCAGAAATTCATCTGACAACCGCTATTATTATAACAATAATATAAAGGTTTCAATGAAACAAAATCTGCGTTTAAATCTGCATTGTTTGTTTTGAAAAACTGAGAGACGAATCAATATGAGTTAACAGACAGTGTCACAGATGCAGTGTTGATTTGTTTTAGGTCAACATTTTAGTGATTTTGTTGACTTTTGTCACTTTTTTCTCTATAGTTCTTATTCATTTTTGGTTATTTGGCAACACTTTAGTATAGGGACCAATTTTTATTATTAGCTGCTTATTAGCATGTCTATTGTTCACATATTGGCTGTTTATTAGTACTTATAAAGCACATATTCTGCATAACCATATTCTGCATCACTAATCCTAACAACTACCTTACCAACTATTAATAAGCAGCAAATTGAGGCAAAAGTCATAGTTAATGGTTTGTTAATGTTGAAAACTGGACCTTAAAATAAAGTGACCAATTATTTTAGTGATTAGGAAATTATAAATGCTGTCTTGGAAACTAGCTGAAATAAACCAAGTTTAAGTTTTTAATATTTTATGTTATTTCAGGTCATATATAATTGTTTTAGTTTTATTTCTAGATGTAATTTTAGTTTTAGTTTACAACAATAACCCTGAGCAGAGGGATGTTAAAGAAATGTCGAAGAGCAGAACAACACCTACAGCCAGATATATTTCACCCAAAACTCACTCTCATGTCATTCCAACAACAGTTTGACTTACTTTCTGTGGGACACAAAAGTTATTCTATAGAAAAAAATCTCTAAATGTCTTATGTTTTTGTCCATACAACAAAATCGTTTCCAATGTTGTTTGGACTTCGAAATCTTATTTTGTGTTACAAAGAAGAAAGTCATGCAGATCTGGATTGACATGAGGATGAATAGATGATTGTAAAATGTTTATTTGTTGACTAACTATCTCTTTAACAATATATAAAATAAGCTGCAATAAGCTTATGCACAGACTGAATCAAGATGATCACACAGAGTTCATACCTAGTTCCTGCTCGGTCGCTTCATTCAGGTCAGGAAGAATTGAGCTGGAGATGCTCTGGTTACGCATCAGTTTGTGCTCCTAGAGAAGGAATGAAAGCTGTAGTGATTTTACTAAATCAGGGAAATAACATTCCCTTTACTCTGCCAACTGGGCTCAGACCTCAGAGAAAGCCATTAAAGGAACATTAAAAACTACTAACATAGCATGGTTAGTTACCAGGTTGGCCAAAGACAACAAAGGATTACCTCACGCAGTTTGGACCGTTTTTGACCGTTCCCAGGTGGCAGAGGGAAGTCCTTGTACCCGGAGGACTTAAACAGAAACTCCCTATCAGAGAGATTGTCCTCCGCTTTGGGAGCTGCATTCCTCATGGTGCCCACGATGTCCCAGGAGACGGCTCTCATCAGAGGAGGGAAGGCCCCTATTGTTTTGATTTCGGCCGTGCATGGGGCTTGCTGCGTGAGTGGCCGGGGGACAGGTTTGGCTACCCCTGTAGCCGGAGGTTGACTGATGCCACAGCCAGAAGTCTCTTCCTTTTTCTGGGCCGCATGTTCAGAGTTCTTCCCCTGGTCCGCTGGTGCATGATGGTCTGGCGTCATCTTCTGAAACACAGCGGGATCTCTGGCTGGCACAGCGGTGGCATAACGCGGGGTTAAAGTTCCTGAGGACACCTTTCGCTTGTCAACGGGCATCCAATCTACTAGCCTCATGAAGGTCTGAGGAAGAACAAGAACAAGAGAGGGAGGTTAATGATTAAAAGAAAGAACAAGTGCCAGAATAACGTTTCAATACAGATCAGTTTATAACACAATACATTATAATATTCATCAAAGCATGGAATTAAATCAAGTGTACATTTATTTAGATTACTGTTAATATAATGGAAAACTTGTTTTATATTATTTATATTGTATTGTGTATACATTAAATATATTGTTAAATCATGTTTATTAAAATACATTTATGCAAATTTCTACTTTAAACAAAACTGTATGTATAGAAAACAATATAGTACATAAATCAGAGTATTTAAACTGATCATTTTGTATACATATATTTTACAATACATTTTAAACGCTCCTGCTAACTGGTACTTGATTATAATCTGGTTTTGTTCCTAATTCCAAATATAGAGTTGTCATGAAGCGTTTCAACAGAAATTACCACCTAAATGCTTGTCAGTATTTGCTCTATTTCAAAGACCACCACACTCTAAACAATCTACTGAATGCAGTTAACATACATCCACCAGGTTTAAGGACACAACACACTGCAACACAACCGCATTTAAATGCAGGAATGGGAAATCCATGAACAGAACAGCACTGGTGCATCATTCTGTCATCGTGCAGCATGTGCCAGACATTTTAACTAGACAGACGTGCAGATGCTCGAGAGAGCTCTGTCTAGCAGTGAGGTCTTTCAGGCACCATACAGCACTTTATGGAGTTAATACATGGAAACAAAGCATTTAGCTGGCAACACTGAGCACCGCAAGCCCCGTACCTTAGGGATGCACGGTTGGGCTGTAGCGATGACTGAGGGAGTTAATGCGGTTGTTGAATGCAGTTCTCATTCATTTTAGTGATCAGTCTGACAACTGAATTTAGCTGCTGGAGAACAGAAATGGTCACGATCAACTATGACTGAGGGCCAACACACACATGCTATCTGAAAGACTCGGAAGAGCGGAGGCTCTGGTTTACATGTGTAGATGGTACCTCCAGATGCTGAGCACATACACAAACAAACCAATATTATCATCACCAGGAGGACACAACATCAACACTATACAGAAGGGAATCTGAAGTGGCGCTCACCTTAGCTATGGAGGGACTAGCTGGAGGAGATGAGGTGATCTCAGGACCTGCTGGAGAAACAAAACCATTTAGCTTAGACCAACCGTGGCAGGGATCGCTGTGGGCAAACGTGACTGAAAGCACAGCGTGGTACCTAGCTGTGAGGGTGCGGAGAGGGAACTGCTTCTGGATAGACGGGGGGAGGAGCATGGTGTTGGGTTCGGAGAGAGAGCTGTAACCCAAAAGACACGGTTACCCATTTTTGGACATGCACTGACCATCACGATTTCAAAGTTTGGATATCACATTGCTTTATCTCTCATCGACCTGTGCATAACCTCAAGTCAGTAAGCTGTAGCTGGTGTGCAGGATAAAGGAGGAATTTTGGCTGGTGCACAAGTCATTTGAGGACATGCGGACATGTACATGATGTTACAGTCTGATAAGCAAGGAGGTCGCAAAAGCTAAAAATAAACCAGCTGCTTCTGAAATAAACATTTCAAGAATGCAACAAAAACAATGGCATTCACCACTTGAAAGAAGTTTTCTTCATTATTAATATTCAGTTGTTCTTTATTTGTTTAGTTGATAATATGCTGTCAATTAACATGAAAAAATATTTTGAGATGAACACGATATGCACAAAGATGCTAGAAAAGGCTGTATTCATGAAGAAAAATGTCTAACTGCCTAGAAAAGCACTGCAGGATTAATCCTGGAACATTATTGTTGAAGGAAATGTTTTGTTAAACTTCAAAATGTTAAATAAAAATAATGAAAAGATCCCATATCAGTGGTTTAACTCAAATGCCCCTTATTCTCTAACACAATAAGAAAAGCCCCCCCCCCCCCCCCCCCCATTTAGTCTAAACTATTTCTTACTTCTGGTGTAATACTTTACTTGGAGGTATATTAAACCAACCACAATTCATTTTGTGATTGTAGTGGTTTCA
This sequence comes from Schizopygopsis malacanthus, assembly GCA_027474115.1. NCBI lineage: Eukaryota > Metazoa > Chordata > Actinopteri > Cypriniformes > Cyprinidae > Schizopygopsis > Schizopygopsis malacanthus. The sequence goes on from CM049867.1 coordinate 8,695,067, forward strand.
AAAACTAGAAGTTTTTAATAAAAACAAAAGTTGTTGAAGAAAACAAAAATGCCATTGCTGTATATATTTTTAGGATTTTAAATAAGTTTGATTATATATATATATATATATATATACACACACACACACACACACACACACACACACACACACACACACACACACACACTCACTGGCCACTTTAGTAGGTACACTTTTCTAGTACGGGGTTGGACCCACTTTTGCCTTCAGAACTGCCTTAATTCTTCGTGGCATAGATTCAACAAGGTGTTGGAAACATTCCTCAGAGATTTTGGTCTGTATTGACATGATAACATCACGCAGTTGCTGCAGATTTGTCGGCTGCACATCCATGACGTGAATCTCTCGTTCCACCACATCCCAAAGGTGCTCTATGGATTGAGATCTGGTGACTGTGGAGGCCATTTGAGTAAAGTGAACTCATTGTCATGTTCAAGAAACCAGTCTGAGATGATTTGAGCTTTGTGACGTGCATTATCCTGCTGGAAGTAGCCTTCAGAAGATGGGGACACTGTAGTCATAAAGGGATGGACATGGTCAGCAACAATACTCAGGTAGGCTATGGCGTTTAAACGATGCTCAATTGATACTAAGGGGACCAAAGTGTGCCAAGAAAATATCCCCCACACCATTACACCACCACCAGCCTGAACCGTTGAGACAAGGCAGGATGGATCCATGCTTTCATGTTCTTTACGCCAAATTCTGACCCAACATCTGAATGTTGCAGCAGAAATCGAGACTCATCAGACCAGGCAATGTTTTTCCAATCTTCTATTGTCCAATTTTGGTGAGCCTGTGTGAATTGTGTCCTCCGTGTGCTGTTCTTAGCTGACAGGAGCGGCACCCGGTGTGGTCTTTTGCTGCTGTTGCCCATCAGCTTCAGGGTTTGACATGTTGTGCATTCAGAGATTGTGTTCTGCATACCTTGGTTGTAACGAGTGGTTATTTGAGTTACTGTTGTCTTTCTATCATCTCTAACCAGTCTGCCCATTCTCCTCTGACATCAACAAGGCATTTTCATCCACACAACTGCCGCTCACTGGATATTTTATCTTTTTTGGACCATTCTCTGTAAACCCTAGAGATGGTTGCGTGTGAAAATCCCAGTAGATCAGCAGTGTTTGAAATACTCAGACCAGCCTGTCTGGCACCAACAACCACTCCACGTTCAGAGTCTCTTAAATCCCCTTTCTTCCCCGTTCTGATGCTCGGTTTGAACTTCAGCAAGTCATCTTCATCACATCTAGATGCCTAAATGCATTGAGTTGCTGCCATGTGATTGGCTGATTAGCAATTTATGTTACCAAGCAATTGAACAGGTGTACCTAATAAAGTGGCCGGTGAGTGTATATATATATATATATATATATGTGTGTGTGTGTGTGTGTGTGTGTTAATATATTTGTGGAGTTTGCATTGTTCCCATTACATTAGGCATTTTAATTAAATTTGAATATTTTAAATCAATTAAGTAAAAAAAAAAGGTCCCCTACGGCCCCGGACGAGAAACACTGTCCTAGACAGGAAAGTAATGATGTTCTGTTGTACCTATTGGAGATTCAGTGGGGCTACTGGTGGAGCGTCGGCCTCTGCGCTGCAGGAAGCGATCGCTGACTTTCTTGGCCTCCTCGAGCAGCTCCAGATTCTTCTGACGCTCCTCTTCAGATATCTGCAGCTCAGGAAGTTGATCCTTCACCAGGTCTATCAAGTGTCCATCATCATCTCAAACACAAATACACACACAACCTAAACACAGCTGTAACACACAACAACTCGCCAACTCCTCTCAAAGTAGGAAGAAAGTAAACAGAAATCAATGTGGAAATGACTCAGTTTCACAAATGTTATTTTAAGCTTCCCTACTGCAGCTGTCCATATTGCATTACTTCAATGCTTTAACCAAATTTAAACACAAAGTCACATGATTTGACAATTGTACCCTCAAATATTAAGCAATTTGAAATCATACATGTCCCTGAATCCTACATTACTATCTAAAGCAGTATGTTTTCACATTGGTGTGTGCAGTTGAACATACCCACTGTGGTGATGGGAAATGAAGAAGAAGAGTTTCGAGAGAGACGAGGTCTAGGGCTGTGTGGTCTGACACACAGATAAAAAAAAAAAAAACATTAATCCAACACATTATCAACATAACTGAGCAGGTTTATATTCAGCTTAAGTACAAACAGTGACTCTTTATGATATTTTACACAGTTTGAATTACTAAAACTCAGTTTAAAGATTTTTTTGGGATCTTTTAATGGGTCTTGACTTCAATACCTTGCTTTCTCCAGAGGACAGGGCTCTTGCTTGCTGACTTGTCTTGGAAGCACAATAGCTGGTGGAGTCATGGCTACATTCACCATCTTGCTTTCAACTGGAGCGTACTGCAAAAAAAACACAAGGATGCTTCACTGGCTGGCTGTTATGTTTTTGGTCACATTCTTGGAGAGCAGTGAGGCTCAGGGTTTTACATTTTTTAAACAGACACTTTTACACTGCAGAGTTCAAAATATTTTTGCTAAATATTCACATTCGGCATGATAATGTTAATTCAAGAACGACTGGAGAATGTTCCTATTAAACTGAATGTGATTCAGCCTATTCCTGTTTTAACTCACTGACGTGATACAAACAGAAAAGTGGAATAAAAAGGCAAAAGTGACACAAAAGCTTGAAATTGCACAGAATACAAAAGAAGATATTTTAAAGAGCATAGGTGACCAAACAGTTATTGGTAGCAAGTCCATAGTATTTTTTTCTACACTATGGATGTCAATGGCTTCCAGCAACTGTTTGGTTACCGACATTCTTCAAAATATCTTCTTTTGTGTTCAATAAAAGAAAGAAACTCAAAGGTTTGGAACAACACGAAGGTGAGAAAATGTTGACAGAATTGTCATTTTTGGCACAATGCAACAATGCATATTTATGTCATGTTTTCTAATAAAAAAATGGATTCTTAGAACAAGATCAATTTAAGAGAAGCAGTTTTTGTGTCAGAAAATATGACAGGGGATGTCAGGGATGCATGACATATCAGCACTATGGTTTATTTTTGGATTCAGTAGTTTCAGTAGTGGCTGATACTGGACATTTTTAGGAGTCAATATTTGTTTCGGTCTAATTTAAGATTTAAATACTGACAAATCTCATCATCAAGACAGTATATTTAGAATTTCTTGCTTTTTTGTTATTTTAACCATAAATCTAGCTAATTGTACTAAATTTGTGCTTGAAAATGGTGTCTTAATTGAATATATACTCTGAAAACAATCCTTAATATTGTATTGCAGACTATCTTGCTTAGGTGCAAAACTTGCCCAGAAAACAAGACTAATTATGATTTTTGTTTGTAGAGTACTGTAGCGGCAAAGAAGAGAAATTAAGAGCAAACAGTAAGATGTGATGATTTTTCAACCACAGCATTCAGTCCTGAGGCAGTATGGGAAATGTCCCAACTGTACTCTGCAGCAGGTCCACTTGTTTAGCCCCTGCACAAACAATTCCACACATGCCAGCTCAAAACACTTAGCTTTATCCCATGGGAAAAACAACATGCTGCGATAACATCCACTGTAAGAGGAAGCTAAATATTAGTTTTTGTAATAGCCCAATTACACGGTTGTTTTTCTTTTTTTCATTATTACATAATTCTGTAACTACTGATTTATAACCGATCTATGTAAATACTTGATTTTTTATTAGTGATATTACATATTAACATATTTTTACATGTATAAAACTCTCCATAGTTACAGTCTATTATAAAATAATTTCATTCTCTGAGATTAAAAAAAACAACCAAAAAGTATCCGGAAGTGCTCTCTGGCAGTGATTTACAACATGCCACATACCATCCTAATCATCCCCATACACTGATTGGCTTCATCACTCCATCACTCATCACACACTGAAGAGATATCCCCCTTACTATGTAAAGCGCTTTGAGTGCCTAGAAAAGCGCCATATAAATGTAACAAATTATTATTATTATTATCAAGTGCTATCATACTTTTATACACAAGAACTATCCCGCCATGCTAAAGTCCTTGAGTTGAGTACTTCAGTACAAAGTGGAAGCTTTATTTGTTTGGCCTTTATTCTGGGATTAGATTACTGAAGTGTAATATGATTTTAAAGAGTGGTCTTATCGGAGTCCCAACCTTTTAGGAGTCACTGCATGAGTGGATTGGACTCACTCAAGAATAACAACGGCTATAATGAAACAACAGCCCCTGACAGGCTTTTGATGTCTGTGGTCTCCAAAAGGAAAACAGAACAGTAAATCCTGAAGCTTGATATCAGTGAAGCAATAGCTCTTCTCACTCACAGGTCATGATACAGAGACATTTGTAAAGAGCCTAATATACTTCAAGCGAAATCGAAGAACAAACTAATGTGATGTCATTTTAAACTAAATCAGGCCAAAACGAAGTTGCTTTTTGGGAGTTCAAAACAACTCCCCAAAGTGAACTTTCCAAATAAATTTGCTCCAGCTAATGAAGGTTGAACACCTTCAAACTGTCCGTGGCAATTACATAACAGGTAGGTGTGCTCTTGGGCTCCGCCTCCTTTGACATGGCTCCACCTTCTTTACACACAAAGTGCAGAGGTGCTTTATAGTATCAATTGTAACTAACCTGAAAACGACACTGCCATTGTTTTTCATGTTAAATAGTGTTATACGGTTCAATAATACTTAAAAGCTGCATACTTTAATGCAATCTATTGTATAAAGCGCAATATTGAATTGTGACTGAATAGCAGAGCTGATCATATCCACTGATGAAATGCTTTCTTAACTGCTGTTTTGTGGCCCTGTGTAACGTGACATTATTAAACTAGTAGGATTTCAAATATCCATTCTGTGGCATTAAGGTACAGATAATATCTGAATCCGGATTGAGAGAGGAATGTTGTCTTTCAGGGAAAGATTACACGCACTTTCTTCCTCCTCAGATGAACATCTTTATAAGGATCATATGTCAGATGTGATGTGGTTAGGACACGTGTTTAAATATAAAAAGAGTCATTTTTTGCACCACTAATCACAAAACTGAATTGCAATCTGTGTTTGATTAGCCAGTTATATATCAACCACTGGTGGGACTGTTATACCGACTAGCGATAGAGGCAATCAAATGCATGACACAAAACTGAATCTTGCTTTTGTGTGTAATCTTGTATTTGGTGTTGTTTGATAAACACCAAAATAAACACTAAAATTTGAACAGCTCTTTAAAGACATGTAGTCTTTTGATCCCTTTTTTTAACTTGCCATGCAGAAGTCAGAAAGTTGCACATGCTTCCCTTGTGTACCGCTGCATTTCTGCTTTTTCGTAAGTGCCACCTACTGTCAGAGAGTGAAAATGCATTTTCATTCAACCTGTCTGCCGTTTTTAGGATTTGGTCCAAATCCATTTTTTTTTTTTGCATATCAGACATTTAGCAAAAAAACTAATGAACATGAAATACAATTCTTACTAAATCCATTTCTAGCTATGATTCACTTGTGACACACACAGTCTATCTCTCATTTCGCAATCCAACGGTAGCTGACGGATCTCAGGCTCTTGGCAGACATCTCGGCGTGGTAAAGAACATACAGCTCAACCTGGCAAAGACTGAGCTCTTGTCTTCCCTGCCATCCAACTCTACAGCATGATTTCACGATTCAGTTAGTTCATCAACAATTACCCCATCAGCTTCGATCAGAAATCTTGGTGTAATCTTCGATGCAGCTACCTTCAAAGAGCAATGCAAAGACTGCTCGATCTTGCAGGTTTGCACTTCAAACATCAGAAAGATCAGGTCCTTCCTTACACAGCATGCAGCACAACTTCTTGTCCAACCCTGGTCATTTCTAGACTGACTACTGAAGCTCTTCTGGCTGGAATCCATCAAACACAATCAAACCTCTACAAATGATTCAGAATGCATCGGCACGACTGGTCTTCAACGAACCCAAAAGAGCACATGTTACACCTCTCTTTGTCTCCTTGCACTGGCTACCAGTTGCAGCTCGCATCCAGTTCAAGACACTGATGCTTGCATATAGAACAACCACAGGCTCAGCACCCGCCTACTTCCACTCACTATTACGAATTTACACCCCCTCCAGAAGTCTGAGATCTGCTAGTGAGCGACGCCTTGTGGTACCATCACAGAGAGGCTCAAAATCACTCTCCAGAACGTTTTCATTCACCGTTCCTGGCCGGTGGAATGATCTTCCCACTGCTATCTGGGATGCTGGATCCCTGTCAATCTTCAAGCAACAACTGAAAACTCATCTCTTTCAACTCTACTTAAAAAAAAATATTTGAACTTTCACTTTTTCAAAATCTTCATCTTTCTCTTTCTCTCCTTCCCTTGCTAGCATGTACTTATTTGAACAATGCCTAGGACTTGGTGTTATTGGCACTTCCTCTGTATGTTTGCCTCTTCAAGATTAATCGCTTTATGTACTCCCAATTGTAAGTCGCTTTGGATAAAAGCGTCTGCTAAATGACTAAATGTAAATGTAAATGTGGTATGCAATCCAATTGAAATCCTGTGGTATGAAATCTCTATGTTGCTGTTTTTGGCATAGGCATAACAATGGCCATAGAAAGCAATGCTGAACACGGAGAAGGAAAGAGTGCAATGGATACACAAATATTCAGATTTGGACTGACAGCGTGAATGTAGCCTGATGTGATGTGAAAGATAGTTTGACTCACTATGGAGGGCGAGCTGGAAGTACTGTTGAGCTCCTCTGGGGAGTCTTCCTCTTCCTCAGGAAGGGTGGGCATGGCGGGGATGAGCGGGGGCCGAGAGCGTGTGTGAGGGAAGATAAAAGTAGCGACAGACTCGGTCGCAAAACTACGAGCTCTCTTTAGTGAAGTTTGCTCACCCCGTGAGCGTGTGAACTGACATACATTAGAGGGGTCCTCTTGTTCCTGTACAGACACAACACAACACAAACATGTATGAGGAAACAAGCTCACACAGTCACAGAACAGTACAGTCTTCACTAGTGCCAAGGCAATATCATGGTACTGTACAATTACCATGTTCAAATACGTGCTACTGAACTCCAAGGCAGTGTAATGAATACAATGAGAATAGTGAAAGACTGATTAAATGGGTGACATTTAACCCCTCTGATAGTGATTCAGCTTCATCAGCATTTATTATGGAAAATAACCTTTTCTGTTGAATTTTTGATGTGATAATTGAATAAAAAAAATGGTAAAATAAGCATTCAACTCAAGTTGTTGTGTTTAAATTGTATTATACATACAAATTTTAGCATTTAGCTATAACTCTTCTCACTAGATCAGTGGTTCTCAGACAGAGTGGCTGAAAAACGTCCAAGAAGGCCTCAAGATGACTTAAAATGGTTTCAAATATAACAAAACAAGCACTGAAATAAGTCCAAACAACACAATCAAGATACTTATTTTAATTTACCCCCTTAACAACTGTTTTATTTTCTCTAAAGAACTAGGATTCCTACTATCTGGAAAACCCTGGATATTTGAGTTAGCCCAAATTCAAAAGTGTTTAAGACCTGGAAATGGCATGTAAAATTATAAAACTTCATAGGGAAATGATAATGATAACAACTCCTAAAGACAGACCTGTTGTGAGTTTCCAGGTTGTTATTCGATGACTTAGCTTATACTTTTGTTGAAGCCTACTCTTTGCATTTTTTCAAATTATTTTAAAAATAATCGTCTTTAACATTGGAATTCTTGAGGGAAAAAAATACAAGAAGATGAAGCAAATCACATTTATAAATTACATTTAATCATTTAGCAGATGCTTTTATCCAAAGCGACTTACAAATGAGGACAATAGAAGCAATCAAACAACATATATAGGGATGCATAGGAACCTCTTAACCACAGTGACATTTGCTTGGAAAAATATATGCATGTTTCCCCCCACTGGCATTTGTCCTATCACAAAACCCCATCTCATGTTCCTGCCTCTCAGAGAGATTCAAGAGGAAATGTTTCCCTACAGCAGAATAACAGTTACTGATGGCATCTCATATACAAACATACTGCTACAGTGATGACCACTGCCAACAAAAACAACATCTGAAAGTGTTATCATCAGGAGAAAAACTCTTATTTGCAGAATAAATATGGGACCTACATCAACAGCCAATGAGAGTGGATAATTTGCCTATTTATATTACCTCTAACAGCTTATCTCTATAATAGACAAATGTCTAAAAATAAGCATGAGTCATTAATGCAGCAAATAATAATGGGGCTTTTCACTTGTGTAAAACCATCTATCTGTCGAGTTGTGGTATAAACATGGCTTGGTCTCAAGATACAGATCGAGGAGAAAGGGGACTCCTTCATTCTCCCAAAGGAATGCCTTTTAATTACCATTAAGTCTCATCTGAATACTGTAAAGGGTATCTTTGGCTTCCTGTACACCCAAACAAAATAAGAGACAATTTCAGAGACAAATGCTATTTTAGTGAACGTCTTATAAGGGAAGAGAAACTCAAGAGTGTTTACGCAGCAGTAAATTCACATTTGAGTCATTATAAAACCGGACCATGATTGTACAAAAGAAAACAGACTCCTCACTAGTAACAAGAACACATAAACCGTGCATCACTCATCCCACACACCTCTATCACGTAGACATGGACTAAACGACTAATGAAATTCTGGCTGGAAATGTCACTGGATTTACATCATGAAATAGGTTTTTACGTTTTCTGAAGAAAATTGAGTTGTGTTTGATTGTACAAAACTCACCACCACAGTTCAAGGGTGTGTGGATGTTGCCAGGGTGTTACTATACAGTTCTGAGTAAGTTGTTTTGTGACTGCTCATTTGATCTGGGTGGTTGGTAGGGTATTCGATCAAAAGATCCTACCCTCAAGTCCCAAATATACAGGTTTCCTCTAAAGTTGTGAATTTTATTTATGTGAACCATCTGAATTTTGCAAAGCTATTTGAAGGTAAAACAATCTTTCCATCCAATGGGTTCAAGAGAACAGAACAGACATTTCCAATAGCAAAAGATTTAATTGTTCAATATGATAATCTACTTTTACTTTTACGCAATTTTCTTTTTCCAGCATTGAGCCTTACGACCGATCAAACGCGTTTCCGCTGAGATTAGGAATGCAATGGCCAATCAGAGACGCCTAGATTAGTCAACACTGTTGTTGTTGAGTGTGCACACTCACTGATTGAATAGATACAATTTAAAACAGTCAACTGTTATTGGCAACAGTTTAAAAATGTTTGATTGATTGAAGTAACTGGTTAAATTCAAGTATTTGACATTAAAGACAACACAGCTATATAATTATCAAAAGGTTAGTTCACCCCAAAATGAAAATTCTGTCATTAAGTACTCACTCTGATGTCATTCCAAACCCGTAAGACCTTCGTTCAACTTCTGAACACAAATTAAGATATTTTTGATGAATCTGAGAGCTCTCTGACCCTCCATAAACAGCAACGCAACTGCAATGTTTCCAGGTCCAGAAGCGTAGTAAGGACATCGGTAAAACATCAGTGGCTCAACTTAAATTTTGCAAAGCTACGAGAGTACTTTTTGTGAGCAAAGAAAGCAAAAATAACGACTTTATTTAACAACTTCTTACTCGAGTTACGTCTTCCGCCATTTTGAAGAGTACCCAAGAACGAAATCAATGTAATCAGCGTTGTTTACACTTAGGGTAAAGCATGCGTATGCATTGTGACACTCTCCAAAATGGCGGAAGACAGTAACTCGAGGGAGAAGAGTTGTTGAATAAAGTCATTACTTTTGTTTTCTTTGCACACAAGAAGTACTCTCATAGCTTCGCAAAACTGAAGTTGAGCCACTGATGTCACATGGACAGTTTTTACCAATGTCCTTACTACGTTTCTGGAGCTTGAACATTGCAACTATGGAGGGTCAGAGAGCTCTCAGTTTTATCAAAAACATATTAATTTGTTTTCTGAAGATGAACGGTTTTGGAACGACATGAGGGCGAGTAATTAATGACAGAATTAACCCTTTAAGGTGGTGATAAAAATTGCCCTCACAGATGTAAAAAATTCCCCTGGAAATCAATTCTAGGGGGTAAAATTTGCCCTTTAATGGAAACGTTAATTTCTGAACCTGTCTCCAACCCCAATTCAACACACCTGAACCAAAGTAATCATTGTTTTAAGGATTAATATAATCTTCCAGGAACGTATGTTGGGACCAATTGGAGCTAAACTCTGCAGGACCCCTGTTATCTCTGACAAATTATTAAGTCACATGACATTTTGATGCGCGTCTAGGATTTATTTTTCTGTAAATGTGATTCCATAGTTTATGCACATCTTACCACAGAATAAAAATTCTGTGAAACATACATGTTTTTATGCATCTTGGTGTTTCCAACTTACAAAATCCCAAAAGCTGCATTGAAATGATGATAGAACCGTTTGATCCCAATCCTTAAAAATGTAGGATGCTTAGTTTTTTTTTTTTTAAATCAAATTTTCTTAGAGTAACTCTCTTCAATCAAGTGCATATTTTGATAGATAAATCATGTCTGTAGCACAAATTGGATAATATACATTTCATTTAAAAACTTAGTAGTAATACTAAAAAGTATTAGTAAAACTGATTTTGACCAAACAAGCATCACGTTTAAAATGCCATCAATGGAAGCACAAGCCAGATTGAGATGTGCTTGCTCCTACCTCAGGACTGTCTAATCATGGTCCTGAAGGGCCAGCATCCTGCAGAATTTAGCTTCAACCCACCTTAATACACCTGCTTGGAAGTTTCTATTCATCCTGAGGACTTTGATTAGCTGGTTCAGATATGTCTAAACAGGCTGCAGCTAAACTCCTCATGAAGGTGGCCCTGCAAGAACAGGACTGTATACCACGGATACAAAATTCCTCAACACCCCTCCCTCATTTGGGGTTATATTAGAATCAAAACACTTGGAAGGATGCATACCTTAAATGGGAAAAACATTCTTGAGTCCAGGTTAAAAAGAAGGATGGAGTATTTTTTTTAAAGGCAATTGATTCCAGAGGCGTACAGATAATTAAATGAAGGATTTCTCAATAAACAATGTGCTTTTATCAATACATATATCCAAGGTGCATGGCTCACTGTGGACAGTGAATCAGTAGCAAATGAAATGATATGGTTCAACAAACTGTTTGATAATGGATGTAACTCACCCCTGGAGTGTCAGTTAGATCTTCACCTTGGACACTCGGATTCTTTGATGTTTCTGAGTCACTTGTTTTGGGTTTCTCTTGAGTCTCACTGTTCCCTGTCCTTGCTTGACTCTGTTCACTGCTCTCAGATTCCTCTTGACTCCTCCCAGTGCAATCTGTATCCTCTCTTCCCTCTTGACACCTCCCAGTACCCTCTACTTGGGTCTCCCCTGGTGAATTGAATCCTTGATTATCCCAGACGTCCGCTGATTTGGAAGGCTGCCCTTGGTTCAGAAGTTTTAAGGCCTCTGTCTTGCTGCTATGTTCTGATTTTTGGCACTTCCCAGAACTCTCTGTTTGTCCTCTGCTGTTTTGTAGCTCAGCTCCTGCACATCCAGTCTCTACTTTATTTTGACTCCTGCACAATTCCTCGTTTACAGCTAAGGTGTTCCTAATAGCCTCTGACTCTGAGAAGAAGCTGACATTGCTTGCTGGCCGGTCTAACCTAAAGAAAAACAAAGAACAAAACATTTCACTTTCTGTCCATAACCTATGCACAATTAAGAACAATGTAGCATACCAATAGGGCCTTTCGCACTGCTTTAGTTCAGGAAACTAAAAGTACAGTACTAAAGTACTAGGACAATTTTGCGCGAAATATTTCCCAGTTCCATTTAAAGGGTTGCATTCGCACCGACAGTGGGTACTAAGAAGTGACGTAAGCTGGTCGACAGCGACGTCATTTGTGTGCGGTGTTCAACAACGTAAACAAAGAAGAACAACGTGAACAACAGGAGGGTGGAGGAAGCTGTGATCGGAGCTGTGTTTTTGTTGTGTCTCACGGGTTTCACAATAATGGACATGGAATTTCGACGTATACGTCAAAAGAACGGAAAGGAGGACTAAGAATCTCCAACACAATTTGCAGTGTTACATTTCATTGAGGCTGATAGAAGCACAAAACGCCGTAGACGAAGTCTTCAGGTAAATGGCGCTTATAAATGCTCTCAGTATGATTTAAATCATGGCGGATGAGGACGTTTTTCATACGCGTTTAGCGCATACACTTATGTCACTGATCGTTCCTAGAACTGTTTTAGACCCTACTCTTAAGTAGGAGCTAATTAACAGAAAACACTTGTTCAACATGCCAAAAAGTCGGTAGTTTTGCCACAATCAGACTATGGGTCCTGGGTGCGATCAAGGCCCTAATATTTTTTTAATACAATACAACCAGCTCTTTGTCCATGCCAAACTCAGCACAATGAAACCGGGCCCATATACTTCCACAGTATTTTTCTTCCATACTGTGGAGGTCAATGGGGCTCAGCAGCTGTTTCGTGATGAACATTCTTCAAAATCTCGTATTTTATTATTTGCAAGTTTGAAACAACTTTTTGAGGAGATCCCCTATTGAAGAACTAGGGTGTCCTGGTGGTTGCTCAGTGGTTAATTGAGAGTTTTAGGGTCTGAAAACGAGCATTGAGGTATTCCGGTGGCTGCTTAGTAGTTATTAAAAGGGTCCTATTATGCTTTTTCACTTTTCAACTTAAGTGTGCGATGTTGCTGTTTGAGAACAAAAAATATCTGCAGGTTTACAAAGCTCTAAGTCCACTCTAAAAGTAGATATTCTCTTTAACAGAAAACACTTTTCATAAAGGTCGCCGTGATTTTGCCAAATGGCATATAACATTGTATCTAAAATCTATAAGAAAATTACACACAAAAAAAAACACCACTCTGAAACGTCCTGTAAAAGGTTCTGCGTGATCCTCTTGTTCATAAACATTCTCAGGGTCTGAATCGGGCTTGAACTAGAACACCCTCAGTTGTCTCTGCTTGATTGAAAACGAACTCTGGAATGGTTCGGTTGTAGCGATAAAGCAATGCGATACAATGAACCAGGCTATATCACAATGTATGATGGGTAATTACATAAATTCCGTGAAAAGCATTAGATTTGTTGTTTTGGTAATATCTCAAAATGAACCTGTGAGTGTCAGTGGGTGAGCACGTCTTCACCATTTAAAATCAAAGCACACTTTTTCATTTTATAATGCCGTTTTATTAGGGATGTAACGATACATGTATTTGTACTAAACCATCACGGTACGGACATCTCGGTTCGGTGCTTGAGGCCTTACAATGAATACAGGCAATTCAGAATCCAGAAGGGGGCGCCAGCAGTAATGCAAACGCTGTTTGATAACCACCAGCAAAAGAACAGGCAAATGCCATGAGTTGCACACTTGAAAACAAAGCCCACTAGACAGTGACCGTGTGTTGATTCTGAACGCGTTTCTCACTGACAAAGGAGTCTACTTTAAAGGCTTGCACACTCAACTGTTTGCGAAATGAAGCTTTGTGCTCGTGTATCCTACCTCTCTCATTTGGAACAAATCCAAATATTCCATAATAGTTCCATATTTGCGATGTATCTGAATGCAAAAACTATTATTCATTATGTAAATGACAGACTTTGCACTTCAGTCACATTCCAACGGTGACACAGAGGCGGGCGCGCTGATGTTTGTTTCACTGTATTTTATTTTGATAAAGTACCAACTGCGCTGTCAAGTTAGCAATGCTGGAAGTTATGTTTTGTGTGTGTGCGCGTGATCACTTCAACTGTTTCTTATACCAGCAGAATCAACTTAAAACACTCCCGTCATTTATTGTCTTATTAATAATGCATCACTGTAAAATATCTACTTTTATTTGTGTACACTCACAATGAAAACAAAATATTGTGCTTTTGTAAAATAAAGAAAACAAAGTTTAATTTCTGTGGATAAATTAAGCGTGACTCAAAAATGAACTGAAACTCAGCATAACATAGCCTATATAGACTAAGTTACGTATCGCACTGTTTTTATCCCCTTGTTTATCTGTTTACTAAATCAAATATATTTAAAGTATTTATTCCTTGTATGTATATATGTACTGCAGATTATATATATATAACATTATAATATAATATTTAGTATTTTCACTTCTATATGGATTTTTTTTTTTTTTTTTTACTGTCTGTCCAAAATAAATTAAAAAGAAACCAAGCATGGTAAATTTGTTGTTTTTTCTTGTTGTACCGAAACCGTATCGAACCGGGACCCCCGAACCGAGGTACGAACCGAACCGTGACATCTGTACCGTTACACCCCTTCGTTTTATTGCTCTTCTTCATAGTAGGTGCATTTTAAAATGTTTTCCCAATGAATCCTGGACTTCTGCTCAAAATGATAGATTATATAATGACAGCTACAAAAAACAACAATAAGCCCGCAAAGCTGTAGTTGTTCCATCCTGATGAATGACAGCCGTGACAGCTAAGTGGAATCCCGGAAAATAAACCGTGGAACTTTGACCAATGAGGGAAAAGTTTACTTGTACGTGACTTGTATAAACAAATTTGGTCAGTTTAGAAACTTTGCTGTGTGAAAGCGAACCGCACCAAAAATAAAAAGGAACATTTAGTGTAGCAAAACAATAGTGGAATAGCATTTTTCTCTATTGCATTACCTAAGAAGAATATGTCCTTTAGGTTTTTGGTCCACGCTAAAAGGGTTTATACGTATCAGTTGGGAGTCAAAGTAATTTATTGGGGCCACCGTGGGTGCCAGTATAAACTGCTGCTCCTGCACAGTCTCACCTCACGCTGGATCATCTTTGTGTGAGGATTTTACATAAACACACACAAGCCTTGTCCTGTAAGAAGTGAAGGAATGTAAACACTGACCCAGCTACATTCTCCTGTCTGTTGTGTGGCGTGGGCTTCTCACAAGCTGACGGTCCTGGCAAAGAGCTCTCAATACAGAGTAAAGCAGGACTCTGTAGAGTAAGCGCTCCCACAGATGGAAGACCTGAAAGAAACCAATACGGTTTTTGAGACCTCTTGTTTTTCCTAAAGAGCAAAGAGATTATATTGAGACCAAGTAGAGACTTTTGGAATCTTGTCTTCTGTGAAAAAGACACGTGTCGGCTCCAGAACTTTCAAGAGATTTCAACTATATTTCAAACTGTGGTCAAATTCGCAAAGTCCGCAATCAAAAGTCAGAGTTATCAATATGATCTTCCAAGACCAAACAGCTCTATACTCATACTGTATGCCAACAATAGTCTCACAAATTACAAAGTGAAACAAGTTTTTATAAAATGTTTGTTTTGCTTTGCTATTGTTATGAAGTTTGACATGCTGAATACGAAAATCACATTGCTTTTTGTGTATCCTTAACAGTGCTCATGAAAACTAAAAAAATATGTTGACAGGCTATTCTGTTACTCCTACATAAAAAATAGATGGTACATGTATAATACTGAGCTAACAACAGTTTAACATGAGCAGTTACCAAAAGTGAGTTGTCCAAAACTTCAGAAGTGTACGTTCCCTTGTGAAGATTAATCATGGTTTTACTACAAATAAAACCAAAAAAAATAACACGGTAACCACAAAGTATCCATACTTTTGCAAAACGAACCATTGTTTAACCATGGTATTTGTGGTAAAACTGTGTTTTTTGTACTAATTTAGCATGTAGCATTCTAGACGTTTCTGTAACTTTCTGTAATATTCTAGTGCTTTCTGGAAGATTCCAGAACATTGTGGGACTAGTCATAAAAGACAAACCATCCAACCCCTGCAAAAAAATAAACCATGGTTTTAATATAGTAAAATTGTTGTATCCTTGTTTGGTTATCATTTGAAGAGTTCGGTTGTCAAAAAATATAACAGTTTTTTAAAAAGTATTTAACCAAAAATCATGTTTTTTCATTGTGCATTCCAATTAATCTCAATCAAACTCCAGTTGGGTTATTTTGATTAGGTAAAAAATTATTAAAAATAAAGCTAACACAATAAAAACATGATAATATAATAAAAAACTAGTTTTTTTTTTATTTAGTTTTTGCAAATAAACTAGAAATCTGTTTTTGCAAATAAACTTTTCATTTGTATAACTCATCTGCACTAAACCAATGTTTCAAAATGAATGACAGAAGTTCTGAACTTTAGCCGACCTAAATATTTACCAAAATACTGATGCTATGTATCATTTTAATAAGCACAACAAAATTACCATAATTACCAGAACCATTAAAAATTACCAATAAGCACAACATAATTACCATAATTACCAGAACCATTAAAAAATTTGTGGAAATAATTATTGTTGTGATTTTTTATTGTGAGGCAAAGTTGACACTCCTTTGAAACATAACGGAGAACACCACAGCTAAGTAAAGAGCAATATTTTTGTAATATTACCTGTAGATACCTGTAGAGCACGCTTCAGCCAAAGCTCAGATGGTGAACCAGGATCCTGATCTAGGAGGGTTGCATCTGGGTTTTTTCTGACCTTAAAGACAATACACAACATACACATTTTCAATGATGATTCTATGCCAGACGAATCTTTTCTCTGTTCTGTTGTGCGCTGTGTATTTGACCTTATCAGAAAAGACCATTCAAAATATAAATTGACATTTAAAAGTGAGGATATCAAAAGGATTTCCCTAACACTTTGACTAAAATAGGAGAGTGTAGTGGTGGGCGGAAGAGATAACGGCTTTGAAGGCACTATATCAACAAAATCTCTTCCACATTCAACACCGGACGTGTGAAGCCTCAGAGCACTGCAATGATTGATATTGGCTTGATTTAGATGGGAGTGTATGAATCATGTTTTATGATGTGCTTTTGACACAGCTGTCATTGTTTGACGCAGTTTTTCCCATCTTCCTATTGGTACAGTAGGAGAAGTGAAATCCCAAATGATTTCTTCAACTGTTATTCAAAATAGCAACGAGATTGACTTTGTCTTAAATTCCTGCTTTTCAGAATGTTCTCCAGCAGAAAAACACCCTCGTAATGTCTCCTGGAGTGTTTCAACAGACCTTAATAATGTTCAAAACATGCTTAGATGTGCCAATATAGAAAAGTCTGCAATACAAATTATTTCAGTATGATTTCAATATTAACTGAAACATTTCCCATTAATTCTCTAGCATTATTCGAGCTATGTGATTCACATTCATTTTATAGCTCTATATTCTGTCTCTAAACAACTTCCCATGTTGTTCCAAACCTGTGTGAGTTTCTTTATGTTGAAGATAAAAGAAGATGTTTTGAAGAATGCTGGTGATCAAACAGTTGATGGTCCCTATTGACTTTCAAAGTATTTATTTCCCTACTATGGAAGTCAATGGGGACCAACAACTGTTTGGTTCTTCAAAATTCAAAATAATTGATTTTGTGTTCTACATAACCAAGAAGCGTATACAGGTTTGGAATGACATGGTGGTGAGTAAATGATGACAAAAAATTTCATTTTTTGGGGTGAATTATTAATTTAAAGAATTTCAGGTTAAACCTCTGACACAAAGTTGATATTACAACTTTAAAACTCTATTAAGCCTCCTGCTATGGAATAGCAAACTCTGAGCAGTAAAAATTAGCTTCTTGCACCTGACATGGTGAGCAACATGAATGAATGTATGAGGCGTTTATATAGTAGCGCTTTATTGTGTATTGCTGTACACCCAAAGCGCTTTACAATCATGTGAGGGGGGGTCTCTCCTCAACCACCATCAGTGTGCAGCATTCACTTGGATGATGTGATGGCTGCCACAGAACAACGGCGCCAGTGCGCTCACCACACACCAGCTACAGGTGGAGAGGAGAGAGAGACATAGAGCCAATCAAGTGTATGTGCTCACCACACACCAGCTACAGGTGGAGAGGAGAGAGAGTCATAGAGACAATCAAGTGTGCGCTCACCACACACCAGCTACAGGTGGAGAGGAGAGAGAGTCATAGAGCCAATCAAGTGTATGCTCTCACCACACACCAGCTCAGGTGGAGAGGAGAGAGAGTCCACACACCAGCTACAGGTGGAGAGGAGAGAGAGACATAGAGCCAATCAAGTGTATGCGCTCACCACACACCAGCTACAGGTGGAGAGGAGAGAGAGTCATAGAGACAATCAAGTGGATGCGCTCACCACACACCAGCTACAGGTGGAGAGGAGAGAGAGTCATAGAGACAATCAAGTGTATGCGCTCACCACACACCAGCTACAGGTGGAGAGGAGAGAGAGTCATAGAGACAATCAAGTGTATGCGCTCACCACACACCAGCTACAGGTGGAGAGGAGAGAGAGTCATAGAGACAATCAAGTGTATGCGCTCACCACACACCAGCTACAGGTGGAGAGGAGAGAGAGTCATAGAGACAATCAAGTGTATGCGCTCACCACACACCAGCTACAGGTGGAGAGGAGAGAGAGTCATAGAGCCAATCAAGTGTATGCGCTCACCACACACCAGCTACAGGTGGAGAGGAGAGAGAGTCATAGAGCCAATCAAGTGGATGGGGATTATTAGGAGGCCATGATTGACGAGGGCCAGTGGAGGGAATTTGGCCAGGACACCACGGTTACACCCCTACTCTTTACGAGAAGTGCCATGGGATTTTTAATGACCACAGAGAGTCAGGACCTCGGTTTAACGTCTCATCTGAAAGATTGTGCTTTTTGACAGTGTAGTGTCCCCGTCACTATACTGGGGACCCACACAGACCACAGGGTGAGCATCCCCTGCTGGCCTCACTAACACCTCTTCCAGCAGTAACCTAGTTTTCCCAGGAGGTCTCCCATCCAGGTACTGACCAGGCTCAGCTCTGCTTAGCTTCAGAGGGCAGCCGGTCTTGGGCTGCAGGGTGATATGGCTGCCAGCATGTCTGATTCCTCTTTCACCAATAAGTACTGTTCACTCGTTCGATCTGCAGGTTATCTGTTTCTTCATTTAGATGTGGAATAAATAATTGTGTTATTAAATGTAACTTTTAAAAAAAGTTACTGGACTATCAGATGTTATTCAAGTTCAAATCACGGGTACAAATGAAGAAGAAGCGACAAATATAAGAAATTGGGCAGCTTGCTATCAAAGCTACTTTTACACAAATGTTCGAAATTATAGGTCAGTATATATAAAACATAAATTAATGTTTATTCAGCAAGAACTGATCAAAGTAAAGACTTTAAACATTGCTTCCAAAAATCTAATAAATGCTTTTCTTTTAAACTTTCGTCAAAAACTGTATAATGGTTTTCACAAAATAAAACTGAAAACTAGAATAATTGCTGCTGAAAATTCAGATTTGCCAGGAATAAACTGGCAAAAAAAAAAAAAAAATTCGGTAACACTTTAGAATAAGGAACACTTATTCACTATTAACTATGACTTTTCCCTCAATAAATTCCTAATTTGCTGCTTATTAATAGTTAGTAAGGTAGTTGTTAAGTTAAGGCATTAATATGTGCTTAATTACTACTAATAAATGGCTACTATTCTAGTAATATGCATGATAATAAGCAACTAAAGAGACCCTAGAATAAAGTGTTACCAGTATTTTATAAAGTTACACATAATTTCGATAGTCCACTTTCGATATTCTAGTTAACATATACTTGCAAAGTTTCTCATAGTCAGTTGTATGATGTGGACCCATCAAAATAAAGTGTTAGAATTCATTAACCAAACGGTCTACTAATACTCTAATGACTGCTAGTTGACATGTAGTTACTTACTGTTAGTAGAATGTCTAAAGTGGACTATCGAAATAAAGTGTTACCTCTTATAATATATTAAACAAGTAAAAAGCCTTGCTTTCACCTCTTTAACAATATCATAATGAGTCCTGCAGCACGTTCCCCTGCAGAGAATGACATGCAGATGAATATCACAGTGTAATCCAATCACCCGGATTATTTCCTGCTGGCTATGAGTCTATGTTTGTGAGCTTTCTCTCCCTCCGTCTCTCTCTGTGGTCATTATGGGCTCTATTCTCATTGACTGGATCTATTTTTACTTGGACTTTGACTGTCACCACTGAGAAGAGTTCAAGTCTTATAAATTTGAGGAGGATGGAAGGTCAACTTGATGACCTCAGCGTTACCTCATGGCAAAAGCTCTGACGCGGCTGCATGAGAAAGTGCGTGTTCTGCCCCCCTCCCTTCACTGGTTATGTAACAGATACAGTGAGCCAGATTTGATGAACATTTGTTTGTGTGAAACAGGAAGTGGTTGCTATACAGTCACTGTAAAAACAACAGGAAAAGGAGAGAGTGTTCGAGAAACCGGCGAATCAGGTGAGAATCACCAAAAACATGCCACGATAAACTGGAGACACTAGTTTTCCTCATCCTTTCGGCACAAGAAAAACTGCAGAATTTCACCTTTACAACATATTTCTGGATAGATGTTGAAGAAAAGGGTTTGACATACAATGAGTTACAAAAGTATGAGACCACTAGTGAACATAAAGCCGTATGACAATTTCAAACCACAATCAAAGTGACCAAAATGATCACGGTTATCAATATTACGTCACACTTTATTTTAAGGTCCAATTCTTGGCTTTAACAAACCATTAACAACAACGTTTGCCTCTATAAACTTAGTAAGGTAGTTTTTAAGTTTAGATAGGTTTGGGGATGTAGAATATGGTCATGCAGAATATGTGCTTTATAATCACTAATAAACAGCCAATATATTGATCATAGGCAAGCTAATAAGCAATTGGTCCCCTACTAAAGTGTTTCCAATATTATTCATGGTATTGTTAAAATGTGCTGAAAATTTCCAAAAAGTACTGGTACACACAAATCATTAATATTTTTAATCATGATTGTGATATTTAAAAACAACAATGATGATAACTAATAACAATAATTAGCAGAGCTATGCAGTTTATGTTTGCATAAACATTAAAGTAATATAATCTATGTCGGACAGATTTTAAATGAACAAAAAAGGTTGTTATGTTATCTTCTAAAACGTTCAAATAAAGTTTTGGCAAAGAGATTTTTGATTTTGCATTTTGTTTTTTCTTGAATACATTTTTTATTGTTAAAAATGACATTTTCAGCATAAGATTTGAGTCAGAAACTGAATGGAAAAATACAAATTATTACACTAAAGAAAATGTTAAATGTGATATCATTTAAATTACATGTTTTTACTAAATTCATTGGGTATGTCAACAAAACTAAATGTAGATTAGGATAGATTAGGTATAAATAGCTGTTAATTTGAAGTTACTTTATATAGTCTTGTATTTGCTTTGTTTTAATGATGGCAACATGCAATCTGACAATAAATGCCTGATAATAAAACCTGATGATCATGCTGTCTAGCATGATTTGAGCATCATCTAAAGAGCACCTTGAGCTTCAATGGAAACAAGAACATCTGACTGTCTGTCACATGATCAGTGTCACAATTATGCTTATTTAATTAGAGCTATAAATAGAACAGGGACTAACATTTTATTTCCATGTTTAAATTAGATGACGACTGAATCCCAGATTTGAAATGTGGTCTCAGACTTTCAAACACCACCGTATACATGTAACCTGCGCTGCTCCTGAGCAGAATGTGTGTAACATGCATTTTTCTACACAAGGAAAGTTTAGGCCATTAAAACAATGTCACAGGAAACCGTGCAGTGTGCTTTAAAGTATTTCTTTCTTGAAGTGTCCACCGCAAGTCTCAAAAGATATAAATCAATCCATGCAAAGAAAAACTTGCTCTACCTGATTAGCCAACAGGGATGAAAGATGCTCTCTCAACAGCTCACTATTTCCTTCAAAGCCCTCTTTGTATTTGTGCTGTTGATATTTTTCCTCAAAGCTCCCCAATCTGCAGCGTCCTCTCTCTTTTCCTCTCCCTGACTTTTTCCCTGCACCAGTCTCCCTTTGACTCCTGGGAGCTTTGACCATTTAAGGAGAAGCCTTCTCGTGCTTCTCCGGACCGCTGCTGCTGTGTGTGTGTGTGTGCGCAGTTTCTGCCTGATACTCCAATGAGCTGCAGCTGAAGACTGTCCTCAGCCTGTATGTTTTGGACCTCTGCCTCTTTCTGATTTAGATTTAGTAACTAAAATGTTATGGATGAGTGGGAAACTGGTTCATCCTCTGCATGCTGTTAATGACAGAAATGTACTTTCTTTCCTCTTTAAATATCACTAAAGTACATGCACTCGCTAGTTAGTAAGTAGCATCTGAATTACAGTAAAAACAAGCCACTAAAGAGGAAGCAATGAAGAGTTTTTTTTAAATGTCTGAATATGCAAATACTGTGACATCCAAAATGTCTTCATTAAAACAGCTGCTATATGCTCAGTGCTTTAAAGGTACAGTTCACCCAAAAGTTTGCTTCCTTGGAACAGATTTGGAGAAGTTTAGCATTATATCACTTGCTCACCAATGGATCACCTGCAGTGAATGGGTGCCGTCAGAATGAGAGTCCAAACAGCTGATGAAAACATCACAATAATCCACAAGCAATCCACACGACTCCAGTCCAACAAATAACGTCTTCTGAAGTGAAAAGCTGCATGTTTGTAAGGAACAAAAAATTCAGGCATTTTAATGCCTACAAAAACGGCTCGTAGGTACTACTATGAGTAATCATATGTTTTAAACGAGCGGTTCTTAATACTAAAAAAACAAACAAACAAAAAAACATTAAGAGCTGTGCTTGCACTGGTTCTGCGCGATCCTCTTCACTAATATATTCTCTACATCTCATTCAGGCTTAAATTGATAAGCAATATAGACGACGCCATTGTTTACTATGAGGGAGGGGCTTCATAAAACCAGGAAATAATTGTGCCCTTTATCAGAGAAGGGACAGAGAGGTGTAGAATAAAGGTAAATTATGTGAAAAATAATGCGCTTTTTAAAAAACGAAGCATGAACATGTTGGACTGAACCCCATAAACATAATCAAGCCTAGAAAAAAAAGTAAACCACCCGTTTAAAAACACACCGCTTTTCACTTTACAAGACGTTAATTGATGGACTGGAGTCTTGTGGGTTATTTTGATGTTTTTATCAGTTATTTGGACTATCATTCAGACGGCACCCATTCACTGTAGAGGACCCATTGGTGAGCAAGTGATGTAATGCTAACATTTCTGTTTGGGGGGTGGACAAGTTACAGAAAATATTAATAAATTATGCCACCATAAAGTAAAGCTACGCATGTGCAACTACGTCTTCAAACTTTTTAAATGATTACACTTACTAAAGGAAATATGAATGACGCAAACATACACCATGCTGTGATATTGTGGATGATTGCCTGGGTGTTGATAAGCAGTTGCTAATGTGTTCAGGATAGTTTTATAGAGTGTTGCTAAAGTGCTCACAGTGGTTTCTAGGTTGCTTCTATGACTGCTTATGGACCAAGCCACAAGTCTCTATAGTCTTGTTCCCTAGATCCAACTTGGGTCCCTACTTCAGCGGCATTGCATTTACTAGAGAATAAAAAAGGTCAAATTCTCTCTTTTAACAAACCATTAACTGTGAGTTTTGCCTCAATAAACTCCTAATATGCTGCTTATTAATAGTTAGTAAAGTAGTTGCTATGTTTATGTATCGGGTAGGATTAGGTATGTAGAATGTGGCCATGCAGAACATGTGCTTTATTAGTATACTAATAAACAGCCAATGTGTTAATAACAGGCATGCTAATAAACAACTAGTTAATAGTGAGTCCCTATACTAAAGTGTTATCAAAAACTGGAGTTCTAATTATACTTGTCCACAATTGTAATAGAGACAAATGACTCCTCATCAGCAACACAAAAAGTTTTGTATGATTTATGAAGACATTTTTAGTGGTGCTTTTCATTGTAAACCCTACTGCCGCCATGCCAGGGCAGCTGTTTTCAATCAAAGGGATGGGACCCACAAAGGGCCTGAGAAAACTCCCAAGAGGGCTTCTAGATGACTTCCAATGAGACAAAACAAGATTTGAAATAAACTAAACAGCTAAAACTAAAAAACTAACAAATGTAAATATACTAAACAGCTAACAAGCAATGTAAACTAGCATCATGCATCTTATTTTCATTTTTATTTAGGGACCTGGGTTCTCATAATCTTGAAAAAACTGGATATATGAATGTGATTTATAGACCTGGAAAGGTCATGGATAAGGAAATACATTTTACTCAAGCTCTATAATATTTTATCATGTAGAAATTGCTATTTGCGAATATTTGTTTAAAAAAAATCCCCATAATTACAAACAATAAAAAAAAAAATCCAGAAAATGTACTGGTAACAAAAAGTGTGCCCTGAAGAACATTCAGTTATTGAAACGGGTAGAGATTACTGTTTGCCAAGTCGAAATATATCTGTATAATTATCTTTTATCACTGTATATGACTTGGATATTTCCTTCAATGTCTCTGGCAGGCAAAAAAGCTTTAGCACACCTAGCATTTATGCATAATTTGCCCATATCACAAATGTGCAGATGCAGTTATATGCCAAAGTTTAACAAACAACCCCTTAGCCTATGTATTAGCAATAGTAACAGTGATGTTTGACTTAGCAATGACTCAAAACTAATGACACAAAAAGACAAGTAATATCCTCTGAAGATGCTTCAAAATACTACAGATTCATCGTAAAACACCAAGGACAAATTTCAAATGATAATGGAAAAAAACATTTAGGTATAATTAATATAAAGAGCTTTTTACCTTGTTGCTGTGTTCCTCTGCTCGCGTGCGCAGAAGCGAGCCACCTGTTTGAAAGCAGCAAGAGAGATCCAGGCTTATTTGCAAGTCACGGGTCTGTCATGCAAATGCACAAGTGTTAAAATGCACATGAAATAATCGGCCCTCTGACAGCATGACGCACCAAAGGAGGCGTAGTGCTTGATTGACAGCAGAGTTTTCAATACTTCTTTCAGCCTCACTCTCCCTCCCACCCTGCCTCCATATCTAAGGGCAACAATTACCTGGCAACCATTTACATGAGGAGCTTGATCCTCTGGTTGAAAGCACTCGGCGAAGCACAGACTCATTGTTTCACTTCCTTCAAAAGCATGTATCAATTGGACAGCGGATGTAAAACATTCAACGGTGCTACAGACAGCGATAATCATCATGCATTTAAAAACTACTACATCAATGCAATAACTATGTTCCATAATTCATAGTCTGGGTTAAACGCAGGTAATGTTAAAAACAAACCGTTCGACGTTAATCACTGATATCTTCAGGAGAAGGAAACAAGCTGAAGGTTTTATAGCAGCTGTTATTTATTAAGAGCGTTGCGAGGACAGTGTTTTCGGTTGATAAATACTGACTGTCATTCAGCTCACTGCTTGGATCTTTATACCTTTATTACAGAGTGTAATATACAGCGATGAGATTGAGATGAGAAGCTCGAAATGAGAACCGGACACAATTGATATGCTGAAATTTCCCATTACAGTGACTACAACCAATGCAGGATGACTTTGCGTTTGCTGGTAATGAACAAATTGATCTAATTAATTGTATAATGTATAAAGTGTCTGGTAAGTACATGTTAAAATGCAATTATTTCTTATCTGAACAAGACAAACTAAAAAAAGGAACTTCATTAAAGATCAAAAAACTTCTCAAGCAGACCACAACAGCTAAACGCTAAACCAAATGCAAATGTCCTCCCAGAAGAACAGGCTTTTCTGTAGGGTGAAATAATCTTGTAAATGCTTTGCATTAACCCTCTCATTCATAACACGTCTCTAGAAACTCCTTCAGTTACTGTGCGTGCTTCATTCGGCAACATTTGCATGCTAAAAACCACACAAACAACCTTTGAGAGAGTAAATATAAGTTAATGATGACACTATAATATAATAAAGTTTGTTATGTAATATTTATCTAATGCTTAAAAGATCAATAGTTTACTTACTTTAAACTTGTTCCAAACATGTAATACTTTCTGTCTTGTGTGGGGCACATAATTAATTATCTAGACAAATGTCAAGTCATACAGGTTTGCAATGTCATTTTCATTTTTGGGTAACCTGACGCTTTACTTAAGATTACATTTTCCGAGAGAGTATGATTAAACAGTTTTTTTAAACACTATACCTGTACATAATGCAGATAATGTTATCTCTATGAAACAGATATAGACATCAGCCATAAAATACAAAGCATCTGAGAGACAGGCTGCATGCTCAGTCGTATTATTGCATGTCTGTTTCACTTCACTTTGGACTACTCATTTGATAAGCAAATGCAAGACATTTTGCCATACATAAATTAAGCAGAGAGAACAAGTTTGCAAAAACCTTTTGTGCCAGGTATACACACACGTCGGATGAGTTTCGTGAGCAAACAAACACAGCAATAAGCAGCCCGCACTTATCACATGATTAAGTACTGTAAGTAAGATGAATACTGCACGTATGAACTTAGATTCTCGATTTGATCAGCTCTATAAACAGCACATGAAGCAGCTGCACTTGGGCCAAAGCCACAGAGCTCCCTATAGACACAGCAGGAAGAAGGTTACGCCATCAGAGAACACTGCACATAAAGACACAAGAACATACATGCACATAAAGACACAAGAACATACACGCACATAAACACTCACATAAAGACACAAGAACATACACGCACATAAACACTGCACATAAAGACACAAGAACATACACGCACATAAACACTCACATAAAGACACAAGAACATACACGCACATAAACACTGCACATAAAGACACAAGAACATACACGCACATAAACACTGCACATAAAGACACAAGAACATACAACACTGACATAAAGACAAGAACATACACGCACATAAACACTGCACATAAAGACACAAGAACATACACGCACATAAACACTGACACAAGAACATACACGCACATAAACACAAGAACATACACGCACATAAACAAATCACATAAAGACACAAGAACATACACGCACATAAACACTGCACATAAAGGCACAAGAACATACACGCACATAAAGACACAAAAACATACACGCACATAAACACTCACATAAAGACACAAGAACATACACGCACATAAACACTGCACATAAAGACACAAGAACACACACACACACATAAACACTGCACATAAAGACACAAGAACATACACGCACATAAACACTGCACATAAAGACACAAGAACATACACGCACATAAACACTCACATGAAGACACAAGAACACACACACACACACACACATAAACACTCACATAAAGACACAAGAACACACACACACACAAACACTACACATAAAGACACAAGAACATACACGCACATAAACACTCACATGAAAGACACAAGAACATACACGCACATAAACACTCACATAAAGACACAAGAACATACACACACACACACATACACACATAAAGACACACAGAACATAAAGACACAAGAACATACACGCACATAAACACACACACAAAAACACACACACACATAAACACTGCACATAAAGACACAAGAACATACACGCACATAAACACTGCACATAAAGACACAAGAACATACACGCACATAAACACTGCACATAAAGACACAAGAACATACACGCACATAAACACTCACATAAAGACACAAAAACACACACACACACACACACACACACATAAACACTGCACATAAAGACACAACACACACGCACATAAACACTGCACATAAAGACACAAGAACATACACACACATAAACACTCACATAAAGACACAAGAACACACACACACATATAAACACTGCACATAAACACTCACATAAAGACACAAGAACATACACGCACATAAACACTCACATAAAGACACAAGAACATACACGCACATAAACACTCACATAAAGACACAAGAACATACACGCACATAAACACTCACATAAAGACACAAAAACATACATGCACATAAAGACACAAAAACATACACACACATAAACACTGCACATAAAGACACAAAAACATACACGCACATAAACACTCACATAAAGACACAAGAACATACACGCACATAAACACTGCACATAAAGACACAAGAACATACACGCACATAAACACTCACATAAAGACACAAGACACACATACACACACATAAACACTGCACATAAAGACACAAAAACATACACGCACATAAACACTGCACATAAAGACACAAGAACATACACGCACATAAACACTGCACATAAAGACACAAGAACATACACGCACATAAACACTGCACATAAAGACACAAGAACATACACGCACATAAACACTGCACATAAAGACACAAGAACATACACGCACATAAACACTCACATAAAGACACAAGAACATACACGCACATAAACACTGCACATAAAGACACAAGAACATACACGCACATAAACACTGCACATAAAGACACAAGAACATACACGCACATAAACACTGCACATAAAGACACAAGAACATACACGCACATAAACACTCACATAAAGACACAAGAACACACACACACACACATAAACACTCACATAAAGACACAAGAACATACACGCACATAAACACTCACATAAAGACACAAAAACATACACGCACATAAACACTGCACATAAAGACACAAGAACATACACGCACATAAACACTCACATAAAGACACAAAAACATACACGCACATAAACACTCACATAAAGACACAAGAACATACACGCACATAAACACTCACACAAAAGACACAGATACATACACAAAGACATAAACACACATAAACACTAATAAGTAAAGAACATACACGCACATAAAGAACACAAATAAAGAACATACATAAACAAAAGACACAAGAACACACACATACACGCACATAAACACTCACATAAAGACACAGGAACATACACGCACATAAACACTCACATAAAAGAACATACACGCATAAACACTCACATAAAGACACAAGAACATACACGCACATAAACATACACATACACACACATAAAGACACTGCACATAAAGACACAAGAACATACACGCACATAAACACTCACATAAAGACACAAGAACATACACGCACATAAACACTACATAAAGACACAAGAACATACACGCACATAAACACTCACATAAAGACACAAGAACATACACGCACATAAAGACATACACATACACGCACATAAAGACACAAAAACATACTGCACATAAAGACACAAAAACATACATAAACATGCACATAAAGACACAAAAACATACACGCACATAAACACTCACATAAAGACACGGAACATACACGCACATAAACACAAATAAAGACACAAGAACATAACGCACATAAACACTGCATAAAAGACACAGGAACATACACGCACATAAACACTGCACATAAAGACACAGGAACATACACGCACATAAACACTGCACATAAAGACACAAGAACATACACGCACATAAACACTGCACATAAAGACACAAGAACATAGACACAAGAACATACACGCACATAAACACTCAGATAAAGACACAAGAACATACACACACATACACTACACATGAAGACACAAGAACATACACGCACATAAACACTCACATACACTCAAATAAAACACAAGACACAAAAACATAACGCACATAAACACTCACATAAAGACACAAGAACATACACAAAAACATACACGCACATAAACACTCACATAAAGACACAAAAACATACATGCACATAAACACTCACATAAAGACACAAGAACATACACGCACATAAACACTCACATAAAGACACAAGAACATACACGCACATAAACACTCACATAAAGACACAAGAACATACACGCACATAAACACTCACATAAAGACACAAGAACATACACGCACATAAAGACACAAAAACATACATGCACATAAAGACACAAAAACATACACACACATAAACACTGCACATAAAGACACAAGAACATACACGCACATAAACACTCACATAACAGAACAAGAACATACACGCACATAAACACTCACAAAACACAAGAACATACACGCACATAAAGACACAAAAACATACATGCACATAAAGACACAAAAACATACACGCACATAAACACTCACATAAAGACACAAAAAAACACACGCACATAAACACTGCACATAAAGACACAAGAACATACACGCACATAAACACTGCACATAAAGACACAAGAACATACACACACATAAACACTGCACATAAAGACACAAGAACATACACGCGCATAAACACTGCACATAAAGACACAAGAACACACACATAAACAATCACATAAAGACACAAGAACACACACACACATAAACACTGCACATAAAGACACAAGAACACACACACAAACACTCACATAAAGACACAAGAACACACACACACATAAACACTCACATAAAGACACAAGAACACACACACACATAAACACTCACATAAAGACACAAGAACACACACACATAAACACTCACATAAAGACACAAGAACACACACACATAAACACTCACACACATAGCTATGTGTCATAGCTATGCAATGATTTGATTTCATAAACAGTATCATAGCTATTAAACCATTTCTTGTTATGATTTTAAATATACATTTAACCTAAGAAGTCAAAATGATCTCAAAGCAAGTCTGATTCTGTGATGGCTGTGCTTCAAAGGAGACATCGGATGCCCACTTTCCACAAGTTTGGTTTGATTGTCTTTTTGAAATGGTCGGTCGTGTAAAACAACACCCTTTTAACCTCGTCAAAAACAGCTTCATTCACAGCGACTCGTTTCGGTGCATACCTCTTTAATGAGTTCTGCTCACCCCGCCACTCTCTTCCGTGGAAGAGCGAAGGTGATTAGCAAATAATCATTTGTATATATATATATATATATATATATATATACACACTGTAAAGTGTGAGACTTACTACTTCTGGAAGTGCATCTGGATCACAAACAATGGGTCCTGATCCGTCCTTGAGTTTTAACTTTTTAACAAAACCTGCCTTGAATTGTCCCTCATTCAGAAAGCAAAGGAGTAAAGTGATTTGCACAGACATAACTGCTTCAGAGGTGTCTGAAATGTTTTAGTAACTTTAAAGGTAAATAATACCGTTTTCAGATGAAAGTGGAGTGAGGATGCTCTCCAGAGCGACAGGGTCGGGTGTAACGGTGGCCCCCAGGAGCCCAGGAGCCACGGATTGAGACAAACATAACGACTAGAACAATACAAACGTCATGTTAGGTCAATAATAACATGATGTAATCACATACTTTATATACAGTACGTAAATACTAGTGGTCAAACGTTTGGAATAAAAACTATTTTCTTAATGATTTAGAAACAAATCTTTTACGCTCAACAAGGCTGCATTTATTTGATCAAAAATACAGTAAAAACATAATATTGCTAAATGTAGCACCGTTTACAACAACTGTTTTCTATTTGGAAATATTATAACACGTAATTTATTCCTGCTATGTAAAACTGAAATTTTAACAGCTACTACTCCTGATATATTTCTTTTTTCAGGATACTTTGATGAATACAATGTTCAAAAGAAAAGCATTTATTAAAAATAAAAAATATTTTGTAAGATAATGAATACTGCTACTTTTTTATGCTTAACATTTTTGTGGAAACCATTATACACTGCTATTTAAAAGTTTGGGGTAAGCAAGATAAAGACAAATACATTTATTCAGAAAGGATGCAATAAATTGATCAAAAGTGAAGACATTCATAATGTTAGAAAAGATTACTATTTAAAATAAATGCTGTTAATTGAACTTTCTTCGCAAAGAATGAAATGAAGACAAAACGTACCGCAGATAATAAGAAGATACAATAATAAGAAGAACAGTTATCAATTATGGAACAGCAATTATTTGAGCACCAAATCAGCATATTATAATTATTTCTGAAGGATCATATGACTAATGGCTGCTGAAAATTCAACTTTGCCATTCAACTGTTTTTCTGTATTATAGACAATATAGTTGCATAAGAGACTTTGAAATGATAATTAAAACATAATTTGTCCATGAATGTGGTGCAAGTGATTCAGTGTCCGTCCATACCTGTGTGTTAGCAGAGATGGTGGTCTCCAGGGCACGGATCTGACTCTCAGTAGCTTCAGCTCTTGCTCAGTGCTTTCTCCACCCTCATGCCGATGGCCTCGATCCTCTCCTTTATCCTTTTCTCGCTGCTCATGAGCACCTGCGCCAACATGTCCTCCACTTTCCTCAGAGACTTCAGCAGGTCTTCTGCAGCCAGATGCTCTGCTGATGAATCAGTGACCACAGCCACATCCCGAAACTGAGCGTCATCACCGGTGCTCGTTCCCTGGTCTTTGAGAAGCACCTTCATGCCACGCTTAGTCTCTTCCAGCTGGGCTGTTATGTGATTGACTTCCAGGCTTTGGCTCCGCTTCTGAATGTCCATCACAGGTTCTTGTGGAACTTGGGCAGCCTGGTTTTTCTTGTCCTCTTTAGTCTGGTCTCTCCAGCAGGTGATGGCGGCCGCTATGTGGGCTTCCTGTGTCTGATGCTTGGCCTTGTGCTCCAGCTCCTTCAGACTGGAAAGCAGATGGACAACATGCATCATGCAAAGCAATGTTATAAGATGGCACAAGATATCAGAAGTGATTCCTCACAGTGTCACCAGCTGATGCCTTGAACTTCCATGTTGTTGTTGCTTCTGCAGATAGAGTCTCTGTAACTTCTCTCTTGCACTGTGGCCAACTTTGTCCTGAAGAGCATA
Source organism: Schizopygopsis malacanthus (assembly GCA_027474115.1). Lineage (NCBI taxonomy): Eukaryota > Metazoa > Chordata > Actinopteri > Cypriniformes > Cyprinidae > Schizopygopsis > Schizopygopsis malacanthus. The sequence continues at coordinate 8,727,822 of CM049867.1, forward strand.
TAATACAAAACAAGAAAGTACTGCAGGTTTGGAATGGCATGAGGGTAAAATTAAATGTTTCAAATCAAATTTTCATTTTTGTGTTGACTACAGTCTTTTATTAGCATCGAGATAGTATTATAGTTTTTTCATTAAGAGTCTGAATTTGATATTTTTATACCTTCTGTTTCATTTTAGTTAAAGTTGTAATAATTTCATTTTAGTAGTGGTTTCATTTATTATTATTAATAATGTTTCTATTCTTTTTATTTGTATTATTTAAGTACATCAAGTTAAACTAAACAATGCCAATGTTTCCTGAGAAACTGCCTGAAATAAAAAACTTATTTGTATATTTTAATTTTATTTAAAATGTATTTTAAGTAATGAAAATATTTTTGATGGTTTTAGTTTGAGTTCATTTTAATATGCCTTACTATCCCTTTAGGTCTGATTCAGCAGATCAGGTTTTCAATATTAAAACATGAACTAGTTGGTTAAAAAAAAACAACGACAAAAGGATAACAAAACAACAACAATAATAATCATGATAATAATAATAATAACTCTGTGCCTCCTTGATTTTTTGTTCATTTATTAAATAGATAATGTACACACTTTATAAATATATGCACTTTATATACACTTTATAAATATTAGCGCGAATGCGATAACTACGGTGGCCAAGAGAGCTCAACGCGCTGCAAATAGAAAAAACACCTGCAAATTAAGGAAACAACTTCCTCAATTTAACAACACACACCTGCAAATGCCCACAACACAAACAAATAAAGAAACACACTGCAAATGCCCACAACACAACCAAAAAAGAAACACACTGCAAATGCCCACAACACAACCAAAAAAGAAACGCGCTGCAAATAAAATGTATTTGGTTGTGTTGTGAGCATTTGCAGTGTGTTTCTTTATTTGTTTGTGTTGTGAGCATTTGCACCATCCTCTGTCAAACTGATGAAAATGTTTTCTTGATTTGCTGGTGCTTTTTCTATTTGCATGTGTTCTCTAACAGATAATACTATTAAAATAAAATGGAAACAATATTACAACAACAAAGGCATAATTGTAAAAATGACAATTAATAAATTATAAACACATTTAAAATGTCAAGTGATATCAATTACATATTATACTGTCACTTACACTAATTACGCAAGTACATTTGATTATCAATGGGTTTTCACTACAAAAAAGCTGTAAATATCACTACAATTTTCAAAAACGCTGCAGCGGTCATTTCTGTGAGGACCGAATACTACTAATACTAATATTAATAGACTGTAAAATAATTTCCATTCACTGTTTCTGTTTTAGTAATTCAGACAAAGCCCCAGTGTATCATGCTGATGTTGTGTGAGTTGCTCACGGTCTCTGAGAGCTGTGTGTGGAGTAGATGGGAAATCTCTACAGGCTTGATCTTCTGGAGGCCAATAATGTCTCTTCTCTGAGGGACGCTGGGTAAGATCTGGCTCAGTGAACCACTAATCAACTCCATGCCCACATTCTGCGACTGCAAGGAACGAAGAAGAGAACATATAATGTACAGCCATTACGTTTATTTCGCTTCGAGGTGTAAATTGTTTAACTCTCTGATGCACTGATGAGCTTTAATTGACGGTGAGATGCTGCATCTAAAATCAGCACGAGCGATTGTTTGACCGTTCACTGCATTGCTGACAATGTAATGAGATGAACAGCGATTATGAGAAATATATTGTTTTTAAACAACAGTTCAATACACAAATAATCAAGTAACTTACATTTTAAAGACATAATGCCAGTGTCTTCGTCTATTTCTGGGCTGCCAAAGAAAACTTTGAAACACAGCCAAAACAGAATCAACATAATACAGAAGCTTCGGTTCAGAAGGAATCGGTGCTTTTGAACCGAATGATTCAATGATTCACTCAAAAAAACGGTCGCTGACGTCACCTACTGGCGTAAACAAAACAAGATTGAATTCTGTGTGAAATGTTGATAATAGACACGTTTTATTTAAATGAATGTAGATTTTCTTAAAGTTTATCTATGATTTGAGGCATTTAGAAATCATTTATTATTTTCAACAACAATCTTAAAACAATAAAAAACGACATTGCCTTGCTAAATTTCTAAACTGGCAACATACATGACTAACCCACTGAAATGCGATTTAATTTGTCTTATAATAATATTTTTTATTTAATTGATTTACTTGTATTTTATTTTATTATGTATTATTGTTTTTATGATATGCTGCTTGGATTTATTGTTGATGTGTTTAACACAGGTGACAATGTCTGTTTGTTATTTGAAAGGTTTAATAAAGTGGTTAAAAAAAATCAATGGCGTAAACATTTAATTTGCAGAAAGGCTTCTTTCCAAAACTTTCCCTCATTGTGGGCAATGTTAGCTGTTAGATCGTGCATCCAGTGTCAGAAATTAATGAGGACTTCGGACAAAAATGCCATCAAAATGAACAAAAATGTCTCCCCAAAAATATATTTTAGACTTGATCTAGTGCAATAAGCAATGCTAATGATTTTGTGATGATATTGCAGCTGTACCCTCTAATGAGTTTCTGTTTCTATTTTATTGTATTATTATTATTAACACAAATGCCATGACAGATGCAGCTTATTTAATGGCAAACATGTTGGCTATTGATTCATCATTATTGTTATCCAAGTTATATTTAATCTCCAAAACACTGTGAACTTTTATAAAGATACATTAGGCCATTATCTTTTCAATAGTGCGTGCATCAGAGAGATTATCCACTGTATAGCAGTAAAAGTGAAACGGACTGTTACCGGTTGAGCTTCCTGAATCTCATGGTGCAGAGACTGATGGTTTGTCACACCTGTCCTCTGAGGAATATAAGAACTGATGTGGTATTTATTCAACCTGCCAAAAATGATTACAGCATAAAGCATTATTTTTTGCGGCTTTTCACAATCACCAACTGATTTCTCCAGCAGATGAAACAACAGACTGATGGAAAAGTGCATAGTGTTTACCTGAAGAGTGCTTGCTGTGAGTGCTCTTGTAGCCTCATCAACTCTGCCTGCAGGTCCTTCAGATGCATTAGCAGACAGCAGAACACATTACTGAACAGTCAAGCCATTCTTCCACACGCTCAAAAGCATATTCTCAACAAAGGAATACCTCAATCATTTTGTGACTTTCAAAGTGAGTGTCCTTCAGCTTCTCCAGCAGGATGCTTCTCTGCGTGGAATAAACAACAAGTGCCATAAAGAAAGACTAAATGTACTCGACACAGTAAAAGGGATCACCGCCGAGTTTAACATCACCTTTGTAAGGTCTCTGTCTTTCACAGCCAGTACCGTATGAGATTCCTCTAATTCTCCCTGTGAATATAATCAGACCGTGTTACTGGAGCTCACTCTGTGACCATCTGCACACTTACACATATCCTCACCCTTAATTCAGAGTTTTCTCTCCTTAGTTTGTTTATTCGATCTTCAGCAAGGTTCCTCTCAAGGGCTAGTTTTTCATTCTGTGGAAGATATTTTGATTTAACACATAATTGAAATACTTATTCACAATGTATGAATCTATAAAAGTCAGTACCTTTTCTTCAGTTATTTTGATGAGGGCTTTCAAGCGTTCACTTTCCTTTATCTAAAAGACAAAGGTCAAGTTATTGGGTAAGAATAGTCATTTATAAAACAAGTGTCATCGGTATTATGACTTCAAGAGCGTGAATGATTCATACCAAGGCACAGTTGCTGGCCTGTGCTCTCGCGGCTCTGTCCTGGCTCTCCATCAGTGCACATCTGGTTTCATCAAGTTCCTCTGAAAGGGATCGGGCTCTTACTACAAACAGCTGGGTACTGGTGGCATTTAAAAGAAAAGAAAAACATCCTTATTAAGCTATATTGAGTATTTATTAGAGCAATTATACTGATGACATTGCATTTAATATTTATTTATTGATGGTATTTTTATAATAAATAATACACATTTTAGTTATGCCAAGCTTTTTTAAATCTACAATTTACCAAAGTTCACCCCAAAAGGAACAATGCTGAAAATGTATTCACCCTCAGGCCATGCCAGATGTGAGTTTCTTTCTTCATCAGAACAGATTTGGAGAAATGTAGCATTATGTCTCCTGCTCACCAGTGAATGGGTGCCGTCAGAATGAGAGTCCAAACAGCTGATGAAAACATCACAACAATCCACAAGTAATCCAAAAAAGTCCAGTCCATCAATTAACATCTTGTGAATGGAAAAGTTGTATGTTTGTAAGACACAGATCCATCATTAAGGCCAAAAATATGAATCCATAATAACACTGTGACGAGTGGGGCGGGGCCGAGAGCCGTGGGAACGGAGCGAGGCCGGTGGAGTAATTGGTAATGAACGACACCTGCACCACTCGTCACAAATACTTTCTCCAAAAGCCTACCCCCTGTTGTCCTCTCACATAAAAATCCACCAATATATTTTTGGACAGTTTTTGCTTGTAAATGGTTCTTGATCTGTGCATATTTCTCTCCTGATTCAGACCAGACGACTTTTTCACTGGAGAAACCTATGGATAGTGGACTCGTATTTTAGCCAAAAACAATGGTTTGAAATTCTATTATGTTAACGGTGGATTTTATTTATTTGTAATAATGTTATTGTTATATATATATATTTTTAAAACACACAGCTTTTCACTTCAAAAGGCGTTAATTATTGGACTGTAGTCTTTTGGATTACTTGTTAATTATTGTGATGTTTTTATCAGCTGTTTGGGCTCTCATTCTGACGGCACCCATTCACTGTAGAAGCTCCACTGGTAAGCGAGTGATGTAATCTTACATTTCTACAAATGTGCTCAGATGAAGAAACAAACTAATCTACAACTATTCATTTTTAATATATTTAATTTAGTAGAACATTCCAGTGATATCTGTCAAGTCGTATTTTTATGCATATACACACACAGAGATAGATATGTGGTAAGAAAGGTGCATATACCTGGCCAGTTTAGTGTGCAGCTCTGACACCTCCAGACTGAGCTGCAGGATGGTGTCCTCACTCTGAGAGACGGTCCTCAGCAGGATGCTGTTCTGCTCACTCAACCTGTGCTGGGTGTGTTTGAGTTCAGACACTAAACCTGACAGATCTCCAGACTCACTGAAACCACACAGAGTCAACAGACTACAGCTGAAATCACAGATGCTCTTAAAGACCCAACGGAATCAAAAAGATCTATTACAGCCAGTACAAGACGGAAAACTGCACCTGTCCAACCATTTCTGGGCTCTTAAAATGTAATACGAAAACAATGAAAATCACTTAACTGACCAATGACATTCAGCTCTATCTGTAAACGTGGCCTCGTTTAAAGGAAGATGATATTCAGTCCCTATGAGAACAATGTGACATAAATAAATTATAACTTTTATTCAGCAAAGATGTATTAACTTGATCAAAAGTCACAATGACAGATTCCACAAAAAGAAGAACGACTGTTTTCAACAGTTATCAGAAATATTTATTGAGCACAAAATCATATTATATTGATTTCTGAAAAATCATGTGACACTGATGACTGGAGTAATGATGCTGAAAATTCAGCTTTCATCACAGGAATAAATTACATTTTAAAATATATTAATATAAAAAAACAGTTGTTTTAAATTGTAATAATATTTCACAATAATAGAGACTTCTTTTATAAAAATAAAATACAATTCTTGACCCCAAAGTTTTGAAGAGTGTGTAAGATTTCACTATTATTCACTTACCAGTAATAGATACGTTTTGTAAGGTTGATCCTGTTTGCTGTTTTTTATGCCCAGAAGCCCTATACATAAATCAATGTTTAGCACACTTTATAATATATCATATTATAATTAGTCACATCACGTCATTTGAATACCCTGACATTGTGTTTTTTTCTGTATCTCTCACCCATTTTGGCAGCACTGAGCGATCCACGCTCTCATAGTGGCATGAAACGCATCTCTACTAACAGGTTGGTCCTGGTTCTCTGGGTCCAGCATATGTCGTAAATTGGTCAGCTTGTCCTGGCCGGAGCTTTGGAGCGTCATGGACTGAAGATACTGCAGCACAGTGGAGGCCTGCACCTCTCCTAAAGGTAACAGAGAGATACACTGTTCAACCGATTAAAGTCTGTGCGGTTTTTTTTAAATGTCATTTCTGAATTTTCAGCATCATTACTCAAGTCTTCAGTGTCACTGAAGATCTGATTTGGTGCTCAAGGAACATTTCTTATTATTAGCACTGTTGAAAATAGTTGGTGCTTAATATTTTTACATTTGTTTTTGTGGAAACGGTGATACTTTTTTCCAGGACTCTTTAACAAATGGAAAAGTCATTTATTTATATAAATATATATTGCAAAATTGGAAACTTTAGCATTTAAAAAAAAAAAAAAAATCATACATTTTTCAGGATTCTTTGATGATTTTTTTTTTCAAAAGAACAGCAAATAAAGGATAAATTGAGTTTGAGTAAAAGTAGTTTGTTATATATATATTTTTTTTTTCACTGTAAAAATATGCCTGTGAATTTAACAGTAAAAGACTGTTACAATAAAAAATGCTACAGTAAAAAACCTGTTAAATGGTTGATGGTATGTACCCCCTACACTATATATGGTGAAAAACTGTATTGGACATTACATGTAATTGTATGGTCGTATACCGTTTTTGGAAGTGAAAAAGAATGTATAATTTGCGGTGAATAACCGTATATTGACAGTCCCAGAATTCCCTGTGTTACATTTCAAATGTGATGTTTAAAAAAAAAAAGGTCTCTTAGTTTTTTTCTCATCAGTTTTGTACATTCGGTGTGTATGATACATCTAATGTTGTTAAATTAATGTTTATTTCAGTTTCTTGTGTGTTATCATGATGGTGTTTAGAGTTTGTGTGAATGACACTGTGCACCTTCTATATATATTAATATTTAAAAGCTGCTTGTGATAGGCTTTGGTTCATCACGTGATCACGTTTGGTGGTTATCAGCATATCACAAAGATACAAAACAGATTTCAGTACTTAAATAGGTTGGTATATTAACATTATATCAGCTAATGACATTACGGTATTTAACTGTAAATTTAAATTAAAACTGTAAAACCTAAAATGCTTGTACTGTATTTTTTACGGTAAAATTCTGTTTTTTACCGTAATTTTTTTTTTTTTAATGTGTGTACTTACAGTATATATTATGTGTGTGTGTGTGTGTGTAATGTCTTTATTGTCACTTTTGATCAATTTACTGCATACTGTATGCTGCATCCTTACTAAATAAAAGTATTTTCATTTAATAACATTATTAAAATAAATTAAATTTCTTTCAAAAGACCCCAAAACTTTTGGAACGGTATGAATAAGATGGGCAAGTCTGCATCTATTGTACTGTTTAAAGAGGAAACCGTACCTCTGCCAGTAGCGTCACATGCTTCAAACGTTATGTTCAGGAGCTCTTCTTCTGAAAAGCCATTGGTGTCAGCACACTCACACAGAGTCCTGTTTTCTGATATAAAATCTAAAGCAATGTAAAGACACAGGTCAGATGATTGTAATTCCAGCTGCACTCTCAGAAAATACATATGATAGTATCACCTTCACTGCTCTCATGCAGGTGGCAAGGCTCCACTGAGTATGTCCCGGAGTCGATGGAAAGACTCGGGACGCTGCATCCAGTACAGCCATTATTCTGTGATACGAGCCTGAACGAGGGACGATAGGGCCCAAAGTCTTCCTCTAAAGAGCCCTGCCGTCCAGTCAGCTTCTCTGAGGCCATAGCCACTGACAACCAGAGAAAGACAACTCTGATATTGTTGCTCCACTGACATCTGTATCTCAATACCCTTCCTTTAATTCAGAGAAGGACTTACATTTTACAGAATTACTGAAGATGACCTAATGAGATCTTTTGTTTCATGGTATACTGAAATATAATGACAACAACTGAGACATCAGAAATTAAAGAAACTATTTTTGTCATGAAATGCAATGTGAAATTACATACCTTTTTAGATGAATATCCTTTTAGGAAACACACCAGAATGGCATTATCAAAACAGCATAGATGATCTGTTGATACTCATACATATAGTTCATTCTTGGTCATAGTTACAGTGTTGTGTAGTATGTGCAACATCCTTGTTGCTTGTATATCTCAATGCTTCTAACATCAACAGCTGATCTTTAGAGAGCTTTTGCCTGTTTTCATTATAGACACACACACTGGCACACATCAAAACCAGATGACATGGCTAACCCCCCCAATCACCCTCCACTCACTGCCGGTGTGCTTCTAGCAGGACACAACAATGCTGTAATGGACCATTTTAATTAACATTCGGCGGTTTTCCATATCAAATGTTTCAAGACCAGTACTCATTAATATTAGCATCACCCATAATTGTCCTTGTCTATTTCACCAAACATATCCAACCTTCAGAGTATCTGTCTTAGACAGCCTTTTATGTTGAACATTTATAATTCTAATTTAAATTATTATTATTGTATTATTCCATAAAATTGTTATATAATGCTATAATTTTTTTGATATAATTAAACTATTGTCATATCCTTGACTATGTCTAATTATTATGGCGATCGGGGGATCCATTTTTTCCCGGCATAAAAACATGAATTTAATTTATCTTTTCATGAATGAAAATTAAACAAATGGTATTTTTTGGGAAAATAAAGGGGATTTAATATTACAATTAAAACATTGAAGATATATTGTATGATTATTCCTTAAAAATAAGGGTTTAATAGTTTTATTAGTGCTTAGTAGCTTATTACGTAACGTTACGCCCATTGTCTTCAAGTGAAACCGAACTTTTATTTTGACGGGTTGCCGTGAATACCTTTACATTTCTGTGGTGTATATGAATATTGAGGATAGTTTTACTCAAATGAAAAGGTCAATCGCGTATGAAGTGACTCTCAGAGCAGTTCTGGAGATGTTGTTCTTGTATTAATGTCCTGATTTAGTGAGACTGCAGACGTTAATATCACCGGAAGCGTCACGCGCGCTTCAGTACAAGTAGTAAACAAAAGAACACATCTGCACTATTAATTAACTAAGAGACACGCATAATTCATATTTAAATATTCGTTTTGTGGCTTAATATTTACAAATACGAGTGGGAGTGTGCTCACTTGTGTGTGTGTGTGTGTGTGTGTGTGTGTGTGTGTGTGTGAAGCGGGGCTGTGCGCGACCATGTACAGAGAGCGCGACCATTAACGTAGAGAAAGAAATGACATGCCGTCGTGTAAATAAGATAAATAACATTAGGCTATTTAGTTTGTTTAATAAAAGAACAAGGTATAGAGTTGGTTCTATAGGAAATGTAACGAAACACTGATAGTAGTGTAGTAGTAATAAGAATTGTAGTAATCGTGTCTAAAATTATATAATAATATTAATTATTGTACATTTGTTATTTTTTATTATTATTATTTAACTTTCTATTTTTTATTATTGTTAATTATATTGTTTATATAATATAAAATATTATATTATATCATACATTTAGATGTAAATATACTTTTATCGTATGGTGTAGTTTTTGTTGTTATTACTATTAGTATTATTAATTTGTCACGCTATACCCAAACTAAATATAATTGTATTAATATTTGTATTTTTAATCATTTGTCACGCCTCATGATCATTTAGTGGCGACAGAAAGATCATTAAAATGTAGAAACAAAAAGTCCATCGTGTATGAATTTTTGAGGACTTTTAATTTGAAGCGTTTGACAGATAACCCGGAAGTGTAGTGTATTTTTGTGTTCGGGTTCAGTCGGCGAGTGTGTGGGGCTGCCGCTGCTGAACATCACCACTGGATACGAACCAAGTACAAACCAAAAACTGTGATATAGGGTTTTTGATCTGAGTCGCAACCATGTCTCGGGGATCCATCGAAATCCCTCTGCGGGACACAGACGAGGTTTGGACTAGTTTTTATTTCTATGCGGTGCTGGATATAATTTGATAACAGTAATGCGAATAGCTATCATCTGCTAACATGCTATGATTCACGCGCTTTTGATAAGTTCATATAAAATCAATTAACTAACAAAGGCGGATGACAGAAATACTCTCGTGAGCCTTGGGCTAACTTACTCAGTCATAAATCATACATAGAAAAACTCGTAACGTGTTCAAGTCATTTCTTACGAAGTTCATGTCTAAAATATGTATATATGAAATGTAATTTATTGAAAACCAAGCAGATTGTACAAACTAGAGTTTAACCAAACATGTCAGGGGTAACGTTAACGTTATACAAAAGAAGAAACATTTTACGTTTAGACGTTTTTCACTCATTTTGACTTTATGGATATGACAAGACAATGCGGAATTATTATTAACGTTACAAGCTGTTATATCATATTAACTACAATCATAGCATCTTGCATTTAACTTTAAAACAACGAACTAAATAATTTTCTCCAAATACGTATTACCTTATGATATTCCCAAAATGAAAAACTTCACATTAACTGAATCTATTCTTATATTTATTGTATGATATTATATTTGTTGTAGTTATTAGAGCTCTACTGTCAGTTTCAGCCAAACTCACTGGTGGAGTTTGATGTTATTTTAATGTCTTGTCCTCGTTCATGATCAGTCATTCGTTGTCTCTTTCTCAGGTCATTGAGCTTGACTTTGACCAGCTTCCAGAGGGAGATGAAGTTATCAGTATCCTCAAGCAGGAGCACACACAGCTGCACATATGGATTGCACTCGCCGTAAGTGACACGCTTGTTTACGGAGACATTAGTAGGATTTCTGGTGTGCAAAAATCTCACGACTATTTCTTTTCAGTTGGAGTACTACAAGCAAGGCAAGACAGAGGATTTTGTCAAGTTGCTGGAGGCGGCGCGCATTGACGGAAACCTCGATTATAGAGACCATGAGAAGGACCAGATGACGTGTTTGGACACACTAGCAGCTTATTATGTCCAGCAGGCGCGAAAAGAGAAGAACAAGGATGCAAAGAAGGACCTCATTAACCAGTCCACTCTTCTGTACACCATGGCAGACAAGATCATCATGTATGATCAGGTAAATTAAGGTTACTTTGAGTATTTATAGTGATCTCTGTTATCGTTGTTTTTTGGGGGGAGGTCTTTTGCTTTATGATATTTCTAATTTCCGCAGAACCATCTGCTGGGAAGAGCTTGCTTTTGTCTCCTGGAAGGAGATAAGATGGATCAGGCAGACGCTCAGTTTCAGTTTGTACTGAACCAGTCGACAAACAACATCCCTGCACTCCTGGGTAAGTATGCCAGGTGATCGTTATATACTTAAAAGTCTGATTTAAAGTCAACTTGAAATCACAATTCGCTCTCTTTTTCCTAATACAGCAGAGTTTGTGTGGGTCTCCAAATGTTTTAGAGGGTCTTCATTCGCCCTTTCACAAATTAAGGCCTAAAAAGCAAAAAGTCTTAAGTCGTGACATTAAATATTGCATCCTCCTTAGTATTTTTTTCCCTCAATGCAAATATCTAGACATCATTAAATCAAGATACATTTACTTGAGATGCAAATTGAACATATGACGTTTGGTTTCTGAGAAAATGAACAGCATTAAGTGAGGGATGAAAATTATCTTTCCCTTTCAATCAAGTCGATTTTTCTGAGCCCAGTGCCAGATATTAAAACTAACTTCATTTTGATCAGTTTTCATAAAAGAAGACTTCTTATTTTATGCAGTTTTGCTTAAAGTCTTAAGTTTACATTGATAACACCTGCAGAAACCCTTTACAGTGTTCCTTCGAATCCTTTAAAAGTCTTAAATTCAGTCAGATCAAATTTAAGGTCATAAAACGTCTTAAATGTTATAACAAAAGACATAATTATCATTTGAATAGGTCTTAAATGGCATTTTAAATTTGAGGAAGGAAAAACACTAATTTCAATATGGCCTAATTTGATAATTAAACTCCATATTGTATCATATTAGTTGTTTTAATTAATTAAATGCGAGTGCTGCATGCTCAAATTCAAAACATGTCAATCTTGTGCATTCTACAGGATCAGGTTTCAGAGTAGATCGCAGCTATTGCACGTTTATGCCAAGTGTTTGCTATTAATAGATGTTGTCTTGTTATGAATGATTGTTTATGTCCTTCAATAGGAAAGGCGTGTATCTCCTTCAACAAAAAGGATTACAGAGGATCTCTAGCTTACTACAAAAAAGCACTTCGCACTAACCCTGGCTGTCCAGGTGAGTCTGCCAGATGTGTTAAAAATACTTTTGTCTTTTCCTTAACCTGACCACTTCATAGATGGTTATAGTAGATCAATTTATTCTAATCAAATCTTGACAAAATATACATTTAATACTTCAATACTGTATATTATAATATATACTTGGGGAATGAATATGAAATGTTGTATTTCTTCATACAATTTTTGTCCTGTTTACAATTTTCTCTATTCCATTGTAATGGTTTAAATAAACTTGAATAATCAAAATGCATGTTAATCAATAGAATTCAGAAACTTTGACATTTTTATAATTTGCTAAAATATTTTTTTTAAGTTTTAGTGGATTTATGATTAACAACACACATTAACAATTTAATATTTTCAAATGTAAATAAATCAAAATTGGCCAACTGACGTTAATTTTTTGGCAAAAAAAAAATTCTGGTTCACACCAGACACGAATAAATTGTGCTATTCGCGCGAAGTTAGACGCTTGAACATTTTGAGTTTACTCGCTTCATTCGCGCGAGAAATTCACTACACAACAGACGCGAATATGCGTCATGGGAGGGACTTCTGCCAGGCAGCTCCAGTCTCGTTGCAAAATGTATTCCTGTTTTTTTTAAAGTACGAAGATGTATATACAGCTCCGGGTACCCACATACAACCACAATTACTTTGTCCTCCATTGTTGTTTCGGATTTTCTGCCTCCGCTCGTAATGACGTCACTGCTAGAGCAAGCTCCTGATTGGTTAACGCGGCGCGAATATCTGCCAAAGTTCAGATTTTTCAATTGGCGCGGAAAAAAAACGCTCAATTCGCGCCATTCGCACCGCCTCATTCGCGCGAATAGCGCAGCAGGATTGTCTTTCGCGTCTTTGCATTGACTTAACATGTAAATCATTTGCGTGATTCGCGTCATTCGTGTCTGGTGTGAACGCACCTTAACAGAGGTTTATTATTAAAATTACAAATATATATATAATGAATATTTTTTTTATCAAATTAACTTTATTTTATTATTATTTCGTTAAGTACATTCTACTGTACGATTGTAATGTTTCTGTCAAGTTATACCAAACTTTAATTTTGACGGGTCGTCCTAAAGACCCTTTATGGCTCGTTTCCACCGAGCGGTTACGGGTCAGTACGGTTCGGGACCGAACAGCCTGATTCAGCTTGAGTTTCCACTGCCAACAGTACCCTTTACTTGATGTATGCCGGAAAGTAGCGATCAACAATAAGCACAGCTCAGCCTCTTTATGTCAGTTTTAATGAACAATAATAGCCATTATAAAAGCATAAGTACAAAGTATAAGAGGCTTATTTAAATCAAATCAAATCACTTTTATTGTCACATCACCACAGCACAAGTGCCTTGGTGAGTGAAATTCTTACGACCGTGCTCCAGACAGTGCAGAAAAACAACAGACAATTTACCTATGGACAGACAGTGCAAAAAAAACAACAAACAATTTACATATGGACAGACAGTGCAAAAAAAACAACAAACAATTTACATATGGACAGACAGTGCAAAAAAAACAACAAACTATTTACATATGGACAGACAGTGCAAAAAAACAAAGTCATATGCAGTACATATTTACAGTACAGAAGACAATAAAATACACATACATATACTCAGTACACATAGTACTAATAGAGACATTCAAAAACGACACATAACACATGGGCAAGTTATGTACAGCTATACATAATGTGCTCAGTAATAATGTGAGGTGCAACAGATTATAAATTAACGATTGGTTGAGCAGCAGATAGATGTGCAAAGGTGCAGATTGTTCATATGCAGTGTCGTGGATGTGCATCGTATGGTGTCCAGTGATAGCAGATAGGTTGTGATTAGTGCAGTGTGTGCGTGTAGTCCAGTTGAACGGTGTTAAAGTGCAGTGCATGGCATGTTGTGTGATGGGAGTGTGATGTAGGTGAGTTATTTGTGACTGTTCATTAGCCTGATAGCCTGAGGGAAAAAGCTGTCCCTCAGTCGGCTAGTGCGGGATCGGATGCTGCGGAAACGTCGCCCTGAGGGCAGCAGAGAGAGCAGTCTGTGGGACGGGTGGCTGGAGTCTTTAATAATCCTCCGGGCTTTCCTTGTACACCGCCTGGTGTAGATATCCTGGAGGGAGGAAGCTCACCTCCAACAATGTGGCGGGCAGTTCGCACGACCCTTTGCAGAGCCCAGCGGTTGCCAGCGGTGCTGTTTCCAAACCAGGCGGTGATACAGCCGGTCAGGATGCTCTCCACAGTGCAGGTGTAGAAGGACCTGAGGATTCTGGGGCTCGTTCCAAACTTCCTCAGCCGTCTCAGGAAGAAGAGACGCTGATGTGCCTTCTTCAGCACTGCATCTGTGTGAGCAGACCATGTGAGATCCTCGGTGATGTGAACGCCGAGGAACTTAAAGCTGGTCACCCGTTCCACAGGTGTCTTGTCGATGGTGATGGGTGTGTGTTTTCTGCTCTGTCTCCTGTAATCCACCACCAGCTCCTTGGTCTTGTCGATGTTGAGTGAGAGGTGGTTCTCCTGACACCATTTAGTCAGGGTACTCACCTCCTCTCTGTAGGCCGTCTCATCGTTGTCGGTGATCAGGCCTATCACCGTTGTGTCATCAGCAAATTTGACGATGACATTGGAGCTGTGTGTAGCTGTACAGTCGTGTGTGTACAGGGAGTACAGGAGTGGGCTGAGGACGCAACCCTGCGGTGCACCAGTGTTGAGGATCAGGGGGGATGATGTGTTGTTGCCCATTCTGACCACCTGACTTCTGCCTGTCAGGAAGTCCAGGATCCAGCTGCACAGAGATCTGTTCAGTCCTAGAGTCTGGAGCTTCGCAACCAGTGTGGCAGGCACTATAGTGTTAAATGCTGAACTATAGTCCACGAACAGCATCCTCACATAGGTGTTCTTATTTTCCAGGTGGGAGAGAGCAGTGTGCAGGGTGAAGGCAATAGCATCGTCTGTGGAACGGTTACTGCGGTATGCAAATTGTAGTGGGTCCAGTGAAGCAGGCAGCACAGAGCAGATGTAGTCTCTGACCAGCTTCTCAAACACTTGCTGAAGATGGGGGTCAGAGCAACGGGCCTCCAGTCATTCAAGCATGTGATTTTATTTTTCTTCGGTATGGGCACAATGATGGATTTTTTGAAGCATGAGGGAACTAAAAGAGAGAGGGACAGATTGAAAATATCTGTAAAAACCCCGGCTAGCTGGAAAGCGCATGTTTGAGCACACGGCCTGGTATGCCATCAGGGCCCATGGCTTTACAGATGTTCACCCGTTTAAAGGATGAGTTACACCGCGACAGAAAGCGTGAGTGGACTGACCTCTTCTGCGGCAGCGCTCTCTGTGTGTGCGGTGTTATCAGCCTCGAACCGAGCATAAAAGGTGTTGAGCTCGTCCGGTAGAGAGGCGGCGATGTTCACAGTAGCTGGTTTACTCCCTTTAAAGCCTGTGATGTTGTTAATGCCCTGCCACATGCTTCTTGGGTTATTGTTGTTGAAGTGTTCTTCAACTTTGTTTTTATATGTTCGTTTGGCTGCTTTGATGGATCTCCTGAGATCGTAACTGGCTTGTTTCCGATCGTTAGTGTTTCCGGATTTAAAGGCAGATGTCCGCGCTGACAAGGCTGATCGAACATCGCTGTTAATCCATGGTTTTTGGTTGGGGTAGATGCGGATTGTTTTGGTCGGAACTACATCGTCTATACACTTCCTGATGAAACACGTGACCGTATCTGAATACGCCTCTATGTCGTCGTCAGACGCTGCCCGGAACATGTCCCAGTCCACGTGATCAAAACAGTCCTGTAGTATAGCATCCGATTGGTCTGACCAACAATGAACTGTCCTGAGAGCGGGTGCTTCTCGTTTCAGTTTCTGCCTATAAGCAGGCAGGAGCAGAACGGAAGAGTGATCCGATTTGCCAAAAGGTGGGCGGGGGAGGGACTTGTATGCGTCCCGGAAGGGGGAGTAACAGTGGTCGAGTGTGCGATCTCCACGCGTGTTGATGGTGACGTGTTGAAAGTATTTTGGAGCTATTGTTCTGAAGTTGGCTTTATTAAAATCCCCTGTGACAACAAAAGCTGCATCTGGGTGCGCGGATTCCTGCTCACTTGAGGAAATAATTTAAGAGGAAATAAAGACAAACGCAAACAATTCAGTCAAACGTATGCTACAAAGTCAGCACTGTACTACAGTAAAGTTCAAAATAAACAAAGTTAAGCTTTGTGCTCAGTCAAAACGATATGACCAGGAACGAATTCTATTCATGAGACCACGAATGCCTGTTAAATATACACAACACGAATTGTATCTCATGTTTAATCACTACAGAGACATCAGAGCCAGAGGGAAATGTTGTTTTTTTGGGCAATGATGTTTCACAAGTCCACAAGAATGCATATTGAGAAACGGCTATTGTCTGTGTGAAAATACAAAATTATAAAATACACTGTTAATATTTTTTGTGCTTGTGCACTCTGATGTAAAATAAGCCAAACACAGCAGAGTGGAAGAAGTGAAAGAAGCTTTATCTCCTTGTATCACGAACAAGTCAACCAATCAGGGTTCTGCAGTGAGTTGAGTTTAGCTCCACCCCTTTGGTACCCTTTTCTGTGCAAGGTACCCCAACGAAAGGGTACCAAAAAAGTGGTACGGTATGGTTCGCTAATCTGGTACCATTCACAACTTCTGACAGTGGAAACAGAAATAATTGCCTACTGTACCGCTCAGTGGAAATGAAATGAGCCATTCGTTTCTGTTTGGCTCAGTGGTAGAGCATTGCGGTAGCAGCGCAAAGGTTGTGGGTTCGATTCCCAGGGAACACATGTACTAGCAAAACAAATGTATAGCCTGAATGCAACTGTAAGTCGCTTTGGATAAAAGCGTCTGCTAAATGCATAAATGTAAATGTTTGTACATTGTGACTATAGTGTTATCCAATGAAATGCTTGTGAAGTGATTCTCAGAGCATCTCTGAAGATGACGTTTATGTCCTCATATATAGTGAGATGGCATACGCTGAAAAAAACCATGAGTGTCACGCATACATGAGTGTATTTCATTTTGATTACCTCTACAGTCCTACTTTTGATTTATTCATCCAAAATCTGCTACATTCTGTGAAATTATGCTGTAAATTCCATTTTCATAATTCCACTGATTCTCTATTTTTTGCATCACAAAATCATAGGGCCCTGTGTTTTAAACTGCTGGTTAGCAGTGACTAGTCAAGACTCACAGAGCTCATTTCTGTGTAAATTGTCTTATTGCAGCTGAGGTGAGACTAGGCATGGGCCATTGCTTTGTCAAGCTCAACAAACTGGAGAAAGCTCGCTTGGCGTTTGGCAGAGCCCTGGAGCTCAACTCCAAATGTGTGGGAGCTTTGGTGGGTTTGGCTGTGCTGGAGCTCAACAGCAAAGAGGCCGACTCCATCAAGAACGGTGTGCAGCTGCTTTCCAGAGCCTACACCATTGACCCCAGCAACCCCATGGTGCTCAATCATCTCGCCAACCATTTCTTCTTCAAAAAGGTAAAGCTAGATCTCTCTTGTGATCTACGGTTTTGAAGTGGAGATCTTGTACTTTATACATGCTTTGTGTATTTCAGGACTACAGCAAAGTGCAGCATCTGGCTCTTCATGCGTTTCACAACACCGAGGTGGAGGCTATGCAAGCTGAGAGCTGCTATCAGTTAGCTCGTTCCTTCCACGTCCAGGTAAGAAAGAGGCGTCTGAAGTAACAGTATCTGAAGACTTATGAAAATTAATGTTGAAAATATGACATGAAAACATGTCCATGAACACATGATTAAATGTTAGATTATGATGCAGCAATGTTATTAAAAAGAAGCATCTAAAAAAGAAGAGCTGCCTGAGGTGAAGCTGACTTTATGCCAATAAACTGAAACCCATTCAATGACACTTCCTATGATATTAATCAGATAACTTAGATACATAACATAGATGTAACATTACAACTCGTATCTGCACAAAAGGATGCATATGTGCATTGAACTATAAGTTACGTGCTATAGCGAGAGAGAGAGAGAGAGAGAGAGAGAGAGAGAGAGAGAGAGAGAGTGCTCCTGCCGTGATGCGCGTCCTATCAAGTTCTCATTATAATGCTTATGTCATTCATGTTTATGGCAGATTTGTTGAACAAATATGACAACAAAAATCATTTATAGGATCAGTATAAAAAAAACAAACATCTAAAAGCAATATGACCGTCTCAAATAACTCAATTATAGTCTCAATTAGAGTCAATTTCAGACATTGCGTTTGAGCATGCAACTGAACACTGGTAATATGCAGCGCATTCAGCATGTTATTAAATGTTAATATTCCAACGCGTCTTATATTAGAGTAATCAGATATGTATAAAGCCAAGCTTCTCTCTCTTCTCTATACTTTGAACTGCATGCTGTTGCAAGCTAAACAATCAGCTCAAGGGTGCCGCCCAAAGTGCTGCTATAACCAATCAGATCCCCCCCCGATCCTCGTTTTCATGATCGATCATCGCTGTCACGGCCGAGTACTCGATCGCTGTTGCACATCCCTATCATATATAAGATAGATAATTAGCTGGGAATAATAGCATAATCAACAGTAACGAGTGTCAATTTAGGTATTGTTTTCATATTTTAACTTGATTTATTTTTAATTGGCTTTTGTTATTATATTTATTTTTCTAATTTTGTTTTAATCATTTTTATTACACTTTTTTATTTATTTATTTTATTTTTTATGTTTTATTTATGAATTTTATTACATTTTAACTAGGGGTGGGCATTTTTTAATTTATTAATCTAGTAATTAATTTATTAATCTAGAATTTTAATTCTGCCGACATTTTGTGTGCTACCCAAATAATGACAAAAGTAAGTCAGAACGGGTTTTAGTGGCGCATTCAGTATCTCCTGTTTCCATTCACAAACTTAGTACTATGATAATTGGTGATGAAAATAAACTAAATAAGATGTACTTGTTTTTTTTATTCAGTAAACATGTTGACAAGGGCACATTTCAAAGCTTTTAAAAATAAATTTTCCCTGAAGCAAACCCGGCGGCTTTTTTTTATTTTATTTAGCTTACATTTAATATTTAACACACAGGTGGGTGACACGGGAGTGTATTTGAGACCTACTTTTTGCTTAAAAGCGCAACGTTTTAATGCACACAAATACGTAGAGTCTTTACAGAAAAGATGTATTAGGCTATTTTTAACCAAAAATAGTTTTAAGAGCAAGTGAACGCACCGGAGCCTGTCCTGCAAAACGCGCTTAACAAACACTTCAATCACATTTCTCTAGGTTAACACTGGCGGCCATGTAAAGTTGCTTAAAATAATGAAAAGCCATATTTGAGGTTGATGAATGATGTCCTGCCCGAGTATTACCACATAGACCAGCCGTATGTATCACGGACTCACAATCGTTCTCGCCCCCTAATATTCGGCTATATACATCCGAATATCAGGGTGTATTCTTGCTTATTAGACCCAGCTCCCAACCCAACTTTAGAATAGATTAACGGCGATTTTTTTTTATCGCCGATAAGAGTCTCGCGTTAACGCAGCACGTTAACGCCGATACGGCCCACCACTTATTTTAAGTTTCTTTTTTTAAACTTGTTTATTTCAGTAAGTTGACAAGGGCACATTTCAAATTTTCATTTCATTTTATTTTATTATTCTTACATTTAATATTTAACTGGGTGTATTTGCATTTATTTACACATATTTGTTTTAATTAATAATCATAACACTGGTCTTAAAATAATGATCAGTAGATATGTATACACAATAATATATAGAATATTTGTATTCATTTATTAATTATTTTCTTTACTTTTTTTTTCTTTTCTTTTTTCAGAGGCCAAAATATTTACAGGACAGAGGCCAAACAGTGTCATTCAGTTTAAATGTCCTGCAGTGTGTAACACCAATGCTGATAAACTTGCACACGTCTTTGTTTTTAGGAGGACTACGACCAGGCCTTCCAGTACTACTATCAGGCCACTCAGTTTGCGTCGTCTACTTTCGTACTGCCCTTCTTTGGCCTGGGACAGATGTATGTATATCGTAGAGACAAGGAGAATGCTGCACAGTGCTTTGAAAAGGTCCTGAAGGCCTATCCCAACAATTATGAAACCATGAAAATCCTTGGATCACTTTACGCCACATCAGATGACCAGGAGAAGAGAGACATTGCTAAAGTATGAATATATATATATATATATATTAAACTGCATTCCGAAAAGTTTTTCTCAGAGACTATAAGGCTCCTGTTTTTTTTACTCAGGAACATCTGAAAAAAGTCACAGTACAGTATTCGGATGATGTGGAAGCCTGGATTGAGCTCGCCCAGATTTTGGAACAAACAGACATTCAAGTAACAGTGTTATTCCTCCTACATATGCCTTTATCTAGACTCATACACCTCTCTCAAACTGTGAATCGCCCATCTTTTTTGCAGGGTGCTCTTTCTGCATATGGCACGGCCACTCGTATCCTTCAGGAGAAGGTCCAAGCTGATGTTCCTCCTGAGATCCTCAATAATTTAGGGGCTTTACACTTCAGATTGGGAAACCTTGGAGAGGCCAAGGTAAAGATGTTTTTTTTTTTTTAGCTCTGATTAAATGAATGTTGCAGTTCTGCTGTTCATTACCACAAAATCTAATTGTCTTTGTAGAAATACTTCCTGGCTTCTTTGGAGAGGGCAAAAGCTGAGGGTGAGCATGATGAGCACTACTACAACGCCATCTCCGTCACAACCTCCTATAACCTGGCCAGACTCTATGAAGCCATGTGCGAGTTCCACGAGGCTGAGAAACTCTACAAGAACGTCTTGAGAGAGCATCCCAACTATGTGGACTGTATGCATCATCGCAGTATTCATTTTGTGTAGCCTTTTTTCAGGAAACGGTCAGTTCCCTTGGTTTATTTGAATCTGTTGCAGGTTACTTGAGACTTGGGGCGATGGCACGTGACAAGGGAAATTTCTACGAAGCTTCCGACTGGTTTAAAGAAGCCCTTCAGATCAATCAGGTAGACAGTTCTTAACTTTACATATATTCTCAGTGTTCTAGTTCTGTATTAATTCAAATAGACAAAAATTAAAACAAAATCTCATTTGAGATATAAACCACAGCTTTACTGAGCAGCGGCTTTCAGTCACAACGTGATCTTCTTCAATGCCTAATTGCAATACCAGGTGCAAGAGTCGCCTTAAAACAAACACTATTTAAAATGAAAGGTTACCTTTTTGCTGTGCTCTGTGTAATGGTGTGTGTATACACTTTATATCGGTTACATCTGCCGCTGCTAGTTTGCGGCTGCTCTCTCTCTCTCTCTCGAAGAAGAAGAAGAATAAGAATGACAAAAAATCTATTGATGCGCGCTTATTTGTCTCTCTCTTCCGGGTCCTGAATTAACATTATCATGTTTCCTCTGAATTATATATGGTTCTAGTTAGTTGATCTCATTAAAAAAAAAACAGATAAATAAACTATAACATCTTACAAGTATTCTCACAGTTGTATAATTCTCAGTTGTTCGTTTCTGGATTTAGATTAATTATCAACATAGTGGCACTATCAATCATCATAATGATTATATATATATATATATATATATTAACATTATAAATAAATATGTTTTATTTTTGCTGAAAGTTTAACCAGCGAGAGCGCTGTTTTTGTTTCATTTTGTGTTCGATTGCTTATTTATTATGTATCTAATTTTATCATGTGCATTTTTGTGTTTCTTTTCTAATTGTTTTCCAACATATTTCTACATTCAGTGATTTAAAATACATTAATCCCATAAAATATTTTATTCAATTATAAATAATAAATACAGTACGCAACCATGTGCTTCTGTGCATCTTTGTTTTAAGGAGACTCCTCAGAGAAAAATATTGTCAATGTATTTATTTATTAATTTTTGATTCATTTTGTAGAATTTAATTTTAAACTGGTGTTGTAATTACCCAGCACAAGCCTACTTCAATGCACTGGACACCTTAAAACAAAGTCTATATATAACATTATCATGTCAATTATATATGTTGAGTTGAGATAAATAAACGTAGTATAATTCGGACATTAATTATCAATCACTAGATTTTTTTTTTGCTTTTAACCATAATTGCATTTTGGTTCTAATTTTATCATGAAAATGAAAATCGTGTTGCCTGGTGTTGTACGTCATATATAACGAATTTGATGTTTTGGTTGGAAATTTGATGTTGATGTAAATTTGATGTTGACTTAACGTTGGATTTTGGCTACACAACCTAAAAACAACAAAATATCATCCGCTGACGTCGGTACTGGACATCAATTTAACATTGACTTTAGACATTGAATTTTGGTCACCCGATGTTGCAACCGAAATTTAACCAAATATCAACATTTTGTTGTGACGGAAACATTTGCTGTTCCTCGGTAAAGCGATTGTTATTTTTTTTATTAAGTTTTATTAATTTTTCGGTGTTCTGTATTTTTGGTTTTCAATTTAAATTGTTACATTTCAGTCTATTTGTTGTGTTTTTGTCATTTTTTTTAATGTTCATGTAAGACTATATAGTTTTAAATGAATTATATTCAGTTTGTTATTTTAGTAAATCAATTTAAACTGAAATGAGAAATGTTGTCAGCTGAGATTAAAAAAAATGTTTTATTTCAAGTAACAATTTTTTAAATAATAGTTCAATTTTAGTTAACTGTAATATTGCTGCAGTAAAGCTGTGGCTGCACAGCACTTGCGTTTTTTTATCCTATAATTTGGGCTTTTTTTGCAACTTTTGGCCTATATTGATTATTTTGGCTTGTGCATCTTGACTTTCTGGATTTTTTTTATAAGATCTGTATAAATAAATTGTGTTTTGCAGGACCACCCTGATGCCTGGTCTCTGATTGGTAACCTTCACTTGGCGAAGCAAGAGTGGGGTCCCGGGCAGAAGAAGTTTGAACGCATCCTTAAGCAGCCGTCCACTCAGAACGACACTTACTCTATGCTGGCGCTGGGTAACGTGTGGCTTCAGACGCTGCATCAGCCCACTAGAGACCGAGAAAAGGTGCCTCGCGTCGTTCAGTGGACAAACCGTCATGTGTTATCAGAATTAGTTGTCTTATTTATTTACATTTTTTTTAAATAAAAAAAATAATTGCAGGAAAAGCGGCACCAGGATCGAGCTTTGGCGATCTACAAACAAGTTCTGAGGAATGATGCCAAAAATCTATACGCTGCCAACGGCATAGGTGCTTTATCTGCTGTTTAATTAGTCTTGCAAATCCTGACCTGTAACTAGCAGTATAAACACATGAGGTTAATTTCCTCAAGCATCTTTCTTCCATGTGACTCAGGGGCTGTGTTGGCACATAAGGGTTATTTCCGAGAGGCACGAGATGTTTTTGCCCAGGTCCGAGAGGCCACAGCAGAGATCAGTGATGTCTGGTTGAATCTCGCACACATCTATGTGGAACAGAAGCAGTACATCAGTGCTGTGCAGATGGTGAGAGAATAAACTGAAGGAACTGTCTCGGGTTTGTTCTGGATCTGTGCTCAAGTCCTGTTTTTCTGTCTCTTTAGTATGAAAACTGTTTGAAGAAATTCTACAAATATCAGAACACAGAGGTGCTGCTGTATCTGGCCCGAGCGCTCTTCAAGTGTGGCAAGCTGCAGGAGTGCAAACAGACTCTTCTGAGGGTGAGTGAATCTTAAAATCACTTGGCCGTTTCTTCTCTGTACTGCAGGGTTTTCCAAACTGGGTTTTGTAAGTTAATGGAAAACTAATAATTAAGAATTTCAAAAAAACATTTTAAATAAAACCCATTTTAAATCAAAATAAAACATGTTTTATAAATAAATATTTTATTTGGCATGTGACCATGACAACAGACCAAACCATGACCAAACAGTTGCTGGTCCACATTGACTTTGATAGAAACAAAGAAATACTATATAAGTCACAGAGGACCAGAAACTTTGGTTTTCCACGTTCTTTAAAATACCTTGTTTTGTGTTCAGCACAAGAAAGAAATACTTTATAAGTCACCGAGGACCAGAAACTGTTTGGTTTTCATTTTCAAAATACCTTGTTTTGTGTTCAGCACAAGAAATAAATTCAGGTTTAAAACTTGAATTGAGTGAGTAAATGATGTTATAATATAAAACTAACTCTAGAATCCAGAATTAATAATGCTTCTACAAAACACAAAGAAAAAATAACTCTCTACTTTTGACAGAAAAAATTTTTTAATAGTCAATTTTAATGCTTTACTTATTGAAGAGCTAAAACGTAAACACCAAATAAAAAAAAATGAGTTTATGCCATTTTGCTGTGTATGATATTCACTGTCTCTTATTTTCAAGCTATATTTCCTTGTTTAAAATATCACCATCTCCTGTCACAAAGAGGTGTTTGTCTTTGTAGCGACTATAAGCTGTAGCCTTTGGCGTTCCTTGTTAGAGCGCCCGCCTCCCGAAACCCGGGTTCACCCGCTCGGTGTGATGCTGCGGAGGGGGGTTTAAATGTTGCCGCCAACAGACCATAACAGGATATAGAATATTAACAAAATATGGGTCTAGGTATAATTTTCATGAAAACTATTCAAATTTTTAGCGTTTTGGAAAAGAGCTCTTCATTTTTATAAATGTAAGCATTAAATTTCTTGTTTTAAATTGCCTATTATGCATTAAACACATACCTAACATTAACCAAGAAATTTTATATTATGTTCGATAATGTGTATATTTGTTCTATTTTTAATAACAAAGGTAAAATAATGACCAGATTTTTATCTTCCCCCACTTTGTTTTAGTAATATTTTGATTTAGTATTTATTTTGTTCAAATATCCACCGACTTTTTAATATTTTGTAACATTTTATTGTTTTGTCATTTTAATGTCTTTAGTTTTTTAATATTTTTGGCTGCTCTGCTCAGACACAATAGTATCAACATGACAAAGAATCGTGAAATTTTTGAAAACAAGAAATTCAAAAAAAAAATAGTTGCCGCCTATATTTTTGCCATATCAGCCCTACTTTGGTTTTAGTTTAACTGTTAGAATAACAGAGAACCATTCAAATAAACATTAGTTAAAATTCATTAACAGATATATTTTTTTTTTGTTTTTTTTATTATAAATGGGTAATTATTTATAAATGTAAGCTAATATTTTATGTTTAGTATGTTAACAAGCTAATTATATTATGCTAATACCGAGGTTACATTCTGTATTACCGAAGCCAAAATATGTTGCATAATTTATAGTTTTAGTAATATTTTGAATTAGTTTTTATTTTATGTTCATTATTTTTGCTAGTAAAAATTGTTTTGTCATTTTAATAGTATTTTTTTTTAAAATGTCTATGTATTTGTCTGTAATTGAAACATGTTGCCGCCTTTATTATATTTATTTTTATTTCAAGTTTTTATGGTTTTAGTTTAACTTATTGCAGAGCACCATAGTTAATCTTGTAAATTTTATGGCAAGCTAATTATATTATGCTAATATGAATATGTTGCAAAATGTATAATACTGCTTATTTAGATCTTGTATGGAACCCAATGTATTATACTTATACTATTTTTAATCAAAATAACAGGATTAATGCACATTTATTTTTATGATTATTTATTATTAGTATTATTGTATTAATTATAATTCATTATTTAAAACAATATATTGGTAACACTTTAAATGAGCAATACAATAACAAAACAATGAGCAACACATTTATTATAGCAATTATTCATATTTATTAATGTTAAGAAAAATACAACTGATGATTGTTAGTTCATCTTAGCTCAGGTCCGTTAATTTTAATAAAAAAAAAAATGTAATGTATTAGTAAATATTAAAATTAGGATTAATAATAGCTATTTTAGGATTAAAATTAGGATTAATAATAAGTATTATTTTTATTGTTAGTTAATGTTAAAAAATGTAGCCTTATTGTACAATGTTACTAAATATGATTTGAATCTATGTGCTGTCCTAATTATGCATGTTTCTGACTGTTTTTCCGGTTCTTTGATTCTCAGGCCCGGCATGTGGCTCCCAGTGACTCCGTGCTGTTGTTTAACGTGGCGCTGGTGCTGCAGAGGTTGGCCACGCTGGTGCTGAAGGACGAGAAGAGTAATCTGAAGGCTGTATTGAGCGCGGTGAAAGAGCTGGAGTTGGCTCACCGGTACGTGAACTCCAGGACCTCCAGCCTGAGGCTCTCATATGCCTTTCATAACTTTCTGTTATTGTTCTCACAGGTACTTCAGCTACCTCAGTAAGGCTGGAGACAAAATGAGATTCGACCTAGCGCTGGCCGCAAGCGAAGCCAGGTAGGTTTGTTTTCCAGATATGGGATATTTGTTCTGAAATTGAAGTTTCCTGTTACAGCATGCCTCAGTCAGAGAGGATCTGACACCTCCCATGAAACTGCAGAAAATCACAGCAGATCTAAAAAATGTTTATGCTTATATACAGTTATGTGTATTTTATCTATATATGATGTTTAATTATTTTTTAGATATATTATATTAATGTTATAAATTACACACTGATTTTTTTTGTTTAGTTGTGTGTGTGTGTATATATATATATATATATGTATGTGTATGTGTGTATATATATATATATATATATGTGTGTATATATGTGTGTATATATATATATATATATGTGTGTGTATATGTGTATATATATATATATGTGTGTGTATATATATATATATATATATGTGTGTGTATATGTATATATGTGTATATATATATATATATATATATATGTGTATATATATATATGTGTGTTTGATGCGATCTGGGAAAACCCGTCGGATGTCGCACTGGGACGTTTTCAGGAAATTCGAAAAATAGGTTGAATGTCATTTTTTTTGTCAAAATTAGGTTTTCATTAAATTATTATTCTATAACATCTGATCTATCATCTCTGAAAATATCTGGGCAAAATTCACTTGTTTAGAGCAGAAAAATTAGCGATTTATTGCAGCAAGCAGAAAAGACTGTTTTTCTCAACACGCTGCGGGGGTGCTTTCTCTTAACACCACAAAAGCAGTTAACCTACCCTATCAAAATAAACCACGTAACATATATAATAAAAGTGTATCAATGCACATTGTCCTGTGTAAACTACGGCACTTATTTATTAATTTTAATATTGTGAGATGGCGGAGCGCAAGAAAACAATGCAGTCTGACGTAGCTGCTCAATTAAACGATCTTGCTCGTCTCAGTCTGCTCAACCTTGGCGTTGTCCGTGCCCTAAAACGATGTTATAATGGACTATTTCCCATCCAGAGATGAAGGAGGTTACTAAAGAGGAGGAGTCTGATGACAGTCTGTATATGCACAGGTGCGAGAACAGTTGCGCTAAGCTTACTTTACTGACGTACATTTTTCGTACTATCTAAACAAACAAGGGGTGATCAAAAGTTCAGAGACTAGGCCCATGATAAACAACGGAAAACTGTCCTCTTCAGGGCTACGTTAGTGTGTTTGTGTAACAGCTCTCGTTAAACCCGTGAAGTGAAAGTGAAACCCGTCTCACTTTAAACCCGTTTTCCTCACATTTCCATTCCTTAAAAACATAGCTATCATCCAACTTCAGATAGCCATAACTTTAGCTATGGCCAAGCTATGGACAAAATAAAAACAGTTATAAAAAGTGCTTGAACCCAGCTTTCATTGATATCGAAACCTAAAAAAGGTCAAATTGCACCATGTGTTGGTTTTCCTAGATCGCATCACATACATACATACAAATTGTTGTTTTATATATAATTTATATACAACTTTTTTTGGACTAAAAAAAACTAAACATACATACATACACATACATACATATATACAGTGTTGGGTAAGTTACTCTGAAAAAGTAATGAATTACTAGTTACTAATTACATCTTCAACAGTGTAATTAGATTACTGTACAAATTACTCTCTCCAAAAAGTATTTAATTACGAATTACTTTCTAAATCCTATATCAATCTCGACAAGTTAATGATCCAAGGATAGACATGAAACAGTTATTTTAATTCTTTCAAATAAATAACCGATAACTACATAAATTATTCTGGTGACACTTATATTAGAGTCCAATTGTCACTATTAACTATGACTTTAGCCTCAATATACTCATAATTACAGCTTATTAATACTTAGTAAAAGTTGTTAAGCTTAAGATTTGGGTAGGAGTAAAGATTTAGTATAAAGTATATATTTTTTATTTTGATGTTAATTCCACTATTGTATTGTGTATGTATTTTCTACAGTCTACACACAGTAGTAAGTTCAATTACATAAGAAGTAACTTTAATTAAATTACTGAAAAAATTAGTAATCTTAATTCTACTTAATTAGTACAGTGTGTGTGTGTGTGTGTGTGTGTGTGTGTAGATCCATACATATGTTATATTTTTTTTCTATATATGATGTTTACATTTTAAGTTTTTTAATAATTGTATTTATTCAATATTATCTCAGATGTAGATATATAAACACATTTAGTTTGTGGTTGTTGTTTTTTGGAAGGCTATTGAAGGACATGTTAAGAAGGCATCATTTTGTTGTTTGTTCTCTTTCAGGCAGTGCTCTGATTTGTTAAGCCAGGCTCAGTATCATGTGGCCCGAGCTCGTAAACAAGATGAGGAGGAGAAGGAGAACCGCGCCAAACAGGAGCAGGAGAGAGACCTGCTGCGGCAGCAGATGCAGAAAAAACAGGAGGATAAGAAGAACAAAGAGGTCGAGGAGCAGAAGAAGCTGCTGGAGCAGAGAGCCCAGTATGTGGAGAAGACCAAGAACCTGCTCAACTTCTCAGACACAATGAAAGCATCAGCGAAGAAGAAAGCAAGCAGTGGGCGGGTCAGTGCAAATGCTTCAACACTTAAAAAAAAATCCACTCCCTTTTTTTTTGATGTGTAATAAAACGTTCATGTATCTTTATACTTAGCGTAAGAAAGGAGGGGACTTTGATGACTTTGTTAACGATGACTCTGATGAGGATCTGCCGTTAAAGAAAAAGAAGAAGAAGAAATCTGGGAGCGGCAGTGAAGTTGAGGATGTCGGGGAGGATGGAGAGAAGAAACCCCGTAAAAAGAGGAGGAGGTAAACATTAATAACATATCCACTCAATTCATGGATGAGTTCAAGGTCATCTAATATTTATATATTACTTTTTAAAGATTTATTTTTAGGTAACGTCTCCAGTTCAGAGGATCATGATGCAATTACATGTATGCAAATCATAAATTAAGATAGAAATGATTAAATTATAATATATAGATATGATTATTTATATTATAATAATATTTATACAATGTAATGTTGGACATTTTTTTTGTAAAAAGTTGCTAAATGTGAGCTGATGTTGTACTTGTATGTTTGCTTTCTCTTTCTTTTTTTGCATCCAAATAATTATAAATGACAGAAATTTAGTTATAAATTTATAAATTATATTATAGATTTTTTCCAGAAACTCCTGATTGTAGTTAAAACTGGTAGGGCTGCAACGATTAGTCGACATTATCGACGACAAAAAATTGTCGACAAATAATTTTGTTGTCGAGTATTCGTTTGATCTCATATGACCTAATGTAAGAGCCTGCAATACTGCGGTTTGACCAGCGTGGCGCTGTAGCGTAAGACTGTAGTTCAGCCCTCATCGATGCAGTTTAAGAGAAGACCGCGTTTCAAACCCAGCTGAACAAACCTGAAGCTGCTGAGCGCTGTTTGGACGAATATGTAAATATATATTGTGCGCTTTCCTCTCAGTAACAAGCACAACACAAACTGACAGCGGTGTGAAAGCACTCAAAGCAGCAGTTAAAAATGCATCTGATTACAACGAGGTGGATGTCTTGCATGAGCGCTGCAGTTCAGTAACATACTCCAGTAAAGTCCGGTCACATCATGTTTATTTATATAGTACTTTATGCAATAGATATCCTTAATACAAGCAGCTTTACGGTATTAAACATGAAAAGCCAGAGTCAGTGTCGCTTTCAGTTAGATTTATAACTTGATATTCTGTTATAAAGCAGCTTTCCGGTGTGGAGCTAGCTTATGATAAAATATTATTATAACGGAAAAGTATATTTCATTAAAGTGAAAGTTTGGTTTACAGAGATCAGACCAAATAAAAAACTGTATTTCATAAAAATACAGTTGTTCACGGTGCATTTACCAATGTTAAAAAACATATTGTGATTTTTATAAATGCATTAGTAAATGCTGAAATTAACATTAAGATAATAAATGCGTAAGATAATAAATGCGTTATTGTTAATTCATTAGTTAATTCATTCATGTTAACTAATGAACCTTATTGTAAAAAGTGTTACTAATTAATTGTATAATAATTGTAATGATATAATATGCTTTTCTAAAACTGAAGTGACCTTTATTTATGTCAGAATATGTGAAGAGTTCAGATGAAAAAGCCTCTATGTGCCGTCTGAATAGTTTTTCTAAAATATGCATTTTTATCACGCTCTATATTTATGTTATTTCACTTGAATTGCATAGAAAAGGAATTATACATTTCCATTAAAGGGAAAATTACTGGAGAGATTTAAAGTCATTTTATCAATAACACAGAAATAACATTAGCGAAACAACATTTACATTTATTAAAGTGAAATTTGGAGAGAAAAGTCAAAGGGCGTCTATCCTGAACTCTTCATTACTTTTGCACCTGAACTCTTCATGTAAACTTAATATTTTAAAATGCAATCAATCAAAGTCTTCTGATTAACCAGTGAAATGATCAATGATTAGTCGATTAATCGTTCTAATAATCGTTATAATAATCGATTATTATTAGTTTGTAAGCAGTCCTAATAACTGGTTTATTCTGGGTCAGGTTGAGTTTCTTTTGTTGTTTCCTCAGACCTGGTTCTGATGATGAAGAAGGAGGCTCAAGGCCTAAAAAGCAGCGCAAGCCCAGAGAGCGCAAGAGGATCGAGAAGGTGCCGCTGCTCTGAGCACTTCATATGAAAGTTGGACCTGTATGTTGAGATTTAGTTCTAATTGCATTTCTCTCTTTTTAAACCCAAGCCGGAACGCATGCCGCCGTCTCTTAAAGGGAAGATCAAGTCCAAGGCAATCATTTCATCCTCCGATTCCTCCTCCGATGAGGATGGCCTGAAAATAGCAGAAGAAAGGTGAGAGACGTCACTTGAGTTTGCTTGAACTGCCAGCATGAGCTGAAATTTCACTAAATCTATTTTGTCAATGCGTGTTGTTGAGCTCATTGTGAACAATTCATCCATGCACGTTTCATTTAATAAAAGACCTCATAATCTTTAAACAAAATATAACTGGATCTTCCAGCGAAACAGCTCTCTCTTGTGCCCTCAGGATGCCAGTTTAAAAAATCTTGATACTGTAAAAATGTTACTTTTTTTCTCTTTTCATTACAGTATTGTTATAGTAGTATTATGCTATATACTTTTTAATTTGTTCTTTCATTCATGTATTCATTTATTTTAATGGAATATTCATTTATAATTTGTTTAATTATTATTTTAAATCTATTTACCTAATGTTTATATATTTTATGTTTATATTGTTTGTTTTAAAAAATGTATTCACTTTTTTAACCCTTTTTCTGTAAACCGAAGCAATCTCTTGCACCCTCTTTTTGAAATCCTCTCATTTAGACCACTTAAAACCTTTCCTTACAAGCTCATCTTATTCTGCCTTTTAATCTGTTTTTGAGTGAAACACATCTCAATCTAATCAACAACCGATGCATAATGTTTTCTTCTACTATAATCTGTTAGACTCGGATGTACGTCACAATTCTGAAAACATCATCTGTTGCTAATTCCGTTTCAGTAAGAACTGATTTATTCCTGAAATGGTCTGTTTCATGTCTAGAAACCCCAGGGACAGTGGCTCTGGTTCAGACGATAACGCAGGCCACAGGAAACGCATCGCGTCTGACAGCGATTCCAACGAGGAGCGTAAGCAGTCGGGCAGTGAGGCCGGCAGTCCCCAGCGCTCTGGAAACTCAGATGAAGGATGAGTCTGGCAGCGAACGCCCGGTGAAGCGGAGGAGACCACAGCAGCAGTCCGACTCTGAGCAGTCAGACAACCAGAGCAAGAAGAGCCGCTCCGAAGGGTCTGATGATGAATCTCAGGCCGGATCTCCGGCCGCCGCTTCAGATCGAGGTTCAGAGAACGAGGGCTCTCCGCAGAGGTCCGATAACGACTCTGAGCCGGAGAGGTCCAACAACGAAGCCTCCAACAGAGGATCTGATGATGACAGTGACTGAGTTCGTTGAGGAAACAGAAAAGCCTTTGTTCTTGTAATGTTCAAATCATAGTACGTAGTTATGTGTCTTCCTGGATATTGATTCTCCGATTTTACACAATGTTTTTTGTTTTATTTTTCAGAAATGAGAACGTGTTTTCTGTTCAGTCTTTTGAGTAAGAAATGTTCAAAACCTCTTTAGCAGGCGCTTTTTGTTGAGCATTACAGCATATACTGTGCTCTGTACTCTAAAGGGAATCACAAGCTGTGATTTGGAGTTGGTGTACAATGAAATACCTTTTTGAATAAAAAGTATTTTAAAACATTTTTGTAGTTTGTACTGTTGTAATCCTTGTTAATGAAGAGAAGACCAGGAGACTGGGGTTCAGCAGAATTTCTTTATATGCACACACCAAAATCTCATCTTAAGTAATTTTTACTATCTTATAGGAATTGGAGGAGGGACCAGTTGAGACAAAAACATATAAAACATAGCTACACCTTGCCAGGACACAGTAGAACAAAGGTTCAATCTCTCAGTTCTTACTCATTGGATTATAATAGAGACCCACTTTTGCAGGAAGCAAATACTCTTTCTTAGGAAAATATCTAAATTAAACATTTAAAATAAAATTTGTAATCCTTCAGTTTAATCCATGTGTGGGGTTTTATATGCACACACCAGCTAAACTACACCTTGAGAACCAAGTGCTCAATTTGTTGTGTCTACTAAGTACTAAGGGCCAAAAGTGTGCCAAGAAAATATCAGCACCACCAGCAGCCTGAACCGTTGAGACAAGGCAGGATGGATCCATGCTTTCATGTTCATTTACGCTACATTCTGACCCTACCATCTCAAATGTTGCAGCAGAAATCAGCATACTCTTCAGACCAGGCAAGCTTTTTCCAATCTTCTGTTGTCTAATTTTAGTGAGCTGTGTGAATTGTAGCCTCAGTTTTCTGTTCTTGGCGGACAGAAGTGGCACCAAGTATAGCCCAGCTGCTTCAAGGTTCAATGCCATGCATTTCTACTTGAGTTCCAACTATATATATATATATATATATATATATATATATATATATATATATTGCAAGACCCCCCCCCCCATTCCGTTAAACATACACTGCTGAAAAAAATAGTTGGTAGTAACTGATTACATGTAATCTAAATTACGTAATCTGATTCCAAAAATGAAGTACTTGTAATTAGAATAAATTAACATTTAAAAATTCTCTTAATCAGTATACAGTTTCTTTTTGATTACATTGTATTATTCATACAATACAATAACATATTTATAATTTATTGATTCAGCTTTTTCATTTTTCTCCTTATTCCAATCTTTAAAATGTTCTTTTCTAGAATAGCCTACCGCTTGTATACATTGACAAAATCTTCCAGTGGACATTCACACCGAGACCAGTCATCATGTGGCTATACAGCTTTTGACCACTGGATTTACAAAAATCATTTCAGGTTCAAGAAGAGTTTCAACATTGCATTAACTGCTGATGAACACATTAATGTTTATCTGAATTAGTAGGCTGTGTGTATTTCTGTCATTGGGAGGCTTTTGTCTTTTAAAATGCACAAATTCACTTTATTTCTTATTTAAAGTAATTCAGACATTCCCAAACTTTTTTTGTCATCTAAACCTCTTTCACTTTATATGTTTACTTGAAGTATCCCTGATATTTAATAAATAGTTTAATTATTAAGAATTGGATTTGCATGTTCAAGGTTCTCTGACATTGGTTAATAGTTACATGTAAACAGGTAAACTAAATATTTTGTAGTGATTGTTATTATTATTAGCTTTTCATTCAACTTAAACACTTCATTTCCTTTATGAAGCCACGTTTGTGAAACCTTGATGTAATGTTTATTACACTTCATGTTGTTAATTAAAATGAATAGAATATATTTTCTTACTCTTTGTACTTTTGTATTAGTATGGTAAAAGATTATTAAATCAATGTGATAAATGAGTTGGGTCAAAAGTAATCTAAAAGTAGTCTGATTATATTACCTAAAAGTGTACATTACAATACTAACTACAATTTTTGTCATGTAATTTGGAATCAGTAACCGATTACAATTTGTAAGTAATATACCCAGCTTTGAACTTCAGGGATATCAGTCTGTCTGGTTAGGAAGCATGAGTGATTGTGAATCAGTTTTACCTGCTTTGGTGCAAATGAAAGAGACAACAGGAGAGACAACAGCAATGCTACCCCCCAAAAAGGGAATGGTTTTGCAGATGGTGGCCACAGACAATTGCTCTCTCCTTATTCTGACTGATTTGTCTCTAGTTTTGTTAGTGTCTTCTCACTGTCTGTAGCATGAGGCAGTACCTACAACCCAATCAGGTTGCAGAGTTAGTCCAGCTGCTCCAGGAAGGCACATCTATACGTGCTGTCTCAAGGAGGTTTGGTGTCTCCCAGCACAGTCTGGACAGCTGGACAGGACCATAGGGCAACAACTCATCAGTGGAACTTATATCTGCTCCTCTGTGCAAGGAGGAACAGGAGGAGCACTTCTAGAGCCCTACAGAATGACCTCCCAACAGTGTAAATGTTTTGTACCAAATTATCCGAATCAGAGTCCATGAGGGTGGCATAAAGGCCCGATGTCCTGTAGTGGGACCTGTGCTCACAGCCAGCACCATGCAGCTGGATTGGCATTCACCAGAGAACACCAGAATTGGCAGGTCCCCCACTGGCGCCCTGTTCTCTTCACAGTGAGCACATGTGACAGTCTGGAGATGCCTTTGGGAATGTTAAGCGGCCTGAAACATCATCCAGCATGACTGCTTTGGCAGTGGGTCAGTGATGGTCTTGGGTGGAATATCCTTGGAGGGTCGCACAGACCTCAACGTGTTAGTGCCCCTTTACTGCTCTTAGGTACCGGGATTAAATCCTCAGAGCCATTGTCAGACCTTATGCTGGTGCAGAGGGCCCTGGGTTCCTCGTGGTGCAGGACAATGCCCGGCCTCATGTGGCCAGAGTGCATAGGCAATCAATTTCTGGAGGACGAAGGCATTGATGCTTTCACATTCCCCAGGCCTCAATCCAACGGAGAACCTATGGGACTTGTATCAGAGCACAGAGATGTAAAAAGTTAAGGGGGATAAAGGTGAGAACATTGCGTGGATCAGGGGCATGTTCTACATGGAATTGCTTTTATATAGATATTTGCTTTACATGCTCATTTGTTGTTACTTTAAGGTATTCAGAAACAATTTTACCTTATGTCCAAATCTTGAATTTTTCCCAAAACCAGTACATCTTGTTGCAACATATTACAAAAATCAAGACTGATTTTTTTGGGATATGTTCTTAAGATGAGTGGCTTATTAGACGGCAATGCTGACCTAAAATGCTAAATGTTTGCCCTCTCTTCACCATTCCCACATCTCATACCTCAAATACATAAAATATTACACTTTTTAGACATTGTTTTTGAAGTAAAGAGTAAATAAAATACTAAACAAAACTTACTGAAACAACCACAGCCAGTTGCACACATTTTAGCTACCATGTCAAGACTGTCTTAAGAACTAGTTTGACCCACTAGCAGTTGCAAAGAGGTATCCAGTCTTAATTTTCCAATACAAAGAAGTCCTACTTTTTCATAACTGAATTTAAAAAGTGTCTCAGCCAGCCCCTAAGTCCTCCAGGAAGAAGACAAGGCAGCCCTGACATGGACAACCCGGAGATGGCGAGAACAGCGCCACTCCTTCCCCTGAAGGTGGGCCGGGTGGAAAAACTTTTGTTCATTTTGTTTCTGTTCCGCCCCTGGCCCGAAGGCCACCAGGCTCATGGGTTGACAGTAAGCAACGCACTGCTTCCTCACTCTCGCCCACGATGCCCCCTATCACCAGCGGCCAAGAGATCGGGGTTCGGGGATGCGGTGCCTTCTGGGCCGTCCAGCATAACTTCCCATCTCTGCACCACTGCGGGTATGTCGATTGTCCCTTTGGTGCCACTTGCATTGAGTTTAGGAGCATGGCTTGCGCAGCCCAACCCGGCTCATTCAGAAAGTCTGACTCGGCTGTGCGATTCAGATCATCAGGTGACCCCCCAGGTTCAGCGGTGTCCTTGAGACTTCGGTGACAGTCCGAGATGCCTCTGTCCTGTGCGAGGAGATTGCAGTCCTATTGGCCAAGGAAGCAATCCTTGACTGTCCCTCAGGCTGAGATGAAGTCAGGGTTTTACCCTGACTTCATCGTGCCCAAGAAAGGCAGCGGCTTTCGACCAATTCTGGATCTGTGAGTTTTGAATCAGTTCAAAAGTTCTCGTTCTCAAGCTCCCATTCAAGATGCTAATGCAGAGGTGCATCATCAGATTCGACCAGCAACAGGATTAGTTTGCAGTGGTCGACCAGAAGGACGTGTACTTTCATGTCTCTATCCTTCCTCAAGACAGACCGTTCTTACGGTTTGCGTTTGAGGGTCGGCCATGGCAGTACAAGGTCCTCCCCTTCGGGTTGTGTCTGTCCCCCTGTTTCTTTACCAAGGTCGTGGAGGGCGCGCCCTTGCCCGTTACGGGAAGTTGGCATCAGGATCCTCAACTATCTCGACGACTGACTCCGCAAGGCCCAGTCATGAGATCAGTTGTGTGATCACAGGGACCTAGTGCTCCGACACCTCAGCCATTTGGGGATACAGGTCAACTGGGAAAAGAGCAAGCTCTCCCCTGTGCAGAGAAAATATTTTCTCAGTATGGAGTAAGGCTCGGTGAGTATGACGGCGTGTCTCACCAGTGAGCGTGCCCAGTCCGTGCTGAACTGCCTGAGTTCTTTCAGAGGCAGGACGGTGGTACTAATGAAACATTTCAGAGGCTCCTGGGGTATATGGCATCCACAGCCGCAGTCACGCCACTCGAATTGCTTCATACGAGACCACTTCAGGACTGATTACACTCCCGAATCCCGAGATGGGCATGGTACCGCGGTAAAGTTCACGTGACCATCACGCTGACGTGTGCCGCTCATTCAGCTCCTGGACGGACCTTGTCTTTCAACGGGCCGGAGTGCCCTTAGAACAAGTGTCTTGGCATGTCATTGTCACGACGGATGCCTCCAGTGCACGCTGGTTCTCGGGACACATGCTCCGCGTGACAGCCCCTCCCTGGTGCATCCCTCTGAGGAAGGACATCCTTTCTCATGGGCTTGGCACCATTGCAGACTTAAGTGATCTGCCCCCGGCGGTGGAAGACACTATCACTCCGGTTGTGGCGCTTTCCATGGACCCCTAATGTACCCTGGCATAACTCGTAGTGACCGACACATAGGGAACGTCTCGGTTTACATATGTAACCCTCAGGGAACAGAGACATTATGTCCCCATGCCACAACCTCCAACCATCGCTGGTTGCCAGGGACAAATTCTCAGCTCTTCAGCATAAAACCTGATGAGTGGACACACCTGTTGCCTATTTATACCCGCAGAGGGAGTGGCTCAGCATGCAAAATTCACTAGCCAAATTTCTTTGGCGTTTTCTCTTAATCAGAGAGGATTCAGGCTCCTAAGACCCCCAATGTAGATCCCAGTTGATCAGCAGTTTCTGAAATGTTCAGACCAACCAGTCTAGCATCAAAAACTGTCACATTCAAACTTACTTAAACCAACTGCTACACCCCTTCCACTAATATTGTTTAATTTAACTTGATCTGCAAATTAGATTTTTTTTTTCATTCTTTATTAGAAAATGTTTCCAACATGGGATCAATAATACACTTACAGCCTACCAATGGAAAGCATTGCACAATATGAATGAACTACATAAGGTCTACAGAAACAGATACAAATTAACAATAACAAAAAATTATTTAGCATTATTTATGGGGCATCTCATATTCGTTACAGTATATTCTGACTTAAAACCAAAGCATTTTCTTATAATTCCTCTCTGATTAAGGATTGTAAGCATTGTTTTCTTAATTCCTGAATCACTGCATAAGTATACATTTCTGATGTCATCATTCAGTGCCAACCACCACTCAAAACACAACACAAAGTGACAATGAATTTAACTGATATTCAGGAAAAAGCAGAGCTCATGCTTTGAGCAAAAAATAAGAAACTGAACATTGAAGTGTAACCATTAGTGTTATCCGCTATAATTGGCATACTGTTGAAAGTTTTCTCCATAAACGATCCAGAAAAAAATACTATTCAGCATTGTTCATTTGTACATCACGGTTTAACTTTGAACTGGAGGATGGTCTTCGGTAAATAGGAGTCTGATGAAAAATGTTCTTTGTTCCACATATTCACCCCCAAGCACACATGAATTAAGGCCAAAAAAATGCTGGTGTGTAACTTTATTGAAAGCAACAGTGGTACACTGAACAGTCGGCGCTCTCACACCGTACAGAAACACTTTAAATATCAAAACCACATGAACAGGTCACTATTTGTTGCCCTAATGATAAAGCTTTGATTTCCCCCTCATGATTAAATATGTATAATACCCATTATGGGAAAACATTGTTAGGTTGTAAAACAGTGGTTTGTATATTGAACATCCATACCAAATTCTCTCATCTTGTTTCATCTTTATTTTACCAATTAAAATGCATTAAAAAAAAATTACACACTTCTGTTTGGATCAGATTGTTGGATCTAAACAGGCTGTGTTTGGTAATCCCTGAACATGCTGTAAAGAAAATAATATTCAAGTATCAGCTTGACAAGTAGTGGAGGGGACACGTGGATTGGGGAAAAAAAACAAAAGGCCGCATAATTTCATCTCTACCAAATGGCTTTGTTCATTATTAGATATATAAAAAAGATATTTTACAATCATAACTGGAAAGTAAACATTTTTCCTGTTTCACAGACTCAAGCACCTTGCAGATCAGGAGTTTTCATTAGACTCCATCACACACAGCGCACTATTGTGAGGTATGAACAACGCATCCACCAAACGTTATGGTAACCGATGATTACTGAGAAATCTTTGTAACAAACCAAAGTGAATATTGCAGCAACTCAAAATATGACACTGAGCAAAAGTGCATTTCTATACTTTTGTGCTGAAATGAACAGCAGCAGAAAAGGCTCTTGCTTGTTCTTAAAAACAAAATATATATATAAATAAAAAAAGATGCAGTTTCGAGCCGCTAATACCATTTATCTGTGGTAGGTCTTAACAGATGCTAGTCAGAACATGCTTTAAACAATGAGGCCAAAAAGAAGCGTGAAGTAATACATTGGCTTGACCCTGCAGGAAACGGCAGCACGGAATGGAGTGCGGCGGATAATACAAATGAAAGGAGAGATGGTGAAACGAAACAGGAGAGATATGACAGAGGCGAGTAAGTCAAGGCTTTGGCTAGTTCTTTAGTCAGCTTCCTCCTCAGACTCTTCCTCTTCTGCCGTCTCCAGCCAGGTGAGCCATTGGTTCACCTAAACAACAGGGAAGATTTTTTTTCCCCATTTTTTTTCTTTTAAAGAAATGGAGGTTAACTGTTTAATATAATAAGATAATTACCTGGAACAATGCTTTTCCTTTCCCTGGAAACTCCTGAGCAATATCTTCTTTCCATGCTAGGAAGGCCTCTTCTTCAATTATCTCAATATCATAGAAGTAGACAAAGTAGCGCAGTAACATTCCTAAGCAGATAAGAGACCATTAAAAACAAGCATTTCCTCCGATTACTTCATTCCAAGTCTTAATAAACAAACTCCAAAAGGTTCCCACATCTTGGGTCAATGAATTTCTATGACTTCAAGCGTTCTGTATTAAAAATAAAACAATAACTCACATGCCTTTTTTTTATTATTTGTTATTAATAAACCATGCTATTAAATCATCCAGGTCTGGAGGGGATTATTAATGCACACAAAATTACTATTATTCTCAAAGTCTTATGATGGATAATTGACAACCATAATATATAAAAAAAAAAATTAAAGACAAAACAAACCTTCCTTCAAGTTTGGGGGAATCATCATAATTTACAGCGAGAAGATTTGCAGCCATACCTTTGGGGAAAGCATGGACGTTGCAGTGCATCTGTAGCGCGTAGAGTGCACTGACTTGCAGATCCACGTGATCATGCAGGAATTTTTGCATCACCGGTTTGAAGGCAAGTAGCAGCTGCTTTTCCTGGTCGAGCTGCTCTTTCGTAGGAGCAGATAATTGGTCGTCATCTTCAGTGAAATACATCTCATGGAAAATGTACTGCAAAAAGCTTGAAGAATTTGGGGAGGGTTAATCAAGTGTCCATATTACAAACTTGAATCCATTTACAAGAAATGTTTCGGCCAGCTGGTCCATCATCATCATACCTGGTCATGAGAATGTTAACGAAACCCTTATCAGTGTGCAGTTTCGAAGAAATGTTGTCCTTGATCCACTTGTAGATGGTTTGCGGGGCAGGATCTGCTTTAATTTGTTTCAGCAGCTCCTTCTCCAGCTTCATCAGAGGGAATAAGAAGCTCAGGCCCTTCCCCTCCAAAATCTCCAACATACGGTCTTTGTTTTGATCTATTTCTGTGGGCAGAGACAGGAACGTATGAACACCAAACCATACAGAATACTAAAAATGGAAAGTTCATTAAAATAATAATATCAGGCAACTGAATTTTCAAATTCATAATTCTGCCAAATGAAAATTAGCCCAAACAATTATGAGAGGACCAAAAATCAAGTTTTGTAATGGTAACATTTAACAAGTGCTTCAACCAAAAGACACATCAACCGTCTGATGCTAATCCAAGTTCTGTGCACGAAATAGATGAGACGGTTGATGTGTCTTTTGGTTGAATGCTAGGGCTGGGTTGACTATCAATTCCTCAATCATCTTCATTTTGATGAAGGGAGATCTTTTAGTCTACGCTGTTTTCAGGTGACGCATGGACAAAACTTCACTGAACACTAATTGTAGCAAACTGTATGCGTCAACCCAGTTACCATACTAAAAGCATAAATACATACTAACGTTAAGTTGATCAACTTCTCAAAAATTGAAGACGCATGCAAGTATGACCACACAGAGAGGAAACAAGCACATACCTGGCAGCATCTTCTGCATGCTGACCTTGCTCTGCTGGAACAGGTCAGTCAACCACTCCCGATCTTTCATTTTGGCTGTTTGCTGCAAGCAGAGGAGGAAAAGAGGAAAGTGGGTGCCGTTCTCCAGTGGGTGGGCCAACTCTGCCATGCTCACAAGTTCAGCAATGATCGCCTGGGCAGCAAACTGAGCCAGGTAAGACTTCACCAAGGGAACATCCAACTCGATCTTGGGACACTGGTCCAGAACACTGAGGAAAGCCTGTAAAAAAAAAAAAAAAAGTTATGAGGAAACGATGAGTCCCCGCTTCAGTCAAGATGGTGCAAAGTGTAACTTCACTGGTGCAAAATGTATACAAACCTGCATAAAGTTCTCCCCTGTGACCAGACCCTCCACCCGGAGTGAGTTGATCAGAGTGCTCACATGCTCTCGGTCCTCATCTGGACTCTCCAGTGAGCACATGATCATCTTACTCAACATCTCAGGCAGGAGGTGTTTGGGAGCCTTCATCTCTCGCACCCCATTCACTGCATTGTTCATGTTCTTGCTACTCAAGAAAGCGGTTACAACATTCTCCTGCAAACAAATATAAGAAACTGCTCATTCAAAAGTCTCCGTGAACCATTTCCAATAATAAGATATTGAGTGGAGCGTACGGTCATCTTAAGCAGTTCCTCTTTAGCAGGAGGTGGCTTCTTCGTCGTCTTCTGTGGCTTCTCCTGAATTGGAGGTGGGTTGGTTTTCAGGCCAAGTTGCGGCGGCTACAAACGATAAAAAAGGGTTAAATGCACTTTGAAAATAAGAAATATGGCACTTTGTTCCCATGAACTACAGTCTTCATTACCTGTCCCAGTGGCGGTGTGGCGGTGCGTGGAGGTTGGGCACTAGGAGGAATCATGGTGGGTATCTGAGGCTGCAACTTTGGCATTTGGTTTTTGTTCAGAATGAATGACTGAGCAGGTCTCAAGCTGATCTAAAATATGAAAATTATTTTAGTCATCATTAATCCTACAAGATGAAAAACACTTTTCTTCAAATTTAAACCAGACTGTAAAGAATGAACACTGTGTGAACGGTTAACCTCCCGAGACCCTGCGTTCTCATCTG
This sequence comes from Schizopygopsis malacanthus, assembly GCA_027474115.1. Lineage (NCBI taxonomy): Eukaryota > Metazoa > Chordata > Actinopteri > Cypriniformes > Cyprinidae > Schizopygopsis > Schizopygopsis malacanthus. The sequence continues at coordinate 8,770,468 of CM049867.1, forward strand.
AGGACATTATATTTCAGTGAATTTCTCAGAGACTTTACATGCCACAGTTTGAAGTCTGGATGTCCTGAACGGAGCACATTTAGGGCTTTTCAGAGACATCCAAATGATTGGATGTTTCACCATGACAACTCCCTCTCCTGGGTCTTCAAAAGTGTCAGATTAATTTAGTGACACTTATGGAAATATGATATTTTGTAATAATTTAAATCTGTAATTTTTAAACTGTGTCAAATCAACATCTCGGGAAAATGTTACGGGGTTTCAAATCAAAATATGACTTGCTGTTATGAAACAGGATGTTGATTTCATACATGTCCTCATATGAGGACACCAGGACAAAAAGCATGTTTATAATGCATTTTGGGAGACACCACAAATTAAAAGAAATAATTATTTTATTTTTTATTATTTTATGAAATACAGATTATGAAAATCTTGTCTCTCTTTTTTCATTACTTTTTTCAAAATCACATACAAAATATGTAAATTTGATTTAGTTTTTAGATACAGTGTATATAATGAGAAAACTCTCGTTTATGGCCATTTTACAGACATTTTGCAGAAATGTATATCAAATAATTCTGTTATAACAGTTGAGAATCATCTTTTATACAAAGTTTGGTAAAAAAAAATCCCGAAACCTAAAAATGTATTGGTGACTTAAAATAAAAAGACATGAATGAACATGCAAAGGCAAAAACAACTGATTGTTTTTTTTATGTGTTCTAAACAATTACAAAAAAATTACTCATTATTCCCTAAAACTTTCCCCCAGGCCTCAAGAGAAGGTAAAAAAACAGTATGTCAAAACGACACAACACTTTTCCTGTAAAATTAAGCCCAGACTGCACAGAGCACACACTGAGTGAACAGTAAAAAATTTAATAACAAATATTGGGTGTATATCAACAACAACAACTAATGTATATGGATTAGGGACAACCTTGAAACTGTTGGCTTATAATTTGATTTTTATAGTTATGTGTCAACTTTTAAGTCTTCAACAGTATTTTCAAATTTGTACTGATACTGGTCTAAAGTGCTGAAATGTTGACACCAGTTATGACAATAACAATACATGTTCATCAATCATTCATATACCTCATCCGCATTCAGCTGTCCTTTCTTAATAAAACGTGTTGGCATATCGTTGGACTGAGCTTGCTGTTGAGATGAATGAGTCTGGCTCTGGAAAAGCATATTCTGCCCCTTTGATCAGAACAAAAATATTAATATTACATAATATTTTGAAGTCCTGAAGCATTAGTTATTTGGTAGTTGGGCATTCACCTGATTGGATTTGATGAAAGGCTGGGGTGCAGGGGCCATGTGGCCACCATGACCGTTGAAAAGAGGGTTTGTGCGACGGCCCATGGTGGGGGAATACCGGTCCTGAATGACCCCAGGGCCAGTACCAATCCCACTGCCTACAACCAGACAACAGAGTTATTAAGCTGGCAGTGAACTATTGAACAAATCCAGTCATGCACCACCGGTCCCAGAAATGTCAACGCACTTCAGGACATACCTGGCATCTGCCCAAACATATCCGCTAACCCCCCAAGAGTTTCTCGATCAGGTTTCATTCTTGTCGGCAAGAAAGGACTTTCTTGAAAGAAGTCAGTCCTTATTCCTTGAGTCATTGGTGGAATAAAAACACCCAAATCCTGCAAAGAACAAAAGAAAAACAAAAATAAGACAAATTTCCATATCTGCAAGGGTCAACTCTACAAGCCTGATCAGGCCATAGACAATTTGCGTCACACCTATAAACCTCAAAACTGCAAAAGTAAATTTGTCATGATAATTTATTGAAATCAGCAGTTTAATTTTGGAAAATTCTTATATTAGAATAGAACTACATATTTAGGAAAGCTCACAGGGCTCCGGTCCACAATGTATAGAAATAAAATCAATATCGCAAAATGGCTTACGCTGCATATAATACAAAAAAACGATGGTATCATGGGCTGCATAAAGTGTAAATGAACAACACAAAATTAAAGTTTGTTTTACCATTCAAACATTATATAATAAAAAAAATTATAGTAATACTAAATTGGCCAACAACAGTCAGAATGTGGTTTATGAAAACCCAAGCGGGAAGAATTCTGAAAAGGCTGGTTCTTAAACAGTACAACTCAAATATGAACGCCCCAATTTTAAGTTTGTCCCAAATAATTTAGCCCTAACTTTGGCTGATAAAATGAATTTATTTTGAATAACATTTTTAGACTAATTATTAAACTTCAAAGAACCCCCCCCAAAAAAAGAAAACACTAAGCGTTATTTATTTTCACACAGATTCACCGACCAGCAAAATCACCAGACTACATTTAAAATTATTCATTCTATCCTTACGTAGCTATTCAAAGTTATCTTGTGATTTTTTTCCCCCATATTGCAATACGTTTTCTGACAAACAAAAACGGTTTGTCAGAAAACGGTTCCTTCAGATATTGCATAACTCACCCCTTCCCAAAATAAAAAGTCCACAGATTTGCATGAATTGTGTGAATATAAAAACAGCTTATTGCCCAGAAAGAGAACGAGTTACAACGTTAATGCACTCCAAGCTAACACATAACTCTAAAAGGTCAAACAATAATTGGAAGGGTCTCACCTTTACTGCATCCTGACGGATCTGGTTTATAGTCTTAGGTCCGTTATCAATAAAAGCTTTCCGAGGCACCCAGTTGTTCTCTCTCAAATCCAGGGTATCCTGAAGCAGGAAACGAATCCTAGCAGGCAAGTCCTTGTTGTTCATTAAGGATCGCATGCGGCCGAAGTACTGATTCATTAAAGACTGCAAGACAAAAGGGTGTTAGGAAATACTCCATCTTAATGCACCCAAAGTCCTGCTAGTCTTAAAGCAGCTTACCCTGGCTTTCTCGTGATCTAGTCTTGGCCCCACAGTTCTCATTATCTGACAGAGGCACTCCAAATCCTCCCCCATATCCTTAAGTTGGACTCTTTTCTTCTTTTCCAGAAGCTTCAGTTAGGAGAGTTTAAATGCAACAACGTTAGTCAAGTCACGTTTATTATATAACACTTAACAATACAAATTATGTCAAAGCAACTGCACAATATCAAAATAGAGTCAATGTAATAAGTCAAGATTAAACACTCAATTTTCAGCTGAAGGCATTTCATTATTGATTCAGTGATAGCATCGTCCAGCTCAGTTTAAATAATATCTGTGCAATCAAGTCGACGATAATCGCTGGAAATGAAGTGGTTAGTTTGGAGATCAAGTGGCGGACATGAATACTGCAACGAGGATTTATGAATAACTCACTGTTTTGATGCATTTATGAAGGATAGACTCGTGAATGAGATCGAGTTTGCCAAGTTCTCCAACGAATTTGATGTTGCCCAGCATTTTGCTCTTGGCAATGGCACGCTGCTCTTCCTCCTCAGAGGTGAGAGGGTTGTCACTTTTATCATAGACTAGTAGAAAAAAGAAATCACAATAAATATCTGCCAATTCAGTATAGCTGCGGTAATAATGTTAACACTTCCACAGTCTACTTACTGTCAACATTTCTGGTGCGGTTTTCAAATTCATCTTGAAGTTTGGATATCAGAAGTCTCCTGAATGTCTGCAGGAGCACGACGAAACGGTGGAATAAATATCCCAACACAGTACTCTGTGCGGTGAAGCTTCCAGCAAATGATTAAAGAGGAATGTCTTACTGTGCTCTGCTTTTGTGATGAGTGGATCTCTGCTGACGGGTCGTCAAAGTTCGGAGCATCCTCTGCCAGACGCAGACATAGCTGAGCATATAGCGAGCTATACTTTGGCTCTTCAAGGGCTTTGTCTACAATCTAGTTGAAGTGAACAAGTAGGTGGGTCAAGATAATTAAAACAAAATCATTTCTCTCACATGCAAGTTTAAAAAAATAATACATTAAATAGATAAGTGAATATATCGAACACACAAAAGTGTGTATCTTAATTTTAATATGTTATTTATATTTAATGCAACTGAATGATGCACATTTTAGGTTACATGAGGAAACTTTTTTTATATTGCGGTTATCAAGAAATTCTATTAATAATCATAAAACAGAACAATTCAATTCTTTATAATAATATATAGCTAATGCGAAATTAAAGCAGTCATTGCTCATGAATTCCCCTTTTGAGGTCTATTTATTAGGCTTATAATATATATAAAAAACACCAAAAAACAAATGCATACATATTTTCAAAAACATACATTTTAATTCTCCGTGAAGTATTCGATTTCTACAGCGTCTGATTTGGCACACATCATTCTCTTTCTATGAACCGGTTCTAACTCTACAGCGACACCAACTCTATAGCAGTAAGTATTGAGATTATTACTGGAATTCAATCAAATGGCTTTCCCATCTTATTTTTGCATCCGTCTGTCCGGTGTGCGGCATATTGTTTATTCTGTGCGGCAGCTTAAAAGGAACATTGCTTAACAGTCTGTATTTTTTTAGCCAAACAATGTTTTTTTTTTGCATATTACAGAGTTATGGAGCGATTCGGGTGAACAGATCCACAAATGTTGATGTGCTAATATGGCTAAAGAGGATATTTTGTTAATTTCATGTTTAAGAAAAGCCATCTGCTTGGGTATTAAGAGTTGGCATTGAGTATTATAAAATTTCACCAGTATTGGTATAGTGACTCTAGCCTACATAAATAACGAACAAAACCCACCAGCAAGATGATTCCTTTGAGGACGAGCTTTGAATCTACGCCCACATTCAGGAGCTCTAAGGCATAGCATTGTCAAACATTGTCAGGGGTCAGTTTATTAAGTTTGATGCTACAAAAAAACACAACAAAATGGTTAGTTCTTCAGTGACATCAATTCCCAATGGGATTTAAAAAGCTACTTCAAGTACGTTTGTAACCAAGAATATTCAAATCCAGGAGGAAATGTTTTGTAAAGCCAGACACTTTTCACAGCAGGACAAGGGAGTGTATTCTGCTTTCCACTGTGTATTATATCACCCTCAAAAGGTAAATCAGGACAAACTATTTTGTATCACTGCAGTGGTGAATGAGGAGATTCATTTCAGGCTCTTACCCTCTCACTTTTCTGAAGATTGCATCGTGTCTTTCTTTTTCGTTGGAGGAGTTGACATCTCGTCTAGTGCTTCGTGAAGGAACCCATCTCTGAACGCTAAGCCCTGGGGTTTTCCCCAGGATCTCGCTATAAAACAACAGTGCAGAGTCATTTGTTTTGTCTAGGCTTTAGTGACTTACTAATGTCCATCATAAAACATCAGCATTGAAATATCTTTTTGTGCCAATCAGAGAGGATACTCCCACCACCCGTACAGGACTAAAACACTTGAATGGTATTTCCTCACATGAGGTCAACACAAGCTACTAATAATGTCTACATTTAAAACTAATGTGACAATATTAATAAGTAGCATCTGACTATGTTTAGACAGCATGAAACTCAAGGTGAAATCATATTTTCTTTCTAATCAACCTATATCTATGTGTGTTCCTGTGGTTCAGTGGTAGAGCATTGTGTTAGCAGCCCAAAGGTTGTGGGTTCGATTCCCAGGAAACACATACTGACAGTTAAAATGTATAGCCTGAATGCACTGTAAGTCGCTTTGGATAAAAGCATCTGCTAAATGCATAAATGTAAAAGGCTCAAACCAAAAAAGGTGGGCTGGACATGATTTTGCCTTTCAGGAATTTATTGGCTAGTTGTTTGCCATTGTTGGGATCTTTTGAATGACAGGTTGCTGGTAGGGAAAGGTTACGCAATGATGCACAATTCAGAGAACAGATGTTACTTCGGTTACACATTATGAGGGGATATGAATTAAAAAAAATAAATGCGTGAATACATTTATAACAAACATTACATCAAAAGAACAGTCAGTTCTGATTTCATTACATTTACGCATTTAGCAGACACTTTTATCCAAAGCGACACAGTGCAGTGCATTCAGGTTATACATTTGTCAGTATGTGTGTTCCCTGGGAATTGAACCCAAGACCTTTGCGCTGCTAACGCAATGCTCTACCACTGAGCCACAGGAACTCAATTCATGGTGACTTCAACTTTTTATTTAGACAAAGAAAATACTACAGTGATTTTTTTTTGCTGGTTGCTATTCGGAGTCAAGAACCCCCCCCACCACAATCAAATCCTCAATAAATAACGCAACGATGATGTAATGATTGTCACTAATGTAGAAGGCAGATATACGATTAAATGAGCTGAACGGTCACTAAACAAGCTCATATATAGATCAAAACAGCAAGTTCATTTTGAGTCAGACACGACCAAAAGTGATTTCCAAATAAGAAAAGTCTATTCAATTCTCCAAACATACCCGTTGCCGACAGACTTGGGATAGTGCTGAGTTGCACCCCTACCGCCTCCTCCGCCCGAAGAAGCACTATAACATGGAAAATTCAGTTTTATTTAAATGACTGTCACTCATTTTCCAATCTATATTCCCCACAACCCAGGAATTGATATAAAATACGAGTTCTTTCTGGTCCTAAGCTTAATTAAAAGCTAACAATATGCATTTCATTAACTACTATACTTGAGGCAAATTAATGCTCTTCAGAAAAGGCATAGATCCATAAAAACAGGTGTATAATAAAAGTGAAGTGTGTACCTGAAACGAGAAGCGCCCCCCTCTGCAATCACACTCTCCACTTTGGCGGCTTGACAATGAAAGATCCTCAAAAAGAATGAGAGTGAAGGGTGGGGGTGTAGAAACACGGTCTAAAAGAGGAGAAAAGCACTTTATTTAGATACATTTACAACATAAATGGAAATAACAAGTATTTAAGTTTAACTGAAATGTACAGGAGATATTAAATGGTTATTTTGTCGTACTGAAAAAATGACAATGCAGATACATGTAAAGAATTGAACGGCCATCAAATCAGAACAAAGCACAAGGCCTCTGCCATGAGCTCCGATTTCACAAAAGAGCCGTGATTTATTAAACAACATTCATTATAGATGCGTTTATTAAAAGGTTAACAGTCAGGTAATACAGACTACACACGGACAGTTTAAATCAGCGCACATTTTATGATTATGATAGACAGTAATAATTAAATCACACACTCAGTTGTTGTCATAGGTCTTCTTGTGCTTTAGCATTGAGGCTAATTATCGCCCTGAAGAAAACGGCCACGATCTGGACATTCAACGTTTCAAGTCAACTCAGTAAACAAGTGGAAAACAAAACCAGGTATCAAGTTTAATAGCGGGTCACTTGGCAGTATAATATTCGTTGTTTTATGGTCAAACGGGCGGTTTACCGGCAGGGTGGTGCGGGAGAACAGCTGATCTAATAACCGGACGCCATTTTCCCATAAAGGACCATAAAGCGAGTTAGCACAGCCCACAATCAACATAAACACACAGCAGCTCACACACAGCGCCAAACCTCTGGGTTTAACTCTGTAACGGCGCTCGGTTCACCGGTATAACGGAATGTAGCGGTTATAGGTCTGGCGAAAGTAGAAAGCAAGAACATGCGAGCAACCGGAGCCATTTTACAGCGGCAGCCGGGTGGCTAATGTAAATCAGATTAGATTAATCTTACCTTTTCTTAAAAGAACTTCAGCTTTGATGGTGTTGGGTTTCCAAAAAAAGAAAATAAAAAATACAAGAAAGGAATTTGATTTAAACGTGAAATATAATACGGATAAAGAGCAGTGCGCGTTAAGGTAACGCTGGTCGCACCGGTGTAAGGAGGAGAACTGCGATCTGACGTCACGCACAGCCGCAACTTTATCCACCGACCGAGTCAAACATGCTGGATGTCCCGTCATCAGCAAGTTTCTCTGCACCTACACTGGACATAAAAACACTTTCGAGCCAGTTCATCAAAAAATATTCACCGATGTTCACTCGGTGGCCCTTTTTCCGCAGTTTATATTTTTCGCCAGTAGGTGGCGCCTCGTCTTTTATGCGAGTCATTGAATCTTTAATTTACTTAGTTAATTTGGCATGAAATGAAAGCTCCATATCTATTTTCTAAATGTTATGATTACAATTTATTCATCCATCCATTCGATTTATTTGTATGTTTATTTATTTAAAGGGTTAGTTCACCCAAAAAATTAAATTCTGTCATTAATTACTCACCCTTATGTCGCTAAAAGACCTTTGTTCATCTTTGGAACACAAATTAAGATATTTTTGATAAAATCTGAGAGCTCTCTGACCCTGCATAGACAGCAATGCAACTGCAATGTTTCCAGATCCAAAAACGTAGCAAGGACTTCTGTAAAATAGTCCATGTGACAACACTTTTTGTGTGCAAAGAAAACATTAATAACATCATTTATTCAACAATTCTTCTCCCTGAGTTACGGTGTTGTTTACGTTCAGTACACAGTGCGCGCATGCTGTGTAAAATTACAGTTGAACCACTGATGTCATGAGGGTGAGTAATTAATGACAGAATTTTCATTTTTGGGTGAACTTACCCTTTAAGCCTAATTCTTAATCAAAATATCACAATTGGATCTTCCGACCGACTAAGTTCGGTGGTATACTAGTCTTTTATGTGAGCCATTGAATCAATGACCAATTCGTTAAACATTGGGTCGACCGAAAAAAAAAATCCAATTATTATTTCATTATTAACAAATATAAAAATGTTTAAACACCACAAGCGTTTTCGCCACAGATGGCAGCAAAGCACATCTATCGTTTTTCATCCATTTTGTTAACTGCTGGGAATGAAATGACTTAAGCCCGGCTCACACTGTGCGATTTTGGCCACGATTTGGTCGTCTGAGACGAAATTTGAAAATCCTAAAAGATTCTTACAATTCTAGGCTAAAATCTGTAGTCTTTGATCGCTGGTTTGACATGTTCACCGACAGCCGATTAATGACTGTTTTGATCAAATTTCAATCTGTCCGTGTCAGAAGATTTGACGCACAGTTCTGTAGTGTGACGTCTCCTACGATGAATGTCAAACTGTCTCTGTTTTTCAAGATGAGCTATGAGCAGAATTAATGCTAGATAATTATTCTATCAGATATAAACTCCAGCGCTCCTGTCCTCCGCTCACGGAAATCATCTGATATGTTTCCTTTTCTATAAAGACTTGTTGCGCTGCTGTTTTCATTTGGTTGTGTAGAGCTGCATACACTATTCTTCTTAAATACGCCGGTATTGCCACCGTTCATATACTTTTCATGATAGCCAACATCAGTGTTTGGGGTAACGCATTACAAGTAACAACTCGAGTTACGTAATAATATTACTTTTTCCAAGTAACTAGTAAAGTTACGCATACATTTTTTAATTTACAAGAAAATATCTGAGTTACTTTTTTCCCCATTTATTGACTGACAGAGCGCTGTGTGAACATGATCTAACTGTAGTTCTAGACTAAATGTGAATGTGTTTTAATTCATCTCACTCGCAAAAAACAGATTCAGTATTCATCAAAATGAATTAAAGCAGTGAAATGCAAACTCAGAATGATGCAAACCTGCAATAATTAAATATGTTAAACAACACAAATATATCTAATCCCATTTTATTAACCAATGTGTTAGTTGCTGACCTTTGATGATCCAGTTCAACATAAGCAAAAATGACTCTTCTTTCAGCCTGAGGTTTATCCATTACACGTTTTTGTATGAAATGCTTTTACATTTGCTATAAATAGAGCTTCTTATATTAAAAACAAACAATCAAGCCCTACTCATATTTAAAAAGTAGCACGAAAGTAATGCAAAAGTAACGTAACGCATTACTTTCCATAAAAAGTAACTAAGTAATGTGATTAGTAAAAGTAACGTAAACAAGTTTTTAACTCGTCTTGACTGTCATACAGTCTGATATTAATGACAACTGAGATCCCACAGTGTGACATGATCATCATGTACAAGTACAATCCTAAAGGACTTTACAAAAATCGCACAGTGTGACATGATCATCATGTTCGTACAGTCTGACAAGTACAATCCTAAAAGACTTTACAAAAATCGCACAGTGTGAGCCCGGCTTTAGACTATTACAATATAATTTACTAATATAAATATAAACAAACTATTTACATAAATGTATTTAGTTTTAATAATGTCCTTGTAACATTATTTAAGAAGGAAGGAAGCGGACAGGGTTGGTCGTGATTAGTATTTATTTATTTGACATTCAAATTATAGATAGAGTTTGTGGCACTCCCTGGTGCATCAACTGTAGCTCTCGGTTGTTGCGCCCGAGTCCCAGTTCTCTCCTCGAAATTACGTTCCCGCTCCACGGTGGCTTTATTGGGTGTCCCTCTCGGTTACGCCAATTACTGCAATCGAAAATATTTCACAGGTGTTCCTACATGAAGTACTGTTTAGAACTAGACTATCACTTTTACCGCTGTCTCCTGGTAGTCTTTCTGCTGCAGACTTCGCTGAACCACACCCCCCTCGCGACTCAGGCCGGGAAGCCCTCCGGCCTTTCCCGGAGAGGAATTCTAGGTACGTCATCTGTGTCCCCGGCCTGTGGATCACTTTCTTGAATCCAGTGAAGGGCCCCAAGTGTAATGAAGAGATACCAACGGGTGATATATTTTTGTTATACTATGGGTGGAGCCACTGCAAGGGCGCGTGGTCTACGAACAGCAAAAGCAATTCCCCCCCCAAAAAATATAACAAACAATAGGATAAAAATGCCAAACACTTTTCCATGTTTTGCACATCGTCTCTCTCTTATTCCGACTGATGACAGCACCGGGCGCTCCTCATGCCCCCTATCTCCTTCTCCCATTCTCTCACAAACGCACACACATACACGCCACACAATAGAGCACGCAATTACGCACGCTCCGTCCACGCGCAGATTCGTGCACAGAAAGTTGTCCCCGCCAGCCCCAGGAACTGCCTCACCTTTTTTACAATAATTATAACTCCGTTTTGCTGAGCGCCAAAAGCAAATATGACATTTCCTTATTGCAAATCCTAATCTAAAGTAGGATTTAACCAAATCCTCCACATCCATTGTTTCTAGCAATTCTGTGATTTTTCTCAAAATATTAGGAGTTTATTCTCGTAATTTCGACTTTATTCTCGAAACGTTTCGACTTTATTCTCAAAGTGTTTCGACTTTTTTCTCTCGAAGTTTCGACTAATCTTAGACCCCTGTATGGAGAAACTCGTCACATGCATTGCTCAGGTGTGATTTTGGCCCATTCTTCCTCACAGTCTTCAAATCTCGAAGGCTCTGTGGCCCCTTCTCTGATCTTTAGTTTTTATTTGAGTTACTTATTTTACCAGCTGTATACTCACCAATAAATGGTGCAAAACTTTGTTTACAATTAGATGTGATATTTAAATCATTTGAATCAGCAAGTTTTGTTTTTTAATTCTTGACGTTTTCAGGGCACATGAGCTCCTGAACGTGATTGGATAGCTTCAGATGCTACTCTGAAGCATTATTAGAAATCGTGTGGATTTAATGTTTGTTAAGGTCACCAAGCTTTGTCATTTTTCAGACCTGGGACAGTCTTGCACACTTACCGTCTGATGAGTGTATGCAATCTCAAGCCACCAATGCCGCAAGTGTGAGTATTGGAACAGGCCCATACTTTGGCCTTCACAATGGCACTTTTGGCTGGCCTGAACTCTGCAGTGGATTTCTGACAGCTAAATCATAAAGTGTGAACTGCCTCCAAGTTTTCTGATTGCCTAACACGCGGACAGATTTATTATTAGTATATAATTTTGCCATTTACAGAACCTACCTTTTACATTAGAAGTCTGAATTACTTATTTAGGTTGACTTCAGGTAAATTAGGCCTCTTTTGCCACTGAAACTATAGTCAAGAAGTGGCCCTAGTTACCGGATTTCACCATGTTCCTGCAAGGACCGAACAAGACTGAAGATTCAGACAGCCTCCATATAATAGCAAATATCACCCTTTTCTCACTGCAACATCTACATTTCCTCCATAATCTGTGGTGATCTGTTATAATGATTTTCTAGCAAATTCAGAATATTTGAGCTTTTTCTATTTTATTTATATTGTTCATATAATTTAAGGCACAGCTCAAATGTGATGTCCAATAACCCTAATCACTGCAAGTATTAAATTACACATGATAAATGTGTCACAACTTGGATGGATAGACACACGAGGATGGGTAAGGTAAGAGCTTCTTTAATCAACAACTGAAGGCAACACAAAAGGTAAATGCAAAACTCAAAGTTCACTGAAGCTCTACAAACTGAGGAATAGCAAATCCGTATCTTTCCCTTGGGGGATGGACAATGGGTGGAAGACGTCAAAGGGATCCAACCGGTGTGGTGATACAAACAGAGAGTGTAACCTTGAGACAAGACAGTGAACGTTTGGATGGAGTGATGTCTTATAGGGGCTTGATTGGTCGTAACAGGTGAGGAGGATTCCCTGATGGCGGTCAGCTGTGGGTAATTAAGATGGAGTGCAGGTGAGTGGCAGGAGGGATGCTGGGAAATGCAGTGTTGTTCTAAGGGGGACTGTGACAAAATTATTATCTATGACTGAAATTATAGATATGTACTAAAATAAAAGGTTCCAAAATGTGGTTTTGCCACAGAAGAACCATTTAGTGTTGAGACTTACGGTTCATTAGCCGCTATAGGCAAATAACAAGAAGAATAACAGTAAAACTGTTTGCATTACAAACCAGTGCGTTTATAATTAAGATAATAATGCACTAAAGTAATATGGTAAGGCACACCAATGTGCAGTATCAATATCAGTTTTGTATAGCTAAAAATAGCTGGAAGCAAATGAGACCGGAAGCAAGACCATACAATTTTTACGGGAAGAATAAGGTCGATAAAGATCATTTGAAGAAATGGAAAGATTCCATGTATGTTAAAGTTTCTTCATGGAAACATCAATGTCAAATCTTTATTTTTATGACAGCAAATCCAGAGGCACAAGGGAAATCATTTGAACCAGAGATTGTCTATAGTTTATTTCCTCACTGGTACGCCTTGGTAATATCCTCACATTTAAGATTAAGATTTAAATTTTCTCCCTGTGATGAGAGCCATTCTACTGCAACACGATAGTCTCTTTTGAAAGTATAATGATCCCTTTGGTTTTTGCACACCGCAGTATAGTTACAGCTTCCACAAAACACGGATTCACTTGATGTGTCCTTGAACTGATACAGCTACACTGCTGTTTCTAATGAACATGTCACACAAATGATTCAGAAATGTTATTAACTGCCAGTGTCTTTTTAGATTACAATAATGTTCCTCTGTAGTGAGAACGGTAAAGTCCAACTACCTGGTTTGTTTCTGTTTTGAGGTTTATTGTCCGTAAACCTTATGCTGATGAGCGAAACTCATGTAATAATGTTGTTTTGATCTGCTTTAAGTGCTGTAATGAGAAAAGCTTGATTTCAGACATTCAACTTTTAATTTGACAGTGTTAATGAAAATATGTTTTTAAATGCCACCCTACTCATCAAATTGCTTTGATGACACTAACTTATTTAACCAACTGGTTGTTTGATTAGTTCAGTGGTTAAGTATAGCTTGTATGTTTGTTTACATGACGTATGAACTGAGGTACTATCACCCTTAACCAGCAGATGGGGTCAGTGACCCTTCAATGAATGTCCTTCCTAACGTATCAGCTCTTTTCTTCTTGTTCTTCTTCTTCTGAATTTGATTTGATTTTGACATTGTCAAGTCATTCTTATCGGATAAAATTATCCATCATCCACCGCTGTGAAGACAATCTAGATAGCCTACATTGTTTATCTGAATGTAATTTAATGAATGGCCCACTGTAACTGTTTAAATAAATCCAACTTTGCTTTTCTGTTGTGGTCTCGAGATGATTGATGGATAGCAAGTATTCAGCGAGATTGGCCATCTATTTTCTCTACAATGCTGCTAACATACTTACAAAGTGACCCTGCTTTGATTCAAGTCCGAAAAACACTATTGCAAGCTCATAAATACAATTAGAGACAATGGTTTATTGGTTTTGTGTCACTGTAGGGGACAAAAGAGCTCAGATTCAATGAAACGAGTTTAAGTGGAGAAACTATGGACACAATTAGGCATTAAATCTGCTTCTAATACTCTCCTATGCAAACATAATAAGTTGTACTCACAGCTGCTTACATGAATTATACTCACTTCAAATGCTTGCTATAATGAATAATTTATCTTCAGCGGTATGGGTGAGAAGCTAAATCCTATGCTTTGTCACATATGATTAATTTCCTTGCAAATTAGATAGAGTATTATGCCAGCAGACAAACAGGCCTGTATATAGATGGTGATGCTAGGACCTAAACCTTGCATATCATGATGATTACCTTTGTAAAAAAGAAGTGTATATATATATATATATATATTGTTAATTTAATAGAAGTCTTCTTAAATGTACTTAAAGAGAGTACACTTTTCACGACTTTCATTAAAAAGGTTTTCTTTCTTCTGTTGAACACAAAATCATATATTTTGAAGTACGTTGGTAACCAAACAGATCTTGTTTCCATTGACTTCCATATTTTCCCCCATACCATGAAAGTCAATGGTTACCAGCACAGTGCTCACCAGCAACTGTTTGGTAACCAACGCACTTCAAAATATATGATTTTGCGCTCAACAGAAGAAAGAAACTCATACAGATTTGGAACAACTTGAGGTTGAGTAAATGATGACAAAATTTGCATTTTTGGGCGAACTATACATTTAAGTACACTTTTAAAAAGCACATTTTATTAAAACATTTTTATCATGCTTTGAAGAACTTATTTTGATGCGTTAACTAGCTTACAGAAATGTATGCAAAGTACTTGATTATCATATTATAATTTTTTTAATGTAATGTTTTATTCAATATTACAATTAAAGTTAATATATTAAATGTAATAAATTGCAACTTCATCATTGCAAATCAGTAGAAAATGTATTTCAATATATGACAAGGTAAATTACAGTTTACCATAAATTCTTGTCAGTATGTTCAATGCTACACTTTAACCATATTTCAAAGACCCCAGAATTATGAAATTACATTTAAAGATGTACTAAATGGGTCAAAAACACTTAGGTTTAACTAATTGCATTTCATATAAATTCAAATTGTAATACATGTGTAAATACATTGTAAATACTCTCTAAATAACATACAATGAAGTGTCTGAAGACATTACATTCAGTGCACACTTATTTATTATTTGTATATTATTTTCTAGCATATTATTTCTGGAAGAAGTCAGCAGAGACAGGACTAGATGAGCCCCAGAGACGGATCCCCAGTGAAGACCCTGTCTCCTGACCAGCCGCGATTTCTTTAAGACTGCAAGGGAAGCTCAGCTTCCCCTATAATTGTCAAAAAATGAATGGTCAAATATATGTACTATTATGTTAACATTTTATTGACTAAAAATGCGTTAAACACGTTCATCTCGAACGAAAACAATTTCGTTCAGAATCAGCTACTTAGGTCGGCTGACTCGATTTCCTTCTCATTCATTCCCGTAGCGTACAGTGCATTACTCTGTTGAAGCCCAGCGTCCATTGACTTCAATGGGGCTGCTTTAAACAGTTTTTTTCAGTGCTTAGAAACAAGACGGTCATTGGATAATGCTGCGATTATGTCCCGCCCACGGACGCTCAGCGTCTCTGGGATGAATGGAGGAGTGGGCTGGCCCGGACTCCGAGCGTCTGCGTGATGATTGGAGGGTCTGTCATCTCTTTTTAATCCACTTTTATGTCCTAAAACGCTCGTTTTTTGGGGTCGACAGCTTATAAAAACGTATTTATTGTTTTTTTTTAGCTTGTTTGCTATACACATTGTCACATATCAGCTTTTAGACATTTTTTTTTTTTTTTTTTTGTTATAAATAAATGACAAGGAGGCGGCAGCTTCTCGCAATGCAAAGAGACGGTTGGTGTGGGCGTGGGTGTGGTCTTCAGATTATGACGCGTATCACTCTGTGTCTCCATTTCCAACTCAGTCCCATCGCGGATTTTGCATGTGTAGTCGAAAGACAAACTGCTGCAACCTTCATCGTATATTTCACACAATTTCACACCACATTCATTGTTTCAGTTTAACATAATTCCCACATTTCCTCCCGTTGAGTTAAATATATATATATATATTAGATCGTTTGTTCATTAATTCATATAGTCTGAACTAGCCAGCTAGCAAACTGCACAGCAGGTGTAGAAAGGAGCTTCTCCTGTTTAAAGCGGCTCAAGTCCTACACCCGTAACACAATGGGCCAAGGCCGTTTAAGCAGCCTAGCTCTGCTGGCCATTGAGAGGACACTGGTCAAGTCACTGGAAAAGACGCCTAGTTGGTACGACAGGGTTACAGAGCATTTTCTTGAAAAGGAACGTAGGGCAGAATTTACATATAAATAAATTGACAATTTTTATGATTTAGGCCGAAAATGAGCTTCCCCTCTTTAAAAGATCAGCAGCCGCCACTGCTCCTGACGGCCATCGGGACAAGACCTCTGGACCAGACGAGTCCTCTGCACAATCTGACTCTGCTGCAGCCTAGATCTAAACTGATGATTTTGCCTGGCCAGAGGAGAATGACACTGTTTCGACACACTATTTCCCTGTATAAATAAAAGTAAAGCTCACGGAAAGCCACCCAGTTTATATCAAGCTGATGTAAAGCTGCTTTGACACAATTTGCATCGTTAAAACGCTATACAAATAATAGTGACTTGACTTGACAAGTCCTCTTGCTAATGTGTAGGTATCTTTTTTTTTTACAAGGGTATATACTGAGTGCATTGAAGTGTTTCTTATTAGTTAATTATTCCTATTAAGATCCCATGCCAAATGTAAATGTAATGAATTATTCAGTTTTGAGTGTTATGTAAAGATTTCACATTGTATTGACTCAATGTGAGGTAAACACACCGGACACTCATCTGCATATACACTTACTCTCAATGAGCTCATCTCCAGTTATCTGTGTGGTTTATCGAGCATGCAGGGATTTTAAATCACAGATACTAAGGAATTAATTACTTTGAATCACATTTTGGACCAACAATATTTCACAGCTCCTTGTTGCCTGAACA
Organism: Schizopygopsis malacanthus; assembly: GCA_027474115.1. Taxonomy (NCBI): domain Eukaryota; kingdom Metazoa; phylum Chordata; class Actinopteri; order Cypriniformes; family Cyprinidae; genus Schizopygopsis; species Schizopygopsis malacanthus. Next base: position 8,787,533 of record CM049867.1, read on the forward strand.
AGCAAGTACGTATTGAATAATGTTGCTGATTTGCGAGCTCCCAGCATGCATTTCAGCATGACTAATTTATGCAGTTGGTATTATAGGCTTATTCTTTTGCTGTTTGCTGCATTTATTATTATGCAGTTGTTGTTGTTGTCATCATCACTATTATTTTTTTTTCTGTGTGGTGCTGTTAGAGCTCATATTTTGTCTATTAATTGAGGTGTGTATATGAAGTGTTGAACCGTGTGTATTCATGTAAAGCTATTGAACATAGTGTTGTTTGTAAGACTCTGTTTTTAAGAAAATTGCACAGTTCTCATATACAGTAAACATCATTTTTTGTCCTTTCTAAATGATAATTTCCTAAATAAGACATCTGTGGTTGACGTGACAGGAATTTATTGGTTGAGTGAGACATTTTGCATTTAGTGAACAAGCGAATTCAATTTGGCAAGACAAAGTTTTTCTGGAGACAGTAACTCAAATATTTAATATATTTATGACTTAACTTTTCTTAAGTTTCTTTCTTTTATACAGTTTATAATTGAATAGAGAAATGACCATGAATATAGACTAAAAGATGCTCATCTGGCAGTTCAAATCTGTTTTATCCAGTGCTGGATTATTATAGTTAATTAAAACCAAAACAACATTAATAATAATAATAATATTAATAATAATAAATCTTAGTCCGAAATAAAATGAATTAAAATATAAAAACGTTAAATCTGTTTTATTTCAGCTAAATGTATCATTATAATTAACTTGATGTACAATTTTTTTTTTATTAAATAAAAAATTATAAAAACTATACAGACATACAAAAATGACACAAACTAATAAAATGATGCAAAGTAAAATGATACAAACTTCTAAAAATGACAAAACCATAAAACAAAATTACTAAAGCTTTAATTTATTCAAAAAAATATATTCAAAATAATAAAAACAGTACCTCAATCATACTAAAATAACGTGTTATTTTAGAATAATATAGAAAAATATAGGAAGGACCTGATTCAATATTATATGACCGTCCATATTATGACTAGTCAAGGCCAGCTCATCCGAGTCTGGAACTACAAAACCATTTTTATCTGTTCTAGTGAATAGATGTAAGAAACTGGCAACAAGAATTTAAGTGAAAACTTAATGTGAGTCAGGAGCGTAGCCAGAAAGGAGACTCTGGGTGTGCATCAGAAAAACTGGGTGTGCCACATTTATTGTCAGATTAATGCGCAAAAAAAAACAAGCATGCTTATTGGGTATTAATATGTTAGTTTAACCATTTCATTTTTGTGTAGGCTACATGTGTCTGTTAACCTATTCTCCATTTTGGATGTCTTTGAAAATCACTATTTTATATCTGCAACAAAGTGAGTGTGTGTGTGTGTGTGTGTGTGTGTGTGTGTGTGTTAGCATGCGTGCTGTATATTTAGTATTATTAAACCTTTCATTTCTGCGTATGTCTGTGTGTCTGTGTTTGTATGCTTACTGTTTATTAAGCATTTTTAAACCTTTCATTTCTTATGGGTGCAATGACAGTGCTTTGGTCTTTCTTGGGGGTGCTGAAGCATCTGCTAGCCCCTCCTTTGCGCTGCCCATGTTTATTACGATTAAAAAAATAATTATTCTGCATCTGTTTTTAGGTGTGCCAGCTGCCACTGTGGGTGGCACCGGCACACCCTGGCACACCCGTGGCTACGCCCCTGATGTGAGTCATGAGAAATGTACGCACAGAGCCAGTGTGATACATCATTTTTGAGAAGTGCTGCCAAATTGCACAAAATTCAAAACTACCTGCGAATATAATTTGCATTAATTTCATCATTTAGTAAAGAGCACTAATGTTTCCTCTGAGACACGAGTTTGTGCCACCAGACGGCAAAGCTGCATGGGTTATGAGGGAGTGCTGAATCAATACTTGGTACAGACTACATATTATAGCAGAAGCCATACAGTAACTCCTGCTATTGATTGAGGAGGGCAGGCTGTGGAATGAATTCTGAGGTTTGGAGTCATTTATTGTACCCTTGCTCGCATGTGTTTTGCAAATATGTTGGATTTTATCTGGATAAAGGGCCTAATCAGGTCATGTGATGGAAATATAACGAGAAAGACTATAATAGAACCTAGATATATATTATGATGCTACAGTATTCTAAAATATGGTTCTAGAGCAATCTGAGTCATATTGTGTTTGAACGCTCATTCTGACGGCACCCATTCACTGCGGAGGATCCATTGGTGAGCAAGTGATGAATGCTCCAAAATCTGTTCTGATGAATAACTGATATACATCTTGGATGGCTTGAGGGTGAGCACATTTTCATTTTTGGGTGAACTAACAGTGAACAGTGTCTCAGTGTTTCTACTCACTGCTTTGACAGTCAGTACCATGCTGATCATTTTCATAAGTGATTATTTTGTCTCTATTTCTAGTTTTGTCTAGATTTTGTACACTCCCTGAAGCTCACAATATTTTGAGTGTTCAGTCAAAGACTGATCTGATATAGCAAATGTTGCAATGACAATGTTGATGCCAGGCTTTTTGAATAAGTGGCCTTGAGTGGGTATAAAAGCAAATGTGACAAAATCTCAAACTGTGGAGAGTTCACCTAGCTGCGGAAACTAATTTAAGCAGAAAATGAAAACCTGAATTAGCTTCATTTCATGAAAAGAGGGAGAATGCGTTTTTTATGCATCAGCATCGGTTTTGAAAGGCTGGTTCAAAGTTTACACTGAGCTCTCTTGTGGCTTGTTATTTATGAAGTGTCAAAACTATCCGCAGAGAGATTTTGAGTGCACTGCACAGACTGAATTTGAAGGGATCTTTGGGATATTTATGATAAAAAAGTACTCTGTTGATGGAACTGTAGAATTTTTCTCCCTGTTGGATTCATGCCATTTCATCTAGAGACAGAAAAAAGAACGAAATACTGCCCTGTTCTGTCTTTTTTGGGGCCTGTCTGGTTGCTTTCCCATGCAGTGAATGTAGCTAAGCTTAAGTAAAGCATTTTAAAGCTTAAACAAAATATGCCAATGATCCATACCCTCATAAAAATGGAGTACACTTTAGCATGCATTTAAAAAGAGCACTAAAAATAATATTACATTTTCTGCAAGAATATTTTTTTTTAAATATGCTTTTAAGATTGGAAGTACACTACAAGTGCTTTCTCACTGTAATTCGAAGTTTCTGAAGTCATAAAATATTTTTGTGTGAGAAATAGACCAACATTTAAGTCATTGTTCGCTGACACCCCCATGAGCTCTAACTGGTTCAATTAATTAATTTAGACCAGCGTTGAGAACCAAAATTATTCATTGAAATTTGATTCAAAAGAATCATTTGTTCTTGAATCCTACACCAGTAAAAAATAACTTCAGAACATTTTATGATATTTCTGCATGCTTTTTTTTAAAGCTAGAAGGCTGCAGCACCATTATTTCAACAATATTCAAAACTCAAAAAATATCACAAAAGGACACTGTGAGTCCGAAAATACATCATGTGCGTCAGACTCCGGAGCGTGGGTCCAGACCTCACCGCTGTCAACATCACACATCGCTTGCTTCTCACCGGGAAGCTTACAGCCGTTCAATGGCAGAGAGGTGGAGGTGGATACATTGTGCTCTCTTTCATGCAGGAAGCATAAGACTTGAGATCTATTGATGGATATTAACACACATTGTTGTTGTATTAGCAGTGGTTTCTCCTTACTGTGACGTGTATGTCCGCTATGTTGCAAAGGTCAAAATCCATTCATTAGCACAATAAAGTGAATTGACTGAAAACTCACTAATGAGTCACTCACTTAGTTAAGTAAAAAAAAAAAAAAAGGTTTCTATACAATTATTATGTTAGTTTAAACACAACAGGAATTTATTCAGACAGTAAATCAGTTTATTTACTGCACTGAGGCAACATTCATTTTCATTCATAGCTATTGATCATTTTATCCAGAGGCAGCTGAATGCTTAATCTATGCAGTAATATTTATGGATCCATATATCATACATAGACCTTTTATGATGTGTGTATGTGCAGCCATGGGACCCTGGACAATGAAAGGTTAAAGGAGATGACTGACTGGTTTCATCATTTTCAATGACTGTGGTATGATGAGCTGCACATGACTGACAGTTAACTTCCAAATGGATTTGGTCAATTACAATTGTGTTTTCATTGCATTAATTAATCCAGTTCAGTGGGAAATGTATGAATATTTTATCTCTGTGTTACAAACAGAGATTTTGTTGCAAGAATTATGACCTTGTGGCTACAAAACACAATCACTGGGTCTGTATAAAGAATATACCATATTCAGCTTGTGTGTGTGTGTGAGTGTGTGTGCGTGTGTGTGTGTGTGTGAGTGTGTGTGTGTGTGTGTGTGTGTGTGTGAGCTACCAGAGTCATTTGTTTATTTATTTGAATGCTTTAGCTTTGCTTTTTTTGTATAACTGTAGAAACAAGTATTTACACATAAAGTCTTTGTAACATGCCTCATTTTGTCTTATATTATCCTGTAAAGTCTGACATATTAAATAAGAGCCTGAAAATTCTACATTTTTGAAATGGAAGTTTTTTGAGCATATTGAAAAAAAAGTTTGCACATGTTAGCATATTTGTAAAATATGATTTTGTATGATTTTATATAGTATATGGGAGAACATGGAGCTCATACTTGAGGAGGAACAAAACTGAGACAAAACATACAATTCGGTGCAGTTGCTGATATTTATCTGTCTAAAAATGTAAGAGTTATGATAGCTTGTTGATGCACTGAGAAGAGGTCCAGACAGACAAAATCTTTCCATCAAAATGTAGTTTATTAAAAATCATTTTTTCAAGTATCAAGTATCAAGCAAAAATCAAGTTAAAGTGACTATGATTACAGATGATTAAATGTAAAATATATACAAATTTAATTAAAGAAAGGATTAAAAATGTATACAATATCCAAACAGGATATGTTATGCTAAATTCTAATAGTCTAACAATCTGAGTATAATATTTTTCAAGAGAAAAAGAGATGAAGATCTTCAGAGCATGCAAAAAGAGAAGGTAAAGAAGCCAATTTGCGGAGCAATGACTAAAGACTCACATCCTCTTGCTGCATCATGGAATGTTTTTCTGTCCGATCAATCAAATTGTTTTATCCATTACATCATTATCTACATGTTGTCAAATATTTACCTCACCTAAGGTGATTTCATTCAGGAATAGTTCACGTTGACATGACCTATGAAATGCAGTAGGTACAACCCGAATTCTGGAAATGTTGGGATGTTTTTTTAAATTTCAATAAAATAAAAACTAAAAGATTTTCAAATCACATGAGCAAATATTTTATTCACAATAGAACATAGATAACATAACAAAAGTTTAAACTGAGGTATTTTAAAATGTTATGCACAAAATGAGCTCATTTCAAATTTGATGTCTGCTACAGGTCTCAAAATAGTTGGCACGGAGGCATGTTTACCAAAGTGTAGTATCTCCTCTTCTTTCCAAAACAGTTTGAAGACGTCTGGGCATCGAGGTTATGAGTTTTGGTGTAAGAATTTGGTCCGTTTCTTGCCTGATATAGGTTTCCAGCTGCTGAAGAGTTTGTGGTCGTCTTTGACGTATTTTTCGTTTAATGATGCACCAAATGTTCTCTATAGGTGAAAGATCTGGACTGCAGGCAGGCCAATTCAGCACCCGGACTCTTCTACTACGAAGACATGCTGTTGTAATAGCTGCAGTATGTGGTTTTGTATTGTCCTGCTGAAATAGACAAGGCCTTCCCTGAAAAAAGACGTTGTTTGGAGGGGAGCATATGTTGCTCTAAAACCTTTATATACCTTTCAGCATTCATAGTGCCTTCCAAAACATGCAAGTTGCCCATACCGTATACACTTATGCACCCCCATACCATCTGAGATGCTGGCTTTTGAACTGAACGCGGATAGCACGCTGAAAGGTCTCCCTCCTCTTTAGCCCAGAGGATACAGCGTCCGTGATTTCCAACAAGAATGTAAAATTTTGACATTCCATAAAAACCTGTAAAAAACTTTGTCTGACCATAAAAACACATTTTTCCACTTTGAAACAGTCAGCGCTTCTGGACCATGTCCACATATGACTTCCTGTTTGCATGACAGAGCTTTAGTTGGCTTCTTCAGATGGCACGGCGGATTGTGTTTACCGACAGTGGTTTCTGGAAGTATTCCTGGGCCCATTTAGTAATGTCAATGACAGAATCATGCCGATAAGGGTTGCAGTGTCGTCTGAGGGCCCGAAGACCATGGGCATCCAACAAAAGTCTTCGGCCTTGTCCCTTACACAAAGAGATTGATCCAGTTTCTCTGAATCTTTTGATGATGTTATGCACTGTAGATGATGAGATTTGCAAAGCCTTTGTAATTCGACGTTGAGGAACGTTGTTTTTAAAGTATTCCACAACTTTTTTATGCCCTCTTTCACAGATTGGAGAGGCTCTGCCCATCTTTACTTCTGAGAGACTCTGCCTCTCTAAGACATCCCTTTTGAAACTAATCATGTTACAGACCTGATGTCAATTAACTTATTTAGCTGCTAGATGTTCTCCCAGCTGAATCTTTTCAAAATGTTTTGCTTTTTCAGCCCTTTGTTGCCCCCGTGCCAAATTTTAAGACCTGTAGCAGGCATCAAAATTGAAATGAGCTCATTTAGTGGATACAAGTGTCAAGTATCTCAGTTTGAACATATGTTTTGTTCTCTATGTTATATTGTGAATAAAATATTGGCTCATGTCATGTGATTTGAAAGTCTTTAAGTTTTCAATTTATTCAAATTTAAAAAACATCCCAACATTTCAGGAATTCGGGTTGTAGAAGTAAGATTAAAAATAGAGACATGGGTTGTGGATTTACATCCTTCTAGTAGAGACAACAAAGATAAGAACATTTTCTTGAAAATCCCAGCTCTAGGAAAATAACATCTAGTATCATGAAAATAGGAGACAAATGTAAGCAAACATGCATCCTTGCATCTAAAATATTTTTGCAGAGAATAAGTTTCCAACATCCTGTTCAAACATCACTTAAGCATAACAAAATCTACCTTTTATGTCAAATTAAGAAAATATTTCACATCAATGGAATAGGAGTACAACTAAAATTATGAATTTAAATGCATAATACTTGAGTAACTGAGTATATGAGTAAAATAATACAGGATATGAATATGAAGATAACGTAATAAAAACATAAAATAATAATCCTATATTGTATTAATGAATATGAAAAATAAAAAAACAACCAAATTGGAAATTCTATTGCACCCCTTGTAACGTGAATCTATGACATTTATAACAGAATAACAGACTACTAACATAAAATGTATATAAATATTAATTTACACTCTATAGAGCCTAATAAAATGTCTTAGTAAGATATTTAAATGCTTAGTTTTATGACAAAATATCTGTATAGTTTTTATTACATATAATGCACTGCAATACAATAATGTGAGATAAACAAATCAACTTCTGAAAAAAAAATCATTAAATGTATTATTGTAACGGGCCGACAAGACAAGAGGCATGCGGATCCAAGTGCAAGCTTTTATTATTAGGCATGGTCAAAAACACAGGCAAGGTCAACAACTGTCAAACAGGTATATTGAGGGCAAGGCAGATGAGTACTCAAGTAAACGGGTGTGGTCTTCGATCGGCGAACAATATCCAGAGGGCTTGACAAGAGGGGTAATCCAGGTACGAAGCAGGAGATCAGGAACCAGACAATAAGGCAACACGAAAGGACTAGACTAAACTAAAATGAGACACGGAAAACTAGAAAAGGCTCTGTAAAGCAGCTAACACTGGGAGAGTGAAAAATGCAGAACAATACAGGAGACTTAACACAAAAACTCTTGGTACGTAGCTAACATTAGGAGAATGCTAAATGCTAAACAATACTCGGCAGAGAGCAAGAGGAAATCCATGGTTTAAGTAGGTTGTGTGATCAGTGCAATCAGCTGTGTGTTCAGTGAAATCAGCAGTGTGTTCAGTGCAATCAGCTGTGTGTTCAGTGCGTGTATGGTCAGTGCAATGGGTGATGGGAATTGTAGTCTGAGGTGGAGTGCAACAGTGAGTGTAGTGCAAGAGTCCATGTGGTGAGCGAGTGACCTCTGGTGGTGAGATAAGGGAAGCCCATGAACCGGATTCGAGACAATTATATGTGATACTCACATTTTAACATGAATATTCTAGTTGCTTCAGTCAAGTGTTCATCTTAAAATATGATATATTTACTCTCCCATGCACTTTCTAAAACCATTAACGTTTTTAAAGCGAAAAGACGTGTATCTCTTTGCATACTAAAAGGTTTGTGTACAAGAGGTTTTTAAAGTTATGATGATTTAGAGGCCTTAAGAGTTCATATCTTAAATATGACACACAAAGCTTTAAAGGGTTAAATAATCATTGTTGACTTCTGGATAAAACGGGTGATATAAACTACGATATAAACACATGCAACCAAATGCTTCAATGCCACAGATGCTTCTTGGCCACAGTAAGCTGCAATGTAGACCAGACCTAATGCTGTTAGGTCAAGGTATTTGACATGAGGGAAACCTGCACTGAGACACTTACCCTAATGTACCCCATATCCACCGCAGCTATAAATGAGGACTTGTGCAGCACTTATGTCTCACATAGAGCACATCCATCAATGCCAGCAAAGCTGTAAATGCTGGGCTACTGGAGCCATTAATGGGTGCTTATCTCCACACCTGCTTTTCAGGAGACACAACAACAGATTTTACCTAAGCTGTTGTTTTCCATTTCAAGGACCTGGATTTCATTACCTGCCTCTCACACAATGTCCAGGTATGTGGTCTGTGTTCACTCAAACACTTGAGGTGGTTAGCTCTGTGAATTGCTCACCACTGGCAGTCACCATACTTTCACTGTCAAGAGCACTTTATAAACACTAACTGTTGGAAAGCATTAACTACTGAGTCGTGCTTTCTGTTGAAACATAGCAGAAATAATGTTTGGGATGATTGTGAGATGAAAATATATACATCGTTTTTCTTTATTTAAAACTGTTTTATATAATTTGTTATACGCGTAATTTCTTACATTATTAACTACAGAAGTCTGTTTTTATAAAATCAAAAGTTAAAGAGCAAGTTTTGAAACAAGACATTACGCAATTAAAGGGATAGTTCACCCAAAAATACAAATTATGACGTTATTTACTCTCATGTCGTTCCTCATGCAAGACCTTCGTTCATTTTGGGAACTCAAATGAAGATATTTTTTATGAAATCCAAGAGCTTTCTGACTCTGCATAGACAGCAAAGCAACTGACACATTCAAGGCCCAGAAAGGTAGTAAGTGCATCGATAAAATAGTCCATGTGTCATCAAAAGTTCAAACTTAATTTTATGAAGCTACGAGAATATATTTTTGTGTGCAAAGAAAACAAAAAGATAACGACTTTATTCGACAATTTCTTCTCTTCTGTGTCAGTTTTCTATGTGCGTTCACATCAGTATACATGACACATTATCTTAGCTTCATAAAATAATGGTTGAACCATTGATGTCACATGGACTATTTTAAACATTTTCCACTTTCTGGGTTTTGAACGTGGCGGTACCCTTGCTGTCTGCAGGGTCAGAAACTCTTGGATTTCTATAAAAACATCTTAATTTTCTTGTTCCAAAGATAAACGAAGGTCTTATGGGTTTGGAATGACATGAGAGTAATTACTGACAGATTTGTTTTTGTGAAACATCCCTTTAAGCAATACTACTCGAGACGTTTTTCTATCGTCTCGGACTTGTCTTGGACTCGTTGGTATTTGGACTCGGACTTGTCTCGGACTTGGTCATCGGACTCGCCAAATGTTCAAGTTGGTCTCGACCGAGTCCAGCAATATATGCGTTTTTTTTCTCTTTCAAAACAAAGACTCGCTTGTTCCGCAAATGGGTAATGTAATGGCCATTGGTTTAACTCCATCTAGAACGGGCATTGTCATTGGTCCATCTAGAACGGGCATTGTCATTGGTCCATCTAGAACGGGCATTGTCATTGGTCGCCTGTTAAATGCACAGCTGCGTCATATGAGTGTGCGCGCTGCCTGGAGGCATAAATTATCTTTATTTTGGCCACAGACACGCTGTCGGCAAGTTGCATTATACAGTTTGGTTTTACAAAGTTCGTTGGAGTTTTCCCTCTCATTTTCCTTTGCGTTTAAATACCTTATTAATGCCCGTGCGCATTTTGCTTTCACTTTCATTTCAGGTCAATTGCTTATCTATAATTTACAACGACACATTTTCTGCAATAAACATGGGACTTTAATTAACAAAACGAATAAAAATACACCATTACCATGCTATAAGCCTAATATAAAATTACAAACTTGCAAAATGTTTAAATGTAAAAAAAAAAAAAACTGACAATCATCAAACGCCGTGGCACCAAATGAATAAGAAAAAGAACGAATAAGAGCAAAACGAATAAAGCCCGGAGTCACGGAATACAACTGGATGTAAAATAAAATAAATTACACAAAATAAAGTAAATAAAGTAAAAAATAAGCAAACACTGTGGCAATGGCTGGGCGATTTATCATATTTTATCGATTAATTCAAATTTAATGTTTTGCCACAATTAGATTTTTATAAATCGAGGAATCGTGATTTTGAATAGAAATATTACCAATGGCTAGAATTAGACACTTTGATAATAAGAGTAAAGAGAAAAGAACAATCCAACCGCATGTCGATGCACATGATTAATCGCTCACGTGTGATGCTCTCTAGGTGCCATTCACACAGAGTGTGCTTTTGTGTTGATGCGGGCAGTGGAATAGAAAAAAATACAAGAAGATGTGAGTTAAACATCTTTTAATAACTAGAGTGCCGCGTTTTTAGAAAGCCGTTTCATGCACGAGACGCTGCAAGAGACGCGAGCGCAACAGTCAAACGCGTCCATGCTTACATAGAAAAAACAATGGAAAAGCAGCGTAATCAAATACAAAACCGGTGAAGAACTACTACTGTATATCTGATATTTCAGGTTTGCATCCCGGTGACAGGCTGAAAACTGCTGTTCATTGTTTTACAGAGCCTTTATAGTTAATAATAGCACTCTAGGTGTTATACCTTCAATTTTTTGGAGCATTTGTCTTGTATTATTTCAGAACATAGAGCCTAATATGCATAATATAAGTTTGTACAAGATGTAGTTGTAGTTCATCTTTTCTGCAAAGATATTTAGTGATTTGTTTCACATTTACATCATGAAGACAACGTTATGTGTGGTGCACTTAGAATATATTCTTTATATCTTTATACTTTTCTTTAACTAGAGGGTTAATAAAGAGAAAGTTTCTTGAATCATGTTGTAGTTACATTTTCAAGTTGACTAGATAAAATCTTACAAAATCGAGAATTGGTCAAATATAAGTGAAATTGCTAAACCTAAAATATCCTCCTGAGACGCCCCCCTAAAAAAAAAGTTTTCATGTCATTACATTGTTTAGACCATAAGATTTTTTTTTTTTTGAAAAACTCTATTTTATTCATATTTGATTATATGTCCTCTGTAGAGGATACAAGGACTAAAATTAAATGGCATGAATAGAAAACGGCAAAATCAATGGGAGTTTTTTTAAATCACCAACTACATTTTTAGGTTTCAGGATTTTTTTATTCTAAACTTTGTTTAAGGATGATTCTCAAATATGTTTTAAAATGTATAACAAAATGATTTGATATACCATTTTGTTTTATGCAATATGTGTGTAAAAAATTCCATAAACTGTTTTCCCATTAAACACAGTGTACCTATACACCGTATCTAATTTGCTTATTAATGTGTTGCTGTTGGGACAGAATGTTGAAAAAAAAATCATAATGGGAGTAATACATGGCCAGATTTTCATAATAATATATGATATTTCATAAGCAAACTGATATATAATTTATTTCCCTATTCAATTGTTGTCTCCCAAAATGCATAATAAACATGCTTTTAGTCCTGGTGTCCTCTGAGCATGTATGAAATTATGTCCTGTTTCATAACAGGAAGTCATATTTGAATTTGAAAACCCATAACATTTTCCTGAGATGTTGCTTTATGACAAACAATCTGAAAATGATTCAGATGTAAAATACATTACAGAATATAATCATATTTCCATAAGGATGTACAATTTTTCACTAAATTAAATATTGCCATCTTTAAAGACGTAGGAGAGGGTTTAAAAACCTTTAGTATCTCTATAAAGCCCTGAATGAGCTCTGTGCAGGACATCCGGGCTTATAACTGTGACATGTGAGGTCTCAGAGAAATACACTAAAATAGAATGTCCACTACAGAGGCACAAACTCCATCGCTGGGTCTCAGGAGGATAAATAAAATAGCCTAATTTGATCCTACAGTGTTGCTGCACATGCTTTAGATCATTACAAACAATAATGCAAAATTATTATATTAGAATAGAAGATATGCCGTCTCTCGTATCACATCAATTATCAATAATTAAGTATGTGGTTTTGAAGAAGATTTTTTTCTTTCTCTGTTTTGACCGTCTCATTTGGACTTGGACTTGGACTTGGACTCGAACCTCTTTGGGTTCGGACTTGACTCGGACTCGACAAAGGTGGACTTGACTACAGCCCTACTACTATGCAGCTTATATGACTGTGAGATACAAAATTGCAGTTACCTTTTAATTTTACCCCAGGTAACTTTTAGGCTAAGATTCAAGGCTCATTCACACCAAAGATGATAACTATAACGATAACGATAAAGATATTGTCACGGTGCGGGCGAGGAGCACAGAGGAAAAACAGGGGTCTGAGTCAAAATGCAGGTAAGCATGGGTTAAATGAACAAAAAAGTCCAACAAGGCAAAAACAAAAGAAGATACCAAAACGGGACACCCCAGACGGCAACACAGTGCTGGTGTCCTAATGAGCATGGAAACAATGTCTTGAGGAATCACATGTATGATACATACACACACTACTACATATACATACAAATTTGCCAGGCTGTGTGGTGAGTGAGGAGGGAATATAAAGCCAGTTAAAATGGGGAACAGCTGAGGATGTGATTAGTGACAGGTGTATGGAGTGAAGGGAAATGAGTCCAGGAAGAAGGGAGATGGTGACCTCTGGTGGTGAGAGGGAGGAAGGCCTGGCCTGGACTCATGACAGATTACATTTACATTTATGCATTTAGCAGACGCTTTTATCCAAAGCGACTTACAATTACATTCAGGTTATACATTTTCATTAGTAAGTGTGTTCCCTGGGAATCGAACCCACAACCTTTTGCACTGCTGATGCAATGCTCTACCACTGAGTCACACAGGAACAGATATAGCTTTAAAAATCATTTGAACAACATTCACAATATTACTTAAAAAACAACAACAACAACAAAAACTACAACTGTATTTCTGATCAAAACAATAACTTTGGTAGTGTATATACTGTACTTTAAACCATCATTATATATGTTCATTTCTTGTAGAAATGTAAATATTCAGTGTATAATCTGATCTAATTTAATAATCTTATCTAATCTAATCTACTATAATCTATTCTAATATAATATATAATTAGAAAATATGAAAACCATGGAAGTTTTGAGTCAGGCACATCTAGCGACTTTTTAGAAAATCCTTTTTAGGTAATATTTTTTAGAAAGGTCTCTGCACTGTCTATTGATTTTATTTTCAAAATATTTATTGTGTCTAGCTCAGCATGGGGTGTCCATTTGGACTCTAAATTGGACTCAGCAAGCTTCAGTGAGTAGTGCCAGACTAAATGTAACGTGGAGTGGTGCATTTGCCCACAGAGAGTAATTTACAGTGTCACCGAATTTCATTATTTCATGTATTGTAACTTTCTGTAAACCCTCAAACCCATCATAATTACCTCTGAGATAAGTGGTTCTCAGTGTAAAAAACAAACAAAGACTATCATAAAAGTCTGCCTGATGCCCTCTGTGCATCTGACTCAGATAGCAAGAGCCCCGCAGCTACTTTCACATCAAAACAAGGCCTCTCATATTGAAGCATGATAATGTAGAAGCAGGAGGTCGAGGCTGGGTCTGGGACCTTGATTAGCTGATTAACAGCACTTTCTGTTTGCAGAAACAAACAGGTATTTTTGACAACTTCTTGTTTAACTTAACTGTTAGGAAAAGAGCAGCCTGAACATTCACATAAACATCTACTTTTGTGTCTAATAGAAGAAAGAAATGCTTGAAATGACATGAGGGTGATTAAATCATGACAGATTTTCTTTTATAAACAAAAGAAGTTCTTTCTTGTTGATTTCCCCTGAAAATGACTGCGTTCTGTCCCACACAGCAGTGAAAAACATGAGGAAAAATGTCTTCACTCTTCCATTATCTGATTATTAAGTGCATGATATAGTTGCCTTGAGATATAGTTCACAGAATAAATATTTAATCAAGGATCTCATTGAGGTCCCTGCTGATCTGTAATGTATAGCACAGTGACAAACAATATAAAGATATTGTCTGCAATATTAAAGAAGCTGGATGGTAAACATCAACATTTGTATCATTAAATGTGAATATGCAGACATTTGCAATCGTTAGCTGCAGCCGCATGATGGAGGACTGAAGTTCAGGCTTCGTTTGCCCTATCATCCATTATGTAAGCTTAATGTCAGTGCATAAAAGCTCCACCTTAAATGTGAATCTGCTCTGATAAAGGTCTGGCCCTGAAATGATCTTTGTGATGGATGACATTCCCCGCACCCTGTCTGTGAAAGACAGCAGAATAACAAATCCAGAGAGCCGTAATATTCATGCTGGAAGGAAAACCGACAGCATCTGCCTCAATAATACCCGGCCCGCCTCCATTTGAGCTGTTATTACATGTGCTTCTGATGCTTCATTTCAATATTCAAATATGCAAAGGAGATTCAGGCATTTGGACGATCAGTTCACTGAGCTGTCATTACATCTTTTGAAGTAAAAGACACACTCTGATTCCATTCAGTGCTGTCACAAAGAAAAAAATAATTCTGCGGATATGAATCAGGCTTAAGCCAGGAAGGCATGTGTGCCATCTAATCAACATGAGCAGGCATTGACCATCCTTTTCATAATATAATTGACAGATTTTTCATTTTCTCAATGCAATCTGTGCTTGTATTTGTATTGCAACAAATATATTTTGCTTAGGCAATGATTAAGGATGTACAGTCCAGTTTTAGACACTTTTGTGGACTATGTTTCATTGCATTATAAAAACAGAAACAATGATTTGACACTTTCCCCCCCATGGAAAAAATACATAAAAAATGTAAATCATGCAAACAGGATCTTCTAAGATGAGCCTGTTTTAATTTGTTTGAGGGCATTAAGTCAACAATGTCAAGGTGATACAACTGTCTTAATATGATTGCATTATAATGCATAAAAAGCCTAAACATCTCATTACATTGTTTGTAATAATAGTGTATGATCATTTATTTGAAATATAATAATAACTACTCCTCTATTTTTAATTTTTGTACTTATCTTTTTGTTTTTTTATTCAAAGTTATATGCAAAAAAAAAAAAGTACAAATAAATACTTAATATTTATGAATGAATCATTCACAATATTTAACAAAATATTAAACGTTTTTTTTTTATTTAAAAAAACTCTTAAATATGCATTTAAGTTTTTAGGACATTGTGTTGTTATTATGAATTAATAATTGACACTATTGGTTTAGAAAAACTTAAACATGCATTTATAAATATATAATTTTTTTTTATAAAGTATATACACACATATATGTAACATATGTGAACACACATATATGTAAGGACAATATATTGTTACTTTTTACTTGGTTATGCTACATTATATTTTTTGTCAATAAATTCAACAACTTTTCTTGGAAATATAACACAAATTCCGGAAATGTTAGGACGTTTTTTAAATTAGAATAAAATGAAAACTAAAATAACTTAAAATCACACGAGCCAATATTTTATTCACAATAGAACATAGACAACATAACACATGTTTAAACTGAGAATTTTGTAACATTTTTATGCTCATTACAAATGTGATGCCTGCTACAGGTCTTAAAATAGTTGGGACGGGGGCATGTTTACCAGGGTGGAGCATCTCCTTTTTTTTTCAAAACAGTTTGAAGACGTCTGGGCATCGAGGTTATGAGTCTGGGTGTTGTTTTGGTCCCATTCTTGCCTGATATGGGTTCCAGCTGCTGAAGAGTTTGTGATCATCTTTGATATATTTTTTGTTTAAAGGGGTCATATGATGCGATTTCAAGTTTTGTTTTCTCTTTGAAGTGTTACAAGCTGATTGTGCATAGATAAAAGCATAGATAAAATCCCTGAAGCTGCAAAGACTAAAGTCTGAAAACCAAAGAGATATTCTTTACAAAAGTTAAGACTCCGCCATGCCCTCCTAAAACGGCTCATTCAAACACGCCCCCACATGTCTATGTCACAATGTGGAAATATTTGCGTAAGGTGTGGTTTCAGTAGCTGCAGTAGTGTTGATGCAGCCATGACAGGGAGAAACTGTGTGTTTCTAGGCAAAAGCACTTTATTTGGCCTTCCGAAGGAACAGAACAGCAATACATTTATGGACGACGGTTTCATGAACCTAGGAGAGGAGGTAATTCTGACTTTGCTATGACAATCTGGCGCTTCTGAATCAGCGACTGTGTGTTTTGTTATTAGTTTAAGTATTTGCTATTGACTGTTCAAATGCAGAGTTTTACTCGTGTGTGTGTGTGTGTGTGTATGTGACAGAGAGAGAGACAGGGTCACATCACAGCGGAATGTACAGCCGTCAGAAATCGTCTTTTTCACGGCTTGTGTGTTTGTGTGTGTGTGTGTGTGACAGAGAGAGAGAGAGAGAGAGACAGGGTCATATCACTGCGGAGTGTACAGCCCTTCAGAAATCGCCTTAATCGTGGCTTGTGTGTGTGTTTGTGTGTGTGTGTGTGTGTGTGTGTGTGTGTGTGTT
The DNA here is from genome assembly GCA_027474115.1 of Schizopygopsis malacanthus. NCBI lineage: Eukaryota > Metazoa > Chordata > Actinopteri > Cypriniformes > Cyprinidae > Schizopygopsis > Schizopygopsis malacanthus. Next base: position 8,804,549 of record CM049867.1, read on the forward strand.
TGTGACAGAGAGAGAGAGAGAGAGAGAGAGAGAGAGAGAGACAGGTTCATATCACTGCGGAGTGTACAGCCCTTCAGAAATCGCCTTAATCGTGGCTTGTGTGTGTGTTTGTGTGTGTGTGTGTGTGTGTGTGTGTGTGTTTGTGACAGAGAGAGAGAGAGAGAGAGAGAGAGAGAGAGAGAGAGAGAGAGAGGTTCATATCACTGCGGAGTGTACAGCCCTTCAGAAATCGCCTTAATCGTGGCTTGTGTGTGTGTTTGTGTGTGTGTGTGTGTGTGTGTGTGTGTGTGTGTGTGTGTTTGTGACAGAGAGAGAGAGAGAGAGAGAGAGAGAGAGAGAGAGAGAGAGAGAGAGAGAGACAGGTTCATATCACTGCGGAGTGTACAGCCCTTCAGAAATCGCCTTATTCGCGGCTTGTTTGCAAACACATACCAGCATCATCACTGTGTCTGTCACATGACTCTGTTCCCCTCTCAGGCTTGAACTGATGGTAAAACTAAGGACATTATTAACTTTATTTGTCTTTACTTTAATTTTGAAAGCTGAAGCTCGTGATTATGGAAAGGGCCATTCAATCTCTGAGATTTGATAGATAATATTAATATAGGCTATTGAAATAATAAATTACCTTTGGCTATTATTTCTTACACTGATCCCTGGACTTGATTGTGTTGTAAGGATAGCCAGTGTAACAGTTAGACCATGTAATGTCCTGATTGTAAATTTAAAACTGATATCAGCTCAAAGCACTTTTGAGTCAATGGTAATGTAACAAGATAACTGTATTACCTTACTACACAATCTGAATTTAATTAGCTTATATTAGCACAATTTATAATAAATCTGTCTTTCTGGACAGATTACTGTTTGAATTGAGAACGTAGCCGCTCGATGAAGGCTTTAAGAGCTTGAAGAATCGTCTGCCGGCTGATCGCTCCTGCTTCACGGGCCTCACGGCGAGCGAGACTCGCGCTAACAGTGATTCCCTTCTCCGTCCGCGTTTTGATTCCAGCAAGTCAGTTTTGGTGAATGCAAACAAGGTGATTACTGATCATGAGGCCAACATCCTCCAAGCCAAGAAAACATGCAATCTACCTGAGGGAAGACATCTTTCACTTCTAGTGTATTCTTAAACCTGGATTTCATTATTGGAGCACAAATCCAGGTACCAAAAGCAGCCCACACCAAGCTCTCTTTAATTAAAAACATGCATTTTCATGTATTCATTGGCTACATGGCTGCAATAACATTTCAGTTCAAAACTATGCCATTGTTAAAAAATGCTTTACTGACTGAAGTTTCAGACTTTCAGTTGTTATGCTCTCAAAATGTATGGCATGTATGTATATATTGTATATATACTGTAAATATATATTAAATAGAACTGACTAGCAACATCTGTCTTTTGTAATATTGAGTATCCAAATTAGAAATATATAAAGTGCCTTTAAAGTGTGATATTACAATATACATAGTGAAGTACAGTGCAACAGAATGGTAATAAATTGTACATAAATACTACACAGATATTACAGAATAAACTCAGTAATTCAGTTTAATTTGACCTCAAATGAAACATGGTTAAAATCATGAATATGTGCTGTGTTACATTTCACAGATTTTTTTTGCCTTAACATTCATTTCTCTTACATTTTATTAGAGTATTCTGTTAAGTTGCGCATGCGTGTTATAGACATACCGTACATCACTTTGAGCATGTGCAGTAAACACATACGTGACATACATACGTGACATCACCGCTCTACAGTCTGCAGCGAGGGGTGTCTCATTTCAACTGACTGGCTGAGGCCATCCTAATAACGCGCCAATGCTGCGCGTCGCCACGGAAGCTTATTATTTGCACGTGTTTTTATGCCTTGCACATTTAGACATTCAACAAAGTTTATAAATCGCTAAAACATTCAAACACAGGACGCTGAAAATCTCAAGAAACAAAATCTCAGTGTGCACATAATAGAGAGCAAACGTACACTTAAATGTATGGAAGCCCGTTTCCGCCACTGAAAAAAAAATAAAACAAGGTAATTGTGACTTTTTATCTCACAATTCTGACTTTTTTTCTCGCAATTCTGAGATATAAACTCGCAATTCTGACTTTTTTTCTCGCAATTCTGAGATATAAACTCGCAATTCTGACTTATAAACTCGCAATTCTGACTTATAAACTCGCAATTCTGAGATACAAACTCGCAATTCTGACTTATAAACTCGCAATTCTGAGATATAAACTCGCAATTCTGACTTATAAACTCGCAATTCTGAGATATAAACTCGCAATTCTGACTTTTTTTCTCGCAATTCTGAGATATAAACTCGCAATTCTGACTTATAAACTCGCAATTCTGACTTATAAACTCGCAATTCTGAGATATAAACTCGCAATTCTGACTTATAAACTCGCAATTCTGACTTATAAACTCGCAATTCTGAGATATAAACTCGCAATTCTGACTTATAAACTCGCAATTCTGAGATATAAACTCGCAATTCTGACTTATAAACTCGCAATTCTGAGATATAAACTCGCAATTCTGACTTTTTCTCTCGCAATTCTGAGATATAAACTCGCAATTCTGAGATATAAACTTGCAAATCTGAGATATGAACTAGTTTCGTGTTTCTGAGATTGACCATCACTGGAGTGTCAGAGACATATGGAAGCCCGTTTCCGCCACTGAAAAAAAAATAAAACAAGGTAATTGTGACTTTTTATCTCACAATTCTGACTTTTTTTCTCGCAATTCTGAGATATAAACTCGCAATTCTGAGATATAAACTCGCAATTCTGACTTATAAACTCGCAATTCTGACTTATAAACTCGCAATTCTGACTTATAAACTCGCAATTCTGAGATATAAACTCGCAATTCTGAGATATAAACTCGCAATTCTGAGATATAAACTCGCAATTCTGACTTATAAACTCGCAATTCTGAGATATAAACTCGCAATTCTGAGATATAAACTCGCAATTCTGACTTATAAACTCGCAATTCTGACTTATAAACTCGCAATTCTGAGATATAAACTCGCAATTCTGACTTATAAACTCGCAATTCTGACTTATAAACTCGCAATTCTGACTTTTTTTCTCGCAATTCTGAGATACAAACTCGCAATTCTGACTTATAAACTCGCAATTCTGACTTATAAACTCGCAATTCTGACTTTTTTTCTCGCAATTCTGAGATATAAACTCGCAATTCTGACTTATAAACTCGCAATTCTGAGATATAAACTCGCAATTCTGACTTATAAACTCGCAATTCTGAGATATAAACTCGCAATTCTGAGATATAAACTCGCAATTCTGAGATATAAACTCGCAATTCTGACTTATAAACTCGCAATTCTGAGATATAAACTCGCAATTCTGACTTATAAACTCGCAATTCTGACTTTTTTTCTCGCAATTCTGAGATATAAACTCGCAATTCTGACTTATAAACTCGCAATTCTGACTTATAAACTCGCAATTCTGACTTATAAACTCGCAATTCTGAGATATAAACTCGCAATTCTGACTTATAAACTCGCAATTGCGAGTTATAAAGTAAATACAGTAATAGTCAGGGTCTCTGAGAACAATAATAAATTGAAAGAACCAGCAAACCTTTAAAGGAAAGATGTTTATGAGTGTTTGAAAATGAGTAACGGTGTGACTCGGTGCAACAGTAATAGGGTAACTGGGAACAGGAGTCAACTGAGCAAAACTATAAAGGACAAATTTATAAGTGTTTGCAAATGGGACATTATGTAACAATGCAAGTATATGTAACGGATGTGTATGCCCGTGGTGTCAAAAGAGGTGCTCTAGCAACTGACGCTAGAGGCTACAGCCTTTGGCGTTACTTGTTAAAGCGCCTGACTCGTGCGTGGGAATTCCGGGTTCGAGACTCGCTCGGCGCAAGAACGAGTTTGTACTGTGCGGACCCGGGAGGGTATGTACATCATACACGGATGCGTGGGGTGAATTTGCCTTTAATTTTCTCCCAAACTATACAGTAAATATATTTGAACATTATTACAATAATATTCAGGGTCACTGTTAAGAGGAATCAATTGGAAGAATGAGCAAACCTATTAAAGATCACTTTTTACAAATGCTTATGAGAAAGTGTGAGATTGCACATTGAGATTTGGAGTGATTTGCCATTAATTTGTAAAAAAAACTTGTACTGCAGATTTAACTTTAAAATGAATACAGTAATAGTCACTGTAAACAAGTATGAGCTGAAAGGTGTACACACAGAGAGAGAGAGAGAGAGAGAGAGAGAGAGAGAGAGAGAGAGAGAGACATATATAGCCTTTATATAGTAACATTGATAAATTATGTATATTCATAAATGTACAATACAAATATGAATGTGCAAAAATTCACAAATATTAATTCAATGTTCAAGTCATAAAAAAACATGTTAAGACATATTATGTCATGATATAAAATATATATAAAATATAAATAAATGCATATTCTGATGTCGCTTTATGGTCTTTTTATGGTTAAATTATGTTTTAGGTAGACATATTTTGGGTCATCGTAAACACGAATCTATTGAAAATATCAGCAATAAAGGAAACGCCGTTATGACAGCGTTACATCCATTTTGAACGCTCCCAGCGCCCTTACCGTAAGTGCGCGATTAGACGCGTAGAACCAAAGAAAAGTGCGGCTGGCTCGACCGTGTATTTTCAAACCGCGGCTGGCTTGACCGCAGTGTTTTACCGCGTCTCCGCCACAACTGATTCCTGCATAACGTTCTCTCAAGAGTTCGGAAACTAAGCTTTATCTTGTGTAACTCCTCATCATAATAAAATTATGATTTCTCTATTAGTGAAACCACGCCGAAAATAATCCTCTATATTGTTATAGGCTATAGAGCTAATACCATCCGTGCACACGTCTAGTCTTGTCTCTATGGAAGCCCGTTTCCGCCACTGAAAAAAAAATAAAACAAGGTAATTGTGACTTTTTATCTCACAATTCTGACTTTTTTTCTCGCAATTCTGAGATATAAACTCGCAATTCTGACTTATAAACTCGCAATTCTGAGATATAAACTCGCAATTCTGACTTATAAACTCGCAATTCTGAGATATAAACTCGCAATTCTGACTTATAAACTCGCAATTCTGAGTTTTTTTCTCGCAATTCTGACATATAAACTCGCAATTCTGACTTATAAACTCGCAATTCTGAGATATAAACTCGCAATTCTGACTTATAAACTCGCAATTCTGATTTATAAACTCGCAATTCTGACTTTTTCTCTCGTAATTCTGAGATATAAACTCGCAATTCTGAGATATAAACTCGCAATTCTGACTTATAAACTCGCAATTCTGACTTATAAACTCGCAATTCTGACTTATAAACTTGCAATTCTGACTTATAAACTCGCAATTCTGAGATATAAACTCGCAATTCTGACTTATAAACTCGCAATTCTGACTTTTTTTCTCGCAATTCTGACTTATAAACTCGCAATTCTGACTTTTTTTCTCGCAATTCTGACATATAAACTCGCAATTCTGACTTATAAACTCGCAATTCTGAGATATAAACTCGCAATTCTGACTTTTTCTCTCGCAATTCTGAGATATAAACTCGCAATTCTGAGATATGAACTAGTTTCGTGTTTCTGAGATTGACCATCACTGGAGTGTCAGAGACAAGACTAGACGTGTGCACGGATGGTATTAGCTCTATAGCCTATAAAATAGAGGATTATTTTCGGCGTGGTTTTACTAATAGAGAAATCATAATTTTATTATGATGAGGAGTTACACAAGATAAAGCTTAGTTTCCGAACTCTTGAGAGAACGTTATGCAGGAATCAGTTGTGGCGGAGACGCAGTAAAACACTGCGGTCAAACCAGCCGCGGTTTGAAAATACACGGTCGAGCCAGCCGCCCTTTTCGTTGGTTCTGCGCGTCTAATCACGCACTTACGGTACGGGCGCTGGGAGCGTTCAAAATGGATGTAACGCTGTCATAACGGCGTTTCCTTTATTGCTGATATTTTCAATAGATTCGTGTTTACGATGACCCAAAATATGTCTACCTAAAACATAATGTAACCATAAAAAGACCATAAAGCGACATCAGAATATGCATTTATTTATATTTTATATATATTTTATATCATGACATAATATGTCTTAACATGTTTTTTTATGACTTGAACATTGAATTAATATTTGTGAATTTTTGCACATTCATATTTGTATTGTACATTTATGAATATACATAATTTATCAATGTTACTATATAAAGGCTATATATGTCTCTCTCTCTCTCTCTCTCTCTCTCTCTCTCTCTCTCTCTCTCTCTGTGTGTACACCTTTCAGCTCATACTTGTTTACAGTGACTATTACTGTATTCATTTTAAAGTTAAATCTGCAGTACAAGTTTTTTTTACAAATTAATGGCAAATCACTCCAAATCTCAATGTGCAATCTCACACTTTCTCATAAGCATTTGTAAAAAGTGATCTTTAATAGGTTTGCTCATTCTTCCAATTGATTCCTCTTAACAGTGACCCTGAATATTATTGTAATAATGTTCAAATATATTTACTGTATAGTTTGGGAGAAAATTAAAGGCAAATTCACCCCACGCATCCGTGTATGATGTACATACCCTCCCGGGTCCGCACAGTACAAACTCGTTCTTGCGCCGAGTGAGTCTCGAACCCGGAATTCCCACGCACGAGTCAGGCGCTTTAACAAGCAACGCCAAAGGCTGTAGCCTCTAACGTCAGTTGCTAGAGCACCTCTTTTGACACCACGGGCATACACATCCGTTACATATACTTGCATTGTTACATAATGTCCCATTTGCAAACACTTATAAATTTGTCCTTTATAGTTTTGCTCAGTTGACTCCTGTTCCCAGTTACCCTATTACTGTTGCACCGAGTCACACCGTTACTCATTTTCAAACACTCATAAACATCTTTCCTTTAAAGGTTTGCTGGTTCTTTCAATTTATTATTGTTCACAGAGACCCTGACTATTACTGTATTTACTTTATAACTCGCAATTGCGAGTTTATAAGTCAGAATTGCGAGTTTATATCTCAGAATTGCGAGTTTATAAGTCAGAATTGCGAGTTTATAAATCAGAATTGCGAGTTTATAAGTCAGAATTGCGAGTTTATGTAACACAGGTTAGAATCCTGCTATATGAGAAACAGAAAGAAAATAATATAATTTTTAAATAATTATAACTCTAACATATTGCAAAAAGATTAAATAGAATGTTGCTTAAAGTCATTGCAGTTTAATATAATAAATAATAAAATGACTAAATGCTGAAATTATATATTCAGTTTAAACTGCGACTGCGCGTGACGTCATAGAGACGAGACGCGGGAGCAGTAAGAGGCGAACGCATTTTGCTGATCGCGAGCGAGAGAGAAAAAAGCAAGATCAATCCAAGGCAAATATCTAAATAATCCTTTCTAATATCTGTATAATATGATATATATTATGCTGTAGACCTATTATTTGATTATATTGGGTTGTTTTTAGAACGAGATTGCGATATTACCACTGACGATTTCTGATGCGAACCCCTGTAAATCCATGCGGGTTTCAAACATATAATAATCCCGGATTTGGTGAGTTTTTAAGTAATATTGTTCAATTTACTGAAAACTGGTTGTTATATTTGTTTATTGAAGGTTTTGAAATGTTTCTGAAGTGTTTAAAGTGTGAAATAGTTCAGAAGAAGTGTGAAAGGTGATAAAATATTCCATTTAAGCACTTAAATGTTATATTGTACAAATTGACATATTCTGGTATGTTATATGTGATGACTAGAGGAAAAAGAGTATTTAAATACTATTTTCAAATCTATATAGATGGTTGATTGATGAATGTAAAGAGTATATATTGCGTTGTCTAAAAGAAATAGTGTGCAAATGTGTATGATGTTTAAGACGCTGTTTGTGTGAACAGGTCAGGTTTTTTAGTGCGATTGGATGAACCCTTTGACATCGAGATGGCGAGCCTACCCACCCGAACCACAGTGATTTGAGAGAAACGCAAACGGAAGATTCCGGTAGTGCTTTCAACTAAACAGGTGGAATCCGTTTTTTTCATTGAGTACATTCTGATCGGAAGGATCAGATTATTTTCCCGACGTTGATCATTTTGCACTATTGACTGTCGCAATACAACCTTCATCAAAGACTCTTTGCACACACCAACATATTTTACACTTTGATTGACAAAAGAACGTTTCTATTGAGGAGTAATCGACTGTCATATTGTTGAAGAATTTAATTGTTTTGATTTGTCTATTGTGATTTAATGTAATTTATTTTCTCATATTTTGTTTTAATTTCGGTTAATCATTTTATGAGTGGGAACTAAAAGAGTGAAAAGGAACTAAAACCCCAAAATAACAAAAGCTCTTATTAAACTAAAAGTAGCGGAACTAAATATCTATAACTAAAATTAGAAACTAAACGACTAAAATATAACTTAAATAACTAGAAGTAAATAGTGAACAGAGCTCAAAAGATATCTAAAAGAACAACAAGGGATTGAAAAGGACAATTGTTTCATTTGATTTGATTTATTTTTATTTCATTGTTGTTGTGATTGTTACATTTGCTTTTATTATCATTGTTTTGCACCAATCAAAATACATTCATATAATTACAGTCATTGCCTGTGTCTTGAGTACTTTGATTCTTACCCTCCTGTAACCGAACCTAGACACTGGTCCAATATCAGGTCCTTAGAGCGACCTGTCACTGTAACATAGTCAACCACACTGTAGAGTTGTTACATTTATATCTCAGAATTGCGAGAAAAAAAGTCAGAATTGCGAGTTTATATCTCAGAATTGCGAGTTTATAAGTCAGAATTGCGAGTTTATATCTCAGAATTGCGAGTTTATATCTCAGAATTGCGAGAAAAAAAGTCAGAATTGCGAGTTTATAAGTCAGAATTGCGAGTTTATATCTCAGAATTGCGAGTTTATAAGTCAGAATTGCGAGTTTATATCTCAGAATTGCGAGAAAAAAAGTCAGAATTGCGAGTTTATAAGTCAGAATTGCGAGTTTATAAGTCAGAATTGCGAGTTTATATCTCAGAATTGCGAGAAAAAAAGTCAGAATTGCGAGTTTATAAGTCAGAATTGCGAGTTTGTATCTCAGAATTGCGAGAAAAAAAGTCAGAATTGCGAGTTTATAAGTCAGAATTGCGAGTTTATAAGTCAGAATTGCGAGTTTATATCTCAGAATTGCGAGTTTATAAGTCAGAATTGCGAGTTTATATCTCAGAATTGCGAGTTTATATCTCAGAATTGAGAGTTTATAAGTCAGAATTGCGAGTTTATAAGTCAGAATTGCGAGTTTATAAGTCAGAATTGCGAGTTTATATCTCAGAATTGCGAGTTTATATCTCAGAATTGCGAGAAAAAAAGTCAGAATTGTGAGATAAAAAGTCACAATTACCTTGTTTTATTTTTTTTTCAGTGGCGGAAACGGGCTTCCATATGTCTCTGACACTCCAGTGATGGTCAATCTCAGAAACACGAAACTAGTTCATATCTCAGAATTGCGAGTTTATAAGTCAGATTTGCGAGTTTATATCTCAGAATTGCGAGTTTATATCTCAGAATTGCGAGAGAAAAAGTCAGAATTGCGAGTTTATATCTCAGAATTGCGAGTTTATAAGTCAGAATTGCGAGTTTATATCTCAGAATTGCGAGTTTATATCTCAGAATTGCGAGTTTATAAGTCAGAATTGCGAGTTTATATCTCAGAATTGCGAGTTTATATCTCAGAATTGCGAGTTTATAAGTCAGAATTGCGAGTTTATATCTCAGAATTGCGAGAAAAAGTCAGAATTGCGAGTTTATAAGTCAGAATTGCGAGTTTATAAGTCAGAATTGCGAGTTTATATCTCAGAATTGCGAGTTTATAAGTCAGAATTGCGAGTTTATATCTCAGAATTGCGAGTTTATAAGTCAGAATTGCGAGTTTATAAGTCAGAATTGCGAGTTTATATCTCAGAATTGAGAAAAAAAGTCGAGAAAAAGTCAGAATTGCGAGTTTATAAGTCAGAATTGCGAGTTTATAAATCAGAATTGCGAGTTTATATCTCAGAATTGCGAGTTTATATCTCAGTATTTATAAGTCTCAGAATTAGTTTATAAGTCGAGAAAAAAAGCGAGAAAAAGTCAGAATTGCGAGTTTATAAATCAGAATTGCGAGTTTATATCTCAGAATTGCGAGTTTATAAGTCAGAATTGCGAGTTTATATCGAGAAAAAAAGTCAGAATTGCGAGTTTATAAGTCAGAATTGCGAGTTTATAAGTCAGAATTGCGAGAAAAAGTTTATAAGTCAGAATTGCGAGTTTATATCAGAATCAGTTTAATTGCGAGTTTATAAGTCAGAATTGCGAGTTTATATCTCAGAATCAGAATTGCGAGTTTATAAGTCAGAATTGCGAGTTTATAAGTCAGAATTGCGAGAAAAAGTCAGAATTGCGAGTTTATAAGTCAGAATTGCGAGTTTATAAGTCAGAATTGCGAGAAAAAAAGTCAGAATTGCGAGTTTATAAGTCAGAATTGCGAGTTTATATCTCAGAATTGCGAGTTTATAAGTCAGAATTGCGAGTTTGTATCTCAGAATTGCGAGAAAAAAAGTCAGAATTGCGAGTTTATAAGTCAGAATTGCGAGTTTATAAGTCAGAATTGCGAGTTTAAAAAGTCAGAATTGCGAGTTTATAAGTCAGAATTGCGAGTTTATAAGTCAGAATTGCGAGTTTATATCTCAGAATTGCGAGTTTATAAGTCAGAATTGCGAGTTTATATCTCAGAATTGCGAGTTTATAAGTCAGAATTGCGAGTTTATAAGTCAGAATTGCGAGTTTGTATCTCAGAATTGCGAGAAAAAAAGTCAGAATTGCGAGTTTATAAGTCAGAATTGTGAGTTTATAAATCAGAATTGCGAGTTTATATCTCAGAATTGCGAGTTTGTATCTCAGAATTACGAGAAAAAAAGTCAGAATTGCGAGTTTATAAGTCAGAATTGCGAGTTTATAAATCAGAATTGCGAGTTTATATCTCAGAATTGCGAGTTTATAAGTCAGAATTGCGAGTTTATAAGTCAGAATTGCGAGTTTATAAGTCAGAATTGCGAGTTTATAAGTCAGAATTGTGAGTTTATAAGTCAGAATTGCGAGTTTATAAGTCAGAATTGCGAGTTTATATCTCAGAATTGCGAGAAAAAGTCAGAATTGCGAGTTTATAAGTCAGAATTGCGAGTTTATATCTCAGAATTGCGAGAAAAAGTCAGAATTGCGAGTTTATAAGTCAGATTTGCAAGTTCATATCTCAGAATTGCGAGTTTATAAGTCAGATTTGCAAGTTTATATCTCAGAATTGCGAGTTTGTATCTCAGAATTGCGAGAAAAAAAGTCAGAATTGCGAGTTTATATCTCAGAATTGCGAGAAAAAGTCAGAATTGCGAGTTTATAAGTCAGAATTGCGAGTTTATATCTCAGAATTGCGAGTTTATAAGTCAGAATTGCGAGTTTATATCTCAGAATTGCGAGTTTATAAGTCAGAATTGCGAGTTTATAAGTCAGAATTGCGAGTTTGTATCTCAGAATTGCGAGAAAAAAAGTCAGAATTGCGAGTTTATAAGTCAGAATTGCGAGTTTATAAATCAGAATTGCGAGTTTATATCTCAGAATTGCGAGAAAAAAAGTCAGAATTGCGAGTTTATAAATCAGAATTGCGAGTTTATATCTCAGAATTGCGAGTTTATAAATCAGAATTGCGAGTTTATATCTCAGAATTGCGAGTTTATATCTCAGAATTGCGAGTTTATATCTCAGAATTGCGAGTTTATAAGTCAGAATTGCGAGTTTATATCTCAGCGAGTTTATAAATCAGAATTGCGAGTTTATATCTCAGAATTGCGAGTTTATAAATCAGAATTGCGAGTTTATATCTCAGAATTGCGAGTTTATATCTCAGAATTGCGAGTTTATAAGTCAGAATTGCGAGTTTATAAGTCAGAATTGCGAGTTTATAAGTCAGAATTGCGAGTTTATAAATCAGAATTGCGAGTTTATATCTCAGAATTGCGAGTTTATATCTCAGAATTGCGAGTTTATATCTCAGAATTGCGAGTTTATATCTCAGAATTGCGAGTTTATATCTCAGAATTGCGAGTTTATAAGTCAGAATTGCGAGTTTATAAGTCAGAATTGCGAGTTTATAAGTCAGAATTGCGAGTTTATAAGTCAGAATTGCGAGTTTATATCTCAGAATTGCGAGTTTATATCTCAGAATTGCGAGAAAAAAAGTCAGAATTGTGAGATAAAAAGTCACAATTACCTTGTTTTATTTTTTTTTCAGTGGCGGAAACGGGCTTCCATATAAATGAATGTGAACAGTTCAGAAAAAAATCGGATGTGTATCATATTGGATGTATTTTCTCTCTTAAAGTGATCGTGCCTAATTTACTAGCTGTCGATGTCCTTAATGTTAATCTAAGAAACTAAACTGAACTTTACTGAACTACTTTGTAGTTTAACAATGATTAATCTATATTTAATTTATACAGTAAAGACTATGCAATGCTATTTTATATTTGATTATTCGGTTTCTGTACCCGGACACCTACAAACTTGAAAAAACTTAAGCATTGTTTAAATAGCACAAATAAATATATAGCACAAACAAATTAAACTATTTGAAACAGGGCCCACAGGTACAACCTGCACCAGGGCCCGCAAACCCCAGCTACGACCCGGGGAGCAGTGACAGATCAGTCAACTGTCCCGAGCATCTTTCACACAGTCAACAGTGTGATGACTTTCTCAGGCCAAAATAACTAGCTAATAACTTCAGTAACATTAGTTTGCGGATCAAAAAATGCAGGAGAAGGGGAGAGATAACACAGATATGTGTGTGTCGGTGTACAGCAGTTAAACTGAATACAATGTTTATATCTCCTTGTTTCAGACGATGAGAGAGATGGACTGAAGGTCAGGCCAGGGAATTTAAAAACAGGCACTTTTACATGTGCATTGAAAATTGCCAGCTGATAAAACCTACTGTATGTTCCAAGGACCATATTTAGGAAAGATTTCGCTTTTTTATGTTTCACACAATGTTACAAAAGTTAAATGAATAACACAATGTTACAAAAGTCAACACAAAATGAGTCCAGTCTCCCCATGCTATCAAATGTCATTGGCTGTCATGTGTTGCTTCTAATAAATAGACATGATGATATTTACATATGTGCATTTAGCAGACGCTTTTATCCAAAGTGACTTATTCAGGCTATATATTTATTTTTGTCAGTATGTGTGTTCCCTGGCAACTGAACCCACAACCTTTAGCGGTGCTGCTAACACAATATTCTACCACTGAGCCACAGGAACACACATAAGCAGTCTTTCAGAAAGCTGTAAGTTACATGGATGCATACTGTACACAATAGTGAGTACTGCTTATGGGGTGGGACGGGTAGGGAGGGAAAAATCACAGTATGCTCACTACAAAAGACTAGACTACACCACTGGGCAACACATACTATAACACACAATGTTAATGTCATGTATCTATACAATGTTACAATGTAATGTAATTTGTTCCACGGTGTTTGTTACGGTTTGTGTCTTTGGGTATTGTGTCATGTGTTTTGTTATCTTTTCCCTCTCTTTATTTTCTGGTCTCTAATAGGTTGTCCAATGATGTGGTGCAGGTTCGTCAATGGTGGTTCGGATGAGGCGGGATCTTTATAAGGACACTGCCGATATTCAACGGGGAGCTCATTCTTGGTTCGGTCGCGTCTGGGTTGAGAGCTCCTGGATCCCTCCTCCGGCCGATGATCAAACTGAAGTTAATTGTGAAGACTATCGATTATTACCAGCTGTTCTAAAAACATTATGTTTTAAGAACATGGAGCGTTGGGGTGTCCTGCTTGTTTATTTTGATTGACTTGTTTGGGCTTTGTTTTTCGTTAGGTAGTTAGGGAAGTGAAGTGTATTTTTCTTTAAATCAATTAGGGTATTTAATATTTCCTCTTTACTTTCTAGATTGGTTTTGTTTGTTATTTTGGCCTTTGGACACCCTGACGAAATGCTCTCTGTTTTACTTGGTGTTTATATTTAAATAAACCTTATCACACCTTAAACGACTAATGGTGAGCAATTGTTTGGTTATCGACCGGAGTGGTTTGAACATTTTGGGATTCCATTACCACAACCCAGTTTGGTTATGCCCTATTTAGAGTTTTTATTATGTCCGAGCCTGGGGCGTAACAGTGTTGAACTGCTGGGTTTCTGTTTAATAAAAAAATAAAGAAATAATAATATATATATATATATATATATATATATATATGTGTGTGTGTGTAACAGTTATAATAATAATAAAAAAGAAACACGAGCAAGTCAAGTTATAATTTTTTTTAAATAATTATTTATTATGCATGTACTTATGTGTACCACCCCCCCACCCCCCCACGAGGGATTTTGGTACACAAATGTTGACAGGCATGATCCCAACATTTATGGAATTCGGGTTGTAGTATAAAAGTATTTTCAAAACCACATGAATTCAAAAAGTACATTTCTAGACCTTGGCTATGTCGGACAGTCTTATTAGGCACGGTTTCAGTACCAAACCAAGTGGCATCAGCAAACAAATGCTGCAAGAGCTTTTCTTTGAAATCACTCAACTTTACACAGCCATGTTTGTAATTCATTTTAGCCAGCTGATGCCAGTGTTTTTTAAGGGAGTTTCCCTCAAGTTCAGATAGGAATTGTGCTTGTTCTTGTTTATGCTATATTCTTTTTATTCAGATTTTTGCAGGTAGATATGAAGAGTTCAGATGCAAAAGCCCCTATGTCTGACGTTTTTCTTTTAAAACTAGAATTTCTTTCTTGCTACTATGTATAGGTTTCTATATAAATACTGGTACTTCTGAATGGGTTGAGGCTGGGATTTTGCGCATTTGAAGTGAAAGAACTTGAACATATGCTATGTGTGGAGAGCGCATCGATATCTCATTTTTGAGCAAGATGTCTTTTAGAGGCTTTTGCATTGAACTCTTCATATATACTTTTCTGTTCTTGTAGTGCAGAGATTTTTCATGATCCAGTCTTTAGTTATTCCCTGCTGTGCTGTCAGACATAAATTACTCCACTCTTATCTTGCACAAATTTAATGGAAAAATAATTATGTTTCTTGCTGAGGCAGGAGTGCGTTAAAGCCCCAAAAGTCAATCGGCAGATAAAGACGGAGAACAGTTCAAAATGTGTTTATTCATCCATTCTGTTCAATATCATTTTGTGTGCCAGACATGATTTAAACAGACAAAAGACTCAGACAACGGAAAAAGATCTAGTATGTAATTGAAAAATTCAATCTGTTATGTTAACATATCACAGATAACAATATTTGGCTATAAGGAAGTATATTTGTATTATTGTCTAATCGAGTTGTCAACCCAGATGGCCTTTAGTTGTTAATTACAAACAAATCCGATTCAAAACTCATTAGTCAAACACACACACACACACACAAAATATTCATTAAATGTTTACGTTCCTGTAGGGCTATTGTCAAATCAATAGTCTGAGTTTGTTTCATTGCAGTCTAGTGTAGAAATATTTTATTTCACAAAAACTGGCATTGATCTGTACAAGGATAAACACAACATGAAACATCTCAGAAAAGGTGTCAAGGTCTTCTCATTGTTTCTGTCTTCTTGCATGT
The DNA here is from genome assembly GCA_027474115.1 of Schizopygopsis malacanthus. Classification (NCBI taxonomy): domain Eukaryota; kingdom Metazoa; phylum Chordata; class Actinopteri; order Cypriniformes; family Cyprinidae; genus Schizopygopsis; species Schizopygopsis malacanthus. The sequence goes on from CM049867.1 coordinate 8,820,335, forward strand.
CAGTGCTTGAACAGTATTTGATTATCATCTCTCAAAACATCTTGAGTAACTGACAATGGGATACGCCAAACACGCTTTCTCAGAGCTGAATAAAATGTAGGAAGGGTTTGGACTGATTTTCATTTGATTTTTCTTTTTTTTATTATGGATATTTATTTGTGTAATGAGATTTATAATAAATTAAGTAATCATAAATTAGAATAAGAGTTTAGCTTTATTTTGTTTATATCAAGTTCAAAGGAACATATCACTCCAAAAATGGAAAATTACTAAAAATGTACTCACCTTCAGGCCTCCCAAAATGTAGATGAGTTTATTTCTTCATCAGAACAGATTTGGAGAAATGTAGCATCACTTGCTCACCATCTGCAGTGAATGGGTGCCGTCAGAATGAGAGTCCAAACAGCTGATAAAAACATCACAAGTAATCCACACAGCCCCAGTGTATCAAATAAAGCCTTGTCATGTGAAAATCTGTGTGTTTGTAAGAAACAAATCCAATGTTATAATGATTTTAAATTCAAATCGTTGCTAAAATATGAGTCCTCTATTAATAATATTGCTTTCTCCTGTGAAAAGCTGTCTTTACTCATTCAGGAGAGAAATATAATACAGATCAGGCACCACTAACACTGGAGGCAGCGTTATTAGGGATTATGGTCAAAAGAGATGTTTAAAAGTTAAAACGCCTTAATGATGGATTTGTTTCTTACAACCATGCAACTTTCCGCTTCACAAGACATTAATTGATGGACTGGAGTCGTGTGGATCATAGTCGTTAATTGATTACTTGTGGATCATTGTGATGTTTTTCCAGCTGTTTGGACTCTCATTCTGACGGCACCCATTCACTGCAGAGGATCCACTGGTGAGCATGTGAAGTAATGCTACATTTCTCCAAATCTGTTCTGATGAAGAAACAAACTCTACTTCTTGGGTGGCCTGAGAGTGAGTACATTTTCAGCAAATAAAATTTTTTGGGTGAACTATTCCTTTAAGGACAGAAACATATACTTTCTGCTAAGTTTGCCCAAATAAAAATAAGATAAAATACAGACTCACATCAGTGACTCAGCGAGTTTTGTTGAAACGTGTTGAATGGGCAAAGCATGTGCAAACATGACTGAAGAATGGCGCTACATGCTCAAGCCACCGCATCAATTCATAACCCTCTCATAAAGCTGTCGGTTGTAGATCTATGTGGCGGCTGACATCTTAGACTGCCGAAGCTGAAGCTGAAGATATGATGTGAGGGGCATGCCATATCTCCCTGCATAATAAAGCATAAATATGCACAACAATTCATTTTCCTAGACGCTTAAGCTGTCAGGTCGGGTTGGGCTGCTGTGAGGAGGCTCGCTGTGAGACAGAAGCATGATAAAATGGCAGGAAGTTCAGTGTTTCTTGACAGGAAACACCCCTGGGATGCTGTAATCTCATGAGATGTTTCATTTCCTCAAGCTCTTGATGCTGTTTCAGGTGTATATATTTGTATAGGAGACATTTGAAAATGGCTTATTAGATTTTGTTTGGTTGTATGGGTGATTTTTAGGGAGAATAACCTAATAAAATCTAAAGCGTATTTATTCCGTTGAGCACAAAATAAGATATTTTAAAGGTTGTTGGTGACCAAACAGTTGAGAGTAGCCATTGACTTTTATATGAAAATAAATAAATAAATACCAGTATGGAATGTTGTTGCCAATATTTGCCACATTATCTTCTTTTGTGTTAAACAGAAGAAAGAAAACCATACAAGGTTGGAACTAGCCCTTTAAGTGCAAACCAAACATGTTTTCAGATATTTAATTACATGTTATTTACAATTTAAATATATTTATTTTAGATGTATAGTGAATGCAATTATTTGAACTTTAGAGTCCTTTTTTGACCCACTTAAAAATGACTAAAATAATTATAAATGGAATGTCTAATCAGTTTTGTTGTCTTTTAAATATGGTTAAATTGTAAAGCTGTCAAATACTTATAGACATTTATGGTAAACTAAAAATAATCTAAATTCCCTTGAAACTTGTATGTATGTAAGGAGAACAGTTCAAAATGTGTTTATTCACCCATTCTGTTCAATATCATTTTATGTGCCAGACATGATTTAAACAGACAAAAGACTCAGACAACGGAAAAATATCTAGTATGTAATAGAAAAATTCAATCTGTTATGTTAACATATCACCGATAACAATATTTGGCTATAAGGAAGTATATTTGTATTATTGTCTAATCGAGTTGTCAACCCAGATGGCCTTTAGTTGTTAATTACAACCAAATCCGATTCAAAACTCATTAGTCAAACACACACACACACAAAATATTCATTAAATGTTTACGTTCCTGTAGGGCTATTGTTAAATCAATAGTCTTGTTTGTTTCATTGCAGTCTAGTGTAGAAATATTTTATTTCACAAAAACTGGCATTGATCTGTACAAGGATAAACACAACATGAAACATCTCAGACAAAAAGTTGTCAAGGTCTTCTCATTGTTTCTGTCTTCTTGCATGTCAGTGCTTGAACAGTATTTGATTATCATCTCTCAAAACATCTTGAGTAACTGACAATGGGATACGCCAAACACGCTTTCTCAGAGCTGAATAAAATGTAGGAAGGGTTTGGACTGATTTTCATTTGATTTTTCTTTTTCCTCCCCAAGGGGATATTAATTTTATTATGGATATTTTTTATGTAATGAAATGTATAATACATTAAGTAATCATAAATTAGAATAAGAGTTTAGCTTTCCTTTGTTTATATCAAGTTCAAAGGAACATATCACTCCAAAAATGGAAAATGACAAAAAAATTGTATATCATGTATTGAAATATATTTGTAATTACACATTTGTAATGTTGAAGTTGAAATGCAGTACATATAAAACATATAACGTAATATATTGTAAGTTTTACATATTTTTTGTCAATATCATTGTCACGAATCTGGTTGCCATTTCACCACATGGACTCTTGCACCACACTACAGCTGCACATCACTCCACCTCAGACTACAACTCCCATCATTCACTGCACTTACTACACACACATTCCCATCCACCATTGCACCAATCACACAGCTGTCACCAATCACTCATTAGCCCTGATTGTCTCACCACACCTGCACCTCATTCACACACATACATTTAAGCAGCACACTTCCATGCACTCACCGCAAAGTCTTGTTTAGCCCCGTCTGACATTTCCGAGCGTTTACCCTAAGTGTATTTTCCCTGTTTGTTACCTGGACTGTTTTCACGACTCTGACCGTTTGATGCCTGCCCTTTTGACCCCGCCTGCCTTTTGATATCCTCTCTGTCTGCCGCCTGCCCCGACCTTTGCATTGCCCCTGTTGATGATTCTGCCTTGCCTTCGTTACACATGTTACTGTCTCTGAACCTTGCCTGTTTGACCTCCTCTTGTTTATCAATAAAGCTGCATTTGGATCTAACGACACTGCTTCTTCATTACAATCATCAATAATATAATACATTATAAAATATACTTGTGATATAAAAAAACACACTACTATAAAATTATACCCAAGTACTTCATGTGCTTTAGTAGGCTATCTTTGTCAACACAATGATTACACTTCTTTAAAGCATGATGGAAGTCTATTAAAACATAATAAAAAAATGGTAAGGTAAAACATTTGATTTGACATTATTATAAAGTTTTTAAAGGTGTACCTAAGTGTGTTAAGAAACAGTCATGAAAGTTTACTTGTTACTCTCTTTTAGTACACTTAAGTGATCTTTTATTTAAATATTATTATCTTCATGTAAAGTTGTAATTTTTTACCAGAGTGACCAATCAGAATCGAGTATTCCAGAGAGCTGTTTACTACGCAATAACAACGAACAGAGACAGCCATTTGTGTAAAGCACAGTGAGAGTCTGTGTCTCTGTGTCTGTGTATCAAAACATTGCTCTGTTTGTTTGATTATACCAACCTGTCCAGCATAGCAACATCAGCTCAACCAATGGCGTGAGTTTCGGCCGGGGATTTCTGACCAATCGCAGATGGGGGAGCGCTTAAAAAAGTCAGTATTTTTGTGATTTTTTTTATACTCTAGTGGAGGAAAATTTTCTCTGCTCACTTTTAATACAACCATTAAAACCATTGTACTAATGCTAAACAACTATTCAGTATTCAGATTAAAACAATGCCTCCAATAAACAGTACTATTTGGAAAGCATTACTATTCAAATCATGCATTTGACGACAGCCTATAAACGGATAATTATTCTGCCCTTGAAAAAGTCCTCAAATTTGAATGATAAGCAATTTATGTACCTTTCATTGTTTGGCAGGAGCAGAGAAAAAAAGAATCTCAAATTAATATATTCAGTGGATGCAAAGGCAAATATCCCTTTATTGTTCAGAGCTATTTGTTAAAGAAAGCAGGCAACTAAGCTTCAATTGATTCACTCTGGAAAGGGATCACACTATGTCTGAGGTGCCCCCAAGGGCCTCATGTACAGCTTCAATTTCCAGCAACTGCAAAGCCATAAATGAGTGCAGAATCAACATCCTTACATACAACTGCAATCAGTGCAGAGGGTTCTGTTCCAGGAAATGGGTAGAGGCGAGTGATTGAGCTTATTTTGTCCCTGGCTTGTCTCAGCGGATTACTGGCTCGTGCTGTGGCTCATGAGAGCTGTGCTGATGTGCAAAGTTTGAGTCTTTTTCATTCAAGGTCAAGTAGTTGAACAAAACTAAATTCAGCTTGGACCCAAGGCCCTGTCTTCACTATTTCCCCTTACACAGATTAACCAAACACCCACTCTAAAAAGAAGCTTAAAGGTGAATCATTATTTACCATTGATTTTGAAATCCAATTCAAGACTAGGCTTGATCTGTGCCGTGATCCTTTCTTTCTGCTTTGAATCCATGATCCACTGCTGATAAGTCAGACAAACGCAAAATATAATATAGACTACATCCGCAGGTTATTACTTATGCATAAGCAATATCAAAAGAGTAGTGTGCTGATATTCAAACCAACAGCATGACTGTTTTTATACAACAACTCAA